>CM051235.1:398380360-398821891 GCA_027917425.1 Gastrophryne carolinensis
ATTCTGGAAATGATCCTGTTCTAGGAACTCCAAGCGCGGCGGCGTTGTATGGAAACTCTCCTTCTTAGGCTTGGGGGTCTCCCCGGGGGGGAGATTGACAAAACCTCAAAGATCTTAATAAGAATTTCATCTGTCACACAGGCCCCAAGAACCGGGCCCAGAATCATCACAGCACCCGGGCATCTCGTTCGAGGAGCCCGAATCTGAGAATAGCTCACCTTCCTCAGAAGGATCAAGGTCCTGCATATCAGCAGAGTCATCGGTATCGATAGGAACCGGAGAGCCAGGAGACGTCAGGGACCGCTTCTTACCAGGGCCCATACGCTCCGCCAACCCAGAAAGCACCTGCTCCGCCGTAGCAGGACGCGCGGCACGGATTGCAGGTCATCCCCGCTCGAGTGGGACTCATCAGGAGTGATATTTAGGTCCGGGGAGACGGGTGTATTGAAGGGAGGTGCAGCCATTGGCAGACCTGCCTGTTCAGCACACGGTCCGCAGACCCGTGCTCTGTCAGCCTAAGCCTGGGGCTGACCACACACTGCACACAGCCGGTAATGTCCCAGAGGGACCCCGGTTACATAATTCTGAGATGCCTCCATATGGTGATTATCAGAGCAGTATGCCCGCAGGGATTTACGCTATAGGCAACCCTGGATGCCCCAAGACCCGCTAGGAAGTGGGAGAATTTGTTATGTGGACCCGCTGTAATATATGTTAGGCCGGGAGAAGCCACCGAAGTCCTGGCGTCTGAAAGACATAATGGGACAAGAAGGGTGGTGTCAGTGCCATGCGCAGCCGAATACACATAGAACCATGCTGCCCCAGAGGGCACTTACATGACCAAGGGAGGAGGCGGACCGCACCACGCGCGAAGATTGTCAAAATGGCGCCAAGCGAACCTCGAGGGGCGGGCCAGACCACGCTGTGACGCGGAGCGCATCATGCCGAGTCTCCGCCTCCCCCAAAGAGCGCGAAGCTATAACCAACAGAAATAAGTAGAACAGTTGGATAGAAGGCGTATGCATAAAGATGCTGACACGCTGGAAATGATGCTGCCGTCTAGGCAGTTGTTAATGAAAGACAAACGGCTCGCAACTGTATAGCAGGAGCGCGACACTGACACCCAATAAAAATAAAAACCAAAGGCCTTAACGTGATACTTAACACCAGGACTGCCACACATACCCCCGCCCCCGCCCTTTCTTTCCCCCCCCCCCCCCGAGTTACGGGAGGAAGCGAGGGAGAAGCGGACAGCGTCCATGGACTAAGTCTGTGAGGGGCAGGGGCAAGGATGCGGGAGGGGCATCCACTAGAGGCTCACCATCGGCCTAACCGCCTACCCTATGGAGGGGGATTGCGTGGCTCCGTTCAGCACACAAGGTGCTGCCTACCTTCACCCGACCCGCGCAGCCCAGGCTGGGAGGCATATTCTTCCGAAGAGGACGGGTGGAAATAGTCCCGCAGGGCCTCGGGCTGTAAAGCCCCGCTCGCCTGCGAGAGCGTGATACTTCATGTCTTCGCAGTTCAGCACTGCAGAGAAATCTGGGGATTTGTGGGAGGTCCCTGGGTGTATGAAGGGCCGGGAGGAGCCCGTTTTTGCATGTCTGCAGTGCACAGCGCCCTCTGGCGGAGGATAACCCATGTGTAAGTATTATAGATGGAGCAGGACGTGCTGTATGCTTAGAATATGTGGGTTTTGGTCCACTTTAAGACCATCAGTGCTTAAGCTGCATACCCAAAGCAATATTTTGTAAAAAAAATACTTTTTGCACTCCTTTTGGACATGTGCAATACTTTAGGCCACCTTCCTTGTTGCCAGTAAACAAGGGAGGTTGCACCCTTGTGACCGAAGTAGGTATGGGCACCAAGTGGAACATGGGTTCGCTGTCAGCACTGGAGCAGGCAACACAGAAACAGAGCGTGCTCAGCTCGAAGCCTTTAAAGAGCCTATGTCCACCTTGTTTTTGACTGTCAGAGGAAAGGGTTGCCAGAAAGTAAAATGTATTTTCACTACCAGGATCGGACTTTTAGCAGCACCACTGGCAAAGGAAGTGGGTTTCTGGTAATTTATCAAAGCAGGATAGACCAATTCCTGTGGAAGGGTAAGCCAAGCTTCGCCTACAAACCTTTACCAGAAAAATGAAGCCCTGACTTAAACCAGATTTACACTCTTCATTTAAATTGTTTGGTCCAAACAAGGACTAGATGAGTTAGTGAAAGTTCAAATAAACACAGAGATAGGTTACAGAACACTCACCAGCTGGGCACCTTGACGTTTTAACCGATGATCGCAAAGATTCACATTTTCAAAAAAGGTTTTAAACAAACTGAAACCTGCAGATGACAAACAAGAGCACATTGTGCTATGATAAACATTCTATTACAGGACTGTAGAAGACCCTGGAAGGTTTAGAATGCTGGACCATGCATTCAATTTCTTAAGTCAATCTCAAAATCTGATTATATTTAAATACCTTACTTACATTACTGAGCTGGGAACGATATGTGATGCCGCAGCTTTAGGAGTCGTGCGCAAAACAAAAAAGGCCATATGACCACTTTGAAATGTGGTCATTGAGGAAAAGAATGGAGCTTTGGAGCTAACTGGTGTTGTTGGAAATGGAGATGAGGCACAAGAAGAAGGGATCAGGTGAGCTGCTTTCTACCTTTTTATTGCCATTGCCTGGATTGACCATTTAAAGTGGACCAACACCCAGGATTTTGACTATCCTGGGTATTGGTCCACTTCCCTGGGGCACCCCCTGGGGCACCACCGCCAGTGGGGGTGCCCCACTGCCTAAACCCCCCCCAAACACCCCGAAAACTCACCTCTCCACGCTCCCACGTGACTGCGCTGTCCAATGCCCGCCGACGGACAAGTGACGTCCGTCGGCGGACAATGGATCGCGCCCGTCGCCGCCTCCCGCGCGTCACTCTTGACGTGTGCGCGCCCGCGCCGGCCATTCAAAGATGGCCGGCGCGGGCAAGTCTGGAGGAGCGTGAGTGAGGCGGCAGCGGCGGAAGCAGCGTCTGGAGAGGTAAGGTTTTTCGGGGGTTTTGGGGGGGTTACACCCCGCGGGACATCCCGATCTCGGATGTCCCGCGGTGTGTGAGGTGATCGGCCCAGGAATCTTATAGATTCCCGGGCCGATCACCCCTGGGTGTTGGCCCACTTTAAGACTTATTGTTAACCCATGTTCTTCATTCACTTGTATCTAGCAAGGTTTCTCAGTACTGCAAGTCCTGTACATATTGTTTGAAATTGATACACTGATCGTGTAATGTATTCTGCATGTCCCTACAGAGCTTGTCCTTTCAGAACAGTGTCCTTAAGGGTTCTCTAAACCAGCCCCTCTTCTCCCTATAAGCCATTTCCATCACAGCAAGCCAGCTCTGCAGTCAGTGTGGACCACCCATCCCAATCTTGATGCATAACACTTGACATAGAAAAAATACAATTCTGTGATTACTCACCTGTAGAATTATTATGAGTATACAGTACGTCCTGCTCCAGATGATAATTCTTTACTTCTGGGAATTACTCCGCCAGATGGCGCTGGACTGAGAAGACAGCGAAATTGGCTCCTCCCAGCCCCATAAATAACTGTGACCTACCACAATTACCCAGTATTGAAAAGCAGTAAACAAGAAGCCGGGAGAATGAAAACAAAATCAACCACTAATGCAAACCAACAATGATAATCACCATACAGGGGATCCAAGAATAATGAAAACAAAGGGTGGGGTGGAGCAGGACGTACTGAATACTCATAACAATTCTACAGGTGAGTAATCACAGAATTGTATTCTTAGTATACAGTACGTCCTGCTCCAGATGATAATTCTTTACTTCTGGGACATCCAACAGCAGTGTCCGTAAAGTAGGGTGGGATCCCCAAAAGGCAACAACGGGCAGTTTAGACCACTGCCGGCTGCAGAACTTTGTGGCCAAAAGCAGCATCAGCTGAGGCCCTAAGATCAACCTTGTAAAACTTAGAAAAAGGTATGAACAGAAGACCAAGTAGCGATCTTGTAAACTTGTTCAACAGAAGCCTGGTGCTGAAAAGCCCAAGAGGCACCAATAGCACGAGTAGAATGAGCAGTAAGACGGAAGGGAGGATTCCTCCCCTTAGCAAAGTAGGCCTGAATCACAGCCTGATGGATCCATTTGCTGATAGATTTAGCAGGAGCCAAACCCTTTCTAGGACCAGAAGGGACCACGAAAAGAGCATCAGTCTTTCTGAAAGGAGCAGTGGCCACCAGATAGAACTTCAGATTCCTGACCACATCCAAAGAATGCAAAACCCTCTCTTTAGGGTTACTAGGATTAGGACACAAGGAAGGCAGAACAATGTCCTGATTAAGATGAAAGGCAGACACAACCTTGGGCTGGTGTCTCCCAAAGTAAGGGGGCTGGATGGAAAGCGCCGCCAACTCAAAAACACGCCTAACAGAAGTGATCGCCACCAAAAAAACAACCTTGAGAGTAAGGATGGCCAAGGCAGCCTCCTGTACAGGTTCAAAGGGAGCCCCCTGCAAGGCAGAAAGGACCAAGTTCAAGTCCCAGACAGGTAACATAGGCTTACGTGGGGGACGCACATGGGTAACACCCTGAAAGAAGGTTTTGACCAGAGGATGCATAGCAAAGGATCTCTGGAAGAAAACAGCCAGGGCAGAAACCTGACCCTTCAGAGTACTGAGTTGAAGCCCCAGCTCCAACCCATGCTGGAGAAACCCAAGAATCCTGGGGATAGAGAACACACGACAGGGAACAGACCTAGACTCACACCAGTCAATGTAAGTGCGCCAAGTCCTATAGTAGATGGAAGAAGAGGACTTTTTCCTAGCCCTGATCATAGTGTCAACAACAGAAGCAGGCAACCCTTTCTCCATCAGGACGGAGGTTTCAGCAGCCAGGCCGTCAAATCCAGCATTTGTAAATTGGGATGGAGTAGCGGCCCCTGAGTGAGCAAGTCCAGAACCTTGGGCAGATCGTACTGATTTACTACCAACAGCACGATATCTGCGAACCACACTCTTCTTGGCCATCGGGGGGCCACCAGAATTGCTGCCACCCCCTCCTGAGCAATCTTGCGCAGAACCCTGCCCAACAGGGGGAATGGAGGAAAGACATACAGAAGCTGAAAGTCCCGCCACAACATTGCTAGAGCGTCTGTGGCCAAAGCCAGAGGATCCTGGGACAGGGAGACAAAGGCTGGAAGCTTGTGATTGTGACGAGACGCAAACAGATCCACATCTGGCTGACCCCAACGGTGACACAGAGAGTGAAACACCCTGTCGCTGAGGGACCATTTTCCCAGACGAGAGGTCCACCTGCTCAGAGAGTCTGCCAGCAGATTCTCCACAGCCGAGATGCAAGGAACATTGTCCTCCGCCCAGGACAGAATCAGGGACGCTTCCTTGAGGGCCCCATTGCTCCAGGTCCCTCCTTGGTGATTGATGTAGGCAACCGCCGTCTGGTTGTCCGAGCGAACCTGAACAGGGAGACCCTGAAGGTGTGGGGTCAAGTGAGCCAGCACCAACCTGATCGCCCTCAGCTCCAGAATGTTGATAGGGGTGTGGGCCTCCTGAGGGCCACACCGCCCCTGGAACTGTAGGGACCTCCAGAAGCCCCCCCAACCTGTCAGACTGGCATCCGTGGTGACTGTCTCCCAGCAGGGGGCCAGAAAGGATCTGCCCGCCAGCAGGTTCCTGGAGTCCAGACACCACGAGAGGGACCGCCTGACTAGGAGAGACAGAGCAAAAACCTGATCCAGGGACGCAGGATCCTTGTCCCACACTGACAAGAGGTGGAGTTGAAGAGGCCTCATGTGAAACTGAGCATAAGGAACTGCCTCGAAGCATGACACCATCAGGCCCACCAGCTGCATTCCCTGCCTGATGGAGGGATGAGGGCAAGATAAGAGGAACTGAACCTGCGCTAGCAGACTGTTCACCTTCTGCTGAGGAAGGAAGATCCTTGCCGAACCGTATCCAGATTCATTCCCAGAAACGGCGTCACCAGGGAGGGAGACAGGGAAGATTTGGGATGGTTGATTACCCAGCCGAATGACTCCAGCGTGGACACTACTAGCTGAGTATCCAGCTCTGCTTGCTGTAGGGACTGAGAAGTGATGAGAAGGTCATCCAAATAGGGAAGAATGCGAATGCCCTGATATCTGAGCAGAGCCATTACTCCCGCCAGCACCTTGGTGAACACTCTGGGAGCTGATGTGAGACCGAAGGGCAACGCCACAAATTGGTAGTGCTGATCCTCCAAGGCGAACCTGAGGAATCTTTGATGACCTGGAAAGATGGGAACAAGAAGGTAAGCGTCCTTGATGTCCACAGATGTCATGAAGTCCCGTGGGCGCAGTGAGCTGATAGCTGAGCGCAGAGTTTCCATGCGAAGGCGCCTGCATCTGACAAATTTGTTGAAAATCTTCAAGTCCAGGATGGGTCTGACTGACCCATCCCTTTTGGGCACAATGAAAAGATTGGAATAAAAACCCCTGCCCCTTTCTCGTAAGGGAACCTGACAGATGACACCCAGCTCCAGAAGGCTTTGCACAGCCATAACCAGTGCCTGAGCTGACAGGGGGTCCTGAGAAATCCGGGATCTGATGAATCTTGGGGGCGGCCAGGCAGCAAAATCTATCTTGTAACCGGAGGACACTACTTCCTGAATCCACTGGTCTGAGACATGACGCCTCCAGACGTGAGCAAAAATACAACTCTGTGAAGTACTCACCTGTAGAGTTGGTATTTTATGCAGACAGCACGTCCTGCTCCAGACATAGTCCTCACATGTGGGTATACCTCCGCCTTCAGCGCCGTGCACAGGAGAACATGAAGAAAACAAGCTCCTCCCGGCCCTACATATACAGGAGGACCTCCCACAAATCCCCAGCATTGAAAAGCAGTGAGAAGGAGAGGCCAGGAGAAACAACCACCCAAAACTGTCAAAACAAAATATCAAGTATAACAATCACCAAACAGGGGATCCAGAACAAAGTGAAACCAGGGTGGGGTGGAGCAGGACGTGCTGTCTGCATATAATACCAACTCTACAGGTGAGTACTTCACAGAGTTGTATTATTCTAAGCAGACAGCACGTCCTGCTCCAGACATAGTCCTTACATGTGGGACATCCAATAGCAGTGTCCGTAAAGAAGGGTGGGATCCCCAACAGAAGGCAACAGCAAGCCGTTTAAACAACTACGGCCTGCAGAACCTTGCGGCCAAACGCAGCATCAGCTGAGGCCTTAACATCAACCTTGTAAAACTTTGTAAAAGTATGAGCAGAAGACCAAGTAGCGGCCTTGCAAACTTGCTCCACAGAGGCCTGGTGCTGAAAGGCCCAAGAAGCCCCAACAGCTCTAGTAGAATGAGCAGTAAGACGAAAGGGGGGAGTCTTCCCCTTAGTAGTATAGGCTTGAACCACAGCCTGACGAATCCATTTACTGATGGTAGACTTGGTGGGAGCCAAACCTTTCCTAGGCCCGTGAGGCACAACGAAGAGAGCATCCGTCTTTCTAAATGCCTGAGTGGTAACCAGGTAAGACTTGACACACCTAACCACATCCAGGGAATGTAAAACCCTCTCTTTAGGGTTATTAGGATTAGGGCACAAGGAAGGAAGAACAATATCTTGATTCAAATGAAAAACAGACACAACCTTAGGCAGGAAGTCCGGCTTGAAGTGAAACACCACCTTATCCGGGGTGTCTCTCAAAGTAGGGAGGCTGAATAGACAAGGCAGCCAACTCAGACACATGTCTAACCGAGGTAATGGCTACCAGAAAGACCACCTTGAGCGTGAGAACAGCAACAGCTGCTTCATGAATAGGCTCAAAAGGAGGACCCTGTAGGGCCGACAAAACCAAATTCAGATCCCAAACAGGAACCATAGGTTCCCGAGGGGGGCGCACATGAGTGACCCCCCTGAAAGAAAGTCTTGATAAGAGAGTGCTGGGCAAAGGTCTTCTGAAAGAAGATAGACAGGGCCGAAACCTGGCCCTTCAAGGTACTAAGCTTCAGACCCAAGTCTAGACCATGTTGTAAAAACTCCAGCACCCTGGAGAATAAGAATTCCCGGCAGGGAAGAGACCTGGATTCACACCAGTCAATGTAGACACGCCACACCCTATAATATATGGCAGAAGAGGTCTTCTTCCTGGCTTGAACCATGGTAGCCACTACAGAAGCGGACAAACCTGTTTCTTTAAAATGGTGGTCTCAATAGCCAAGCCGTCAAGGCCAGAGTTAGTAAATTGGGATGGCGTAGAGACCCGAGTTAGGAGGTCTGGAATCCTTGGTAGATCGTACTGATCTACTGCCATTTGAACCACGTCTGCGAACCACACTCTTCTTGGCCACCTTGGGGCCACCAGAATAGTGGGTACCCCTTCCAGAGCAAACTTGCGTAGCACTCTACCCAGAAGGGGAAGTGGTGGAAACACATACAGGAGCCGAAACTCCTTACAAGAAATTGCCAGAGCATCCGTGGCCAGAGCCAGAGGATCCTGAGACAGAGATACAAAGCTCGGTAGCTTGTGATTGTGACGGGACGCAAACAGATCCACGTCTGGGACACCCCAACGGTGACACAGGGATTGAAATACCGAGTTGGAGAGGGACCACTCCCCTTGACGGGACGACCCCCTGCTCAGGGCATCTGCTAGCAGATTTTCCGCCCCCGGAATGTAGACAGCCGAGATGCATTGAACATTGGTCTCTGCCCAAGAATCAGAGAGACCTCCTGGAGAGCACCCTTGCTCCGGGTTCCTCCCTGATGATTGATGTAGGCCACCGCCGTCCTGTTGTCTGAGCGTACCTGAATCGCCAGACCCTTCAGGTGCTGTGTCAATTGTTCCAGGACCAACCTGACCGCCCTGAGTTCCAGGACATTGATGGGTAGAAGGGCCTCCTGAGGACCCCACCTCCCCTGGAAACGCAGGGACTTCCAGAATCCCCCCCAGCCCGAGAGACTGGCATCCGTTGTGACCGTCTCCCAGGAGGGAGCCAGGAAGGATCTGCCCCTTGTCAAGTTCCCGTGGTCCAGCCACCACGCCAGGGATTGTCTGACCGAGGGGGGAAGCACCCAGATCTCGTCCAAGGACGCTGGGTCCTTGTTCCAAACTGAGAAGGTGAAGCTGCAGAGTTCTCAAATGGAATTGGGCAAATGGCACCGCCTCGAAGCTTGCCACCATCGAGCCCACCAACTGCATTCCCTGCCTGATAGAGGGATGAGGGCTCGAGAGCAGGGACCTCACCTGCGTTGTCAGAGCTTCCACCTTCTGTGGAGGAAGGAATATCCTTGACTGAACTGAATCCAGAATCATCCCCAGAAACTGTGTCACTGAGGAAGGGGACAGAGAGGACTTTGGGTAATTGATCACCCAGCCGAAGGACTCCAGAGTGGTCACCACAAACCGCGTGTCCAGCTCTGCCTGCTGCAGAGACTGGGATGAGATAAGTATATCGTCCAGGTAGGGCAACACTCGTATGCCTTTTTTTTTTTAATTCTTTATTTAGTTTTTCAATACAAAGCAGTCAGGTATTACAGAAAAGAAAAGGTGAAAAAACAAAACAAAAAAACAGAGTAGGTACAATAAGGACATGTAAACAGCAGTAGGGCTGGGTGTTACACATAAGGTTATCCCCCATGTTTAGATGTTTGGCACTCTCCAAGGCTATCTTCTGCCTCAGTGGTGGGTCGGAGGGCCCAGGCTCCGCGAGGGGCGCCAGAGGCGACCCCCCAAAGGGTCCCGTCCCCCCGAATGATTTGTCTTCTGTTCGTGTAATGATAAGGTCAATGTGTCGGGTCTGTATCTCAATTTGGAGTACATCTATAGTACATAAGCAGCCTTCATCCAATGGAGTGAAGCCGCTAAATTTCAACCCCGATAGCTCAACGGGTCAGGGGATAGTTGATCGCGTTTCATAGATATTGCTTAGCCCACTGAGGGGAAAGGGTACATAGAGGATAGAGAGAAAGGGGGGAAACGTACAAGGAACGGATACAGGAAAAAAGGTGAGGGGGGGGGGTGCGAGGGGCCCACCGCTCCCGCGTCCCACCACTCCCGGGGGCACTTAGTAAAGGTGGCGTCGGTGGTCATATGCCCATTGGGCCCCGCTCGCTGTATAGTCTATGGACCCGCGGAGGTCGGGGGGGAGGCAGGGCGGGCCGCCGGGGACCGGAACATGTACCACGGCGTCCAAAGCAAGCGGACCTTCTCTTCGTTGTCCTGGACCGCAGCCGTCAGCTTCTCAATTTCCCCTATCCTATCCACCTCCCGGGCCCAGTCCTCTTCTGTTGGGACATATTCAGTCTTCCAGTGCCTAGGAATTATCGTTTTGGCGGCATTCAGAAGATGTCTCAGGATCGACTTTTTATACACCGCTACGCTATCACTGGTGTGGTGCAGCAACATGAGGGCCGGACAGCACGGGACCTGGGATCCTATGATCTTACTCATAGTCGTAGCTATTCTCCTCCAGAAGATTCGTATGCCTTTTAGTCTCAACAGAGACATTACTCCCGCCAGCACCTTGGTGAAGACCCTGGGGGCTGACGTAAGTCCGAATGGCAGAGCCACAAACTGGTAATGCTGATCGAGCAGCGCAAATCTGAGGAACCTTTGATGCCCCGGAAACAACGGAACGTGCAGGTAAGCGTCCTTGATGTCCACAGATGTCATGAAGTCCCCTGGGCGCAGCGATGCAATGGCCGAGCGCAGAGTTTCCATACGAAAATGCCTGTTTCTGACAAATCTGTTTAAGATTTTAAAGTCCAGAATGGGTCTGACTGACCCATCCTTTTTGGGCACCGTGAACAGGTTGGAATAAAACCCCACGCCCCTGTCTTTTAAGGGGACCTTGTAGATGACCCCGAGGTCTAGAAGGTCCTGCACCGCTAGCGTCAAGACTTGAGCTGAGGCAGGATCCTGTGGGCCTTCTTAGCGACATTGTCAGCTGCCCACTGGCGTAACCAGACCGCTCGGCGTATGGCTACCACCAGAGCAGAGGATCTAGCACTCAGCTTGATAGCGTCATCCGATGCAGACAGTATATAATTGATAAAAGTCTCACAGGTAACCAAAGCATTGGCGGCATCGGATGGCAAGTCATCCGCCCCTTCAAGAGCAGTCTTAACCACAGTCCTGAGCGCCACCGCCGTGATGGCTAAGGCGCAAACCGGGCGGAGCGAGGCTCCCCCAAATGCAAAGGCATGACATGCCAATTGATCAACCCGTCGATCCTCCAGATCCCGCAGCGTAGTAGTGTCAGGGGAGTGCATAATCGAGGTATTGGACAGACCCAGGATCGGGGCATCGACTTCGGGCGGCGAAGTCCAACACTTGATCAGGGCAGCAGGGAATGGATACTTCTTATCCACAGTCTTAGGAACCCCCTGGAGTTTGCTGGGATGTTCCCACGCCTTTAAGACTAGATTATTAAAATGAGTTTGTTCAGGGAATTCCAACCGCACCTTAGCGGTATGGAACAGGTCACCTCTTTGCCGAGGAGCCGCAGGCGGAGGAGAGAGGGATAACACGTCAAAGATCTGGGCCAGCAATCTATCAACGTCATCCTTGGACCAAAGGTCAGAACCAGATTCATCCTGACTCCTGGACTCATCGTCGTAGGACCTTGAGTCAGAAAACAGTTCCCCTTCCTCTGAGGGGGAGTGTGCGTAGGACAAATGTAAATCATCCGAGTCTACAGGAAGAATAGTGGCTTCAGGATTCAGGTGGCGCTTTTTAGCGGTAGCCTTGCGCGCCAAGGAGCCAGCGACTAAACTTTCCACGCTAGCCAGTCTAGCGGCAAAGTCAGCATAGGAGTCCCGGCTAGGATTGGGGGTTAGACTCAGGCTTGGGGGAGTAGGAGAAACAAGGCGAGGCGTGGGCCCAGCCTCAGAAGAGGTGGGTAGGCCAGCTAGCGCCTGCTGTGCACAAGGGACGCAGACCCGTGCATTGTCACCACTGCTAGGCAAGACCCCACAAGCTACACACAGACGGGCTTGTCCCGAAGGAACCCCGTTCACGATATCCTGAGATGCCTCCATATGGTGATTATTATATTTAATATGCCAGTAGGGATTGACGCTGTAAAGCAACCCTGGATGCCCCAAACACCCTCTGGGAAGTGGGAGTGATTTGGTTAAAAGGTTCTGGGCTGGACTTTACAACGGGCCGGGAGAAGCCACCGAAGTCCGCGGTCTGAAAGACACAAGGGGAAAAGGGACGTCAGAGCCAAGCGCGAAGAAGTCAAGTTAGGAAAGGGATCGCCCATGAGGGCACTTACAGAACAGCGAGGGGAGGACCGTCTTCACCACGCGCATGTGAGAAGGAAATGGCGCCAAGCAAACCTCGAAGGGCGGGCCAGAGCGGACGATGACGCGGAGCACGCCAAACCGCACCACGCCCCTCCCGGATAGCTCGAAGGCGCGCAGCCTATCAGAAGCGACAGATATTGTCAGGGAGACGTCACCTCAAAGAGATCCGACAGGGTGAAAACAGTGATAGGACACAAGCGTCTATAGAATAAAAACTGAAGTACGCGCCGAGTAATACATGAAGGCGCAGTAGGAAAGCAAAAGGCTGAGAGTGAAGCGCAGCTCTGACTCCAAGGACCAAATAAGACAATAGTTGACTAGTGTGATTAGGGCAAGGATTAGCCGTCGTACACACGACCCCCCCCCCCCTCTTTTTTTTTCCCCCACTAACGGGGGAAATCTAGGGAGGAAGGTGATCCAAAATACTGGGTTCACCACTACACCGGGCGAGGGGCACTAGTGCGGGAGGGGCATCCAATAGAAGGCTCACCATACGCCTTAACCGCCTACCCTATGGAGGGGGATTGCGGTGGAGTCTAGCTCCGTAAGCACACTAGGTGCTGCCTACCTTCACCCGACCCGCGCAGCCCAGGCTGGGAGGCATTAATTCACAATGAGGACGGGTGGAAATAGTCCCGCAGGGCCTCGGGCTGTCAAGCCCCGCTCGCCTGCGAGAGCGTGATACTTCATGTCTTCACAGTTCCAGCACTGCAGAGAAAACTGGGGATTTGTGGGAGGTCCTCCGGTATATGTAGGGCCGGGAGGAGCTTGTTTTCTTCATGTTCTGCAGTGCACGGCGCTGAAGGCGGAGGTATACTCACATGTAAGGACTATGTCTGGAGCAGAACGTGCTGTCTGCTTAGAATAAGCTGAAGCCGTCCCCCCACCCGGATGGGTGAGGGCGCCTCTTCATGCCGCGGAGACAGTGATGCGGAACGCGCAATTCGCAGGGCCGCCCCCCCCCCCCCCCAAGAGTGCGAAGCCGCACATGTGACAGGAGCCAAATACAAAAGGCAACCATGCAGCCAAGCGGTAACAGGGAAAAGGCATAATACAATAAGTGAAGGTGCAAGCCTACACCCCCCCGAGAACTACAAGGGAGAGTGAGGGAGGGTAGCGGCCACCACTATGGGACCCACCAACAGACCGGACCGAGGGGCTAAGTGCGGGAGGGGCATCCCATGCAGGCTCACCATGTGCCTATACCGCCTACCCTTTGGTGGGGGATTGCGGTGGAGCAGCGCTCCTAAGCACCTGACAGCAGTGCTGCCTACCCTCACCCGAACCAGCGCAGCCAAGGCTGGGAGGCAAAATAACATGGAACGGGTGGGAATAGTCCTACAGGGCCGCAGGCTAATAGCTCCGCTCACCTGCGAGTAGAGAGCCATATTCCAGTTCTTCGCAGTCCAGACTGCAGAGAAAATCTGGGTAATTGTCGGAGGTCCCGGGTATTTATGGGGCCGGGAGGAGCCTATTTCGCTGTCTCTGCAGTCCAGCGCCATCTGGCGGAGTAATACCCAGAAGTAAAGAATTATCATCTGGAGCCAGGATGTACCGTATACTAAGAATAAGACAGGATCTGTACTCTTCAATGAAGTGAATGAATATCTTGCCCCTGTATCTAGTTCTGCAGCAGTTTGGTTCTATGATCATGTATATGATACAGCATACACCCATATTTTCCTTTACATTGCATATAGTGGTCTCTTCATATGTATGTACTTTACAGTTCTGTTTTGTGTCACCATGCCTATATTTTTTATAATGTATAGTGAATATTGTTATTTCTTTGCTCCCAGTTTTATACTGTCATATGAATAAAACATAAGATCAGTTTACCCATGATTTTATCTGGTTGTCACATCTGCTATCAATTTCTCAAACATATTAAATGTGAGGCCATCATACTTTAAGCATTTTGGCCTTCCCACATAATTTACAAAGGTAGAAATTGGAGACCAGATGCTCCAAGATAAAAGGAAGTGAATGCAAACTGAAATGGCCTGCTAGCGTTCTATGATCATGTATATGATACAGCATATACCCATATTTTCCTTTACATTGCATATAGTGGTCTCTTTATATGTATGTACTTTACAGTTCTGTTTTGTGTCACCATGCCTATATTTTTATGATGTATAGTGAATATTGTTATTTCTTTGCTCCCAGTTTTATACTGTCATATGAATTAAACATAAGATCAGTTTACCCATGATTTTATCTGGTTGTCACATCTGCTATCAATTTCTCAAACATATTAACTGTGAGGCCATCACACTTTAAGCATTTTGGCCTTCCCACATAATTTACAAAGGTAGAAATTGGAGACCAGACGCTCCAAGGTAAAAGGAAGTGAATGCAAACTGAAATGACCTGCTAGCGAGATAGCCCAACAGCAAACAGCAGAGCATATTTATTTATAAGTCAGATCCTCCTCTAACCAGCTGACTGTATAAAGAAAGAGGCTGCTCGTTACCAATGATATTTCTTCAGCATAGGAGGCAGACAAAGCCAGACTATTTTCAGCATCTTTTCAAATAGGACAAACCAAATGTCTGGTGATAACATTAGCTGACACATTCCTTTGTACAAGTGGCCGGGCAACCAGTTATTGGCGGTCGTTAGCAGGGCAAAGGGAATGGTGGATTTCCACCCAGCATGGTCATTGGCAGGTGGTCTGGGGATGGGTAAGTATTGGTGCTAGAGTAACCAGCCTAACTTTTACATTACACATATAGCTTTGACATTTATAAAAAGTTTTCATACCATTCATGGTAATTTCATAGGACTCCAGCTTAAGTATTTTCTCCTTAAACAGCTGCTGCTGTACATCGCTCTCTAAGTCATGCTGTCCCTTTGTAAACCACTCGAAACACATCTGGGGAAAAAGTAGGGTAGAAATTGAAATGATTAGGTCAGGTACAGACAAGATAAGCAGGTTTCAGGGTACCTCACAGTTCTAAAGGTTTTTTCCTCTGGTCATGTGCTGGAACCCCGAGTCATGACTTCTCTGTTCTGAAGCAGTGGGTTTAGGTAGGGGGGTTGGCAGGAAAAATTTGGACACCGTCAATGTTTTGTTTTGACCCTAAGCTCAAAGCCCCCACAGCCACCTGAACCAGTTTGCAATGAAGAAAAAAGCCTAATGAGTAACAGGAACAACTAAAATAAGAATAAATCAGAACTGGTGAGGAAGAAAAAAAGAACTAACTTGCAGACTTTATGTCCCAGAATAGCATACCTATTTATACCCCGATACCCATTTATCAGTTTTGTGAAAGTATACACAGAAGACCAGATAGCGTCTTCGCAATTTGCTCCCCTGAGGCCTGGTCACGAAAACGCCCATGAGGACCTCAGTGAGCTAGTGGAGTGATCAATAATTTTTAAGGGTAATGGTTTTCCTTCGGAAGAATAGGCATTTAATATTGCCAGTCTAATCCATTTGATGATACTTTTGGGCGGAACGATTGACCCTTTTTAGCACCAAAGAAAACAGAGCGTCTTAATAAAATCCCTTGTCCTATGGAGGATACTAACACTTTGGTTAACACCTTGGGTGCTCGGGCCAGGTCGAAGGGTAAGGCCACGAACTGATGAGGATGCTCCTGAATTGCAAAACTAAGAAATCTGTGGTGAGCTGTACAAATCGGAAAATGCAGATAAGCATCCTTGATACAGACAGATGCTAAAAATTCCCATTGCAACAATGGTCAATACGACCGCAGCTACTCCATTCAGCATTGTCTGTTTGTTAAAGAAATTCAGGTGCTTGAGGTTCAGTTTTTGTCTGACTTAGCCGACCCTTTTTGGGGGACTACAAGTATTGTTTAATAGAATCACATTCTTGAAAGGGGACGCTCTGGAGTGGAAGAAGAGAGAAATCAATTCTACATGTCAGATTCACAATTGTATTTTCTCTCAAATCCCATTCCAGGGCGTCAACGAATCAGATACGAATAGGACCTCCAAAAGAAGTACCCTCGATTCAGGGTGGGATCCCAGGTGTCAACTTTTTTTCTCCAATTTGAGGAATTGGCCCTTAAAATATGATAAATAAGGAGTCTTGCGGTCTGAGTAGCAGGGATATAATATTTAAGAGCTCTCACTACATCCAAAGAGTGAAGGACTCTTTTCTTATGGCTAACCAGAGTAGGACATAAGGAGGGTAAAACACCACCTCGTTTAGATGGAAAGGAAATACCATCTTAGTTAGAAAGTCCTGTTTAAAACGGAAGACAGACTTGTCCTCGTGTAGAACTAAGCAAAGGAGGTTTAACAGATAAAGCTGCTAATTCAGAAACCTGCCATACAGAGGAAATTGCCACTAGAGAGATGGAAGAACGAAAGATATTTGTGTATTAACCGATAACATTTATTTTCTAGCCATCTTCCATTCCGGGGCACCACTATCAGCAACCCGTGGGTTAACCTCAGCTATAGGCGGGACTGCAAGTAAAACTAAGCTCCTCCCGGCCAATAAAGGGCAGGTTGCGACTGGACACCCCAAGGTTATTAAAAGAAAGTCGCAGCCACAGCCCCGGGAGGGGAGCGATGCTAACTTGTGTGTATTACGCAGAACTTGGCGAAGAAAACTCTAACCCTGTAGAAGGCATCAGCTGCAACCGATGCAGTCACAACAAGACAGTAGGGCGGGTGTGGTGCCCCAGAATGAAAGACGCAACGAAAATTTACCAGCAAGTACACAGATTTCCTTTTACTAGTCCCTTCCATTCCGAGGTACCACCATCAGCAACACGTGGGACATCCCAAATAGTACCCTCGTTATGGGACTGTACAACAGCAAGCGGCTGACTGCATCAATATAACCAGGAATGGTGGAACTGAAACCTCAAGACTAGAACCCTGGAAAGAAGCTGATGCCGATGCCTGGACATCAACTCGGTAAAACTTGGTGAAGGTGTGGAGGGAGAACCAGGTCGCGACCTTGCACACCTGGTCCACCGACGCTTGGTACTGGAAGGCCCAAGACGCGGCAATCTCCCTGGTGACTCGGAAGGGCGCCTCCTTACCCTTGCAGGCATAGGCTTGTATGACAGGCTGCCTAATCTATCTGCCGAAAGCGAATCTGGCAGCGGCCAGGCCCCTCCACGGTCCTTCTGGGATCACAAACAAAATGTCTGTCTTATGTACCTCCCGCATAGCCACTAAGTAATACTTAAATGCCCTGACTCCATCCAGGGAATGCACGAGTCTCGGACACAGAGAGGGCAGTATGATCTCCTGATTTAGATAGAAGGGAGAGACCACCTTGGGCAAAAAATCCTATGGAACACAGCCTTGTCTTCGGTGCAGCATCAAAAAGGGTGACTTCAGAGAAACCAGTTGGATGGAGGTGATTATCACAAGAAAAAGCACCTTCAAAGTGAGTGTCGCCACAGAGACCCCTGTAGCACTGCGCCCTGCATGAAAGTACGGACTAATCTGTGTTCTGCGATGGGCCTCTGGGAGAAAAAATGGACAAGGCCCAGACCTGGCATCCAAGGGTGCTTGGGCTGCAGGACAGCATCCAGCCTTCTGAAGAAATTGCGGTATCCTGGGCAACAAGAACCTCCTACAGGAGTAGCCCTTCGACTCTCACTAAGCCCCGACATAGGATAGTCTACCTTAGATGGCGAAAATACAATTCTGTGAAACTCACCTGTAGAACTGTTTTTGGATACATCCAGTCCAGGTCGTCCCAAAATGATGACATATGGGTGTTCGCACCTAGGGGGCGCTCTATTGCAAGATCAAAGATGTAGCTCCTCCCGGCCCCCTATAAAGGCAGGTGTCCCTCTATCATTCCCCAGTGGGAAAAAGCAGTAGACAAAAAAAAAAAAAAAAAAAAAAAAAAAAAAAAGGAGGACAGGCCGGGAGGCCTAAGAAACCATGTAACTTCACATAGCTTCAGCTTGTACTCTCTTTAACAAGATTTATGAAAACAATGTCCAATGAAGAAAAAATGGTGATCACCATAACAGGCAAACAGGAAATAATGAACACAAGGGCGGGGTGGGACGACCTGGACTGGATGCATCCAAAAACAATGCTACAGGTGAGTGTCACAGAATTGTATTTTTCCCTACATTTTTCCCTACATCCAGTCCAGGTCGTCCCAAAATGACGACATATGGGACATCCAAAATCAGTGTCCATTTGGGCGGGATCCCCCAGTGCGGAACAGCATGTAGTTCATTTCACTCAGCCAAAAACAGCATCAGCTGAGGCAGACATCCACCTTGTAAAACTTTGTAATAGTATGAACTGAAGACCAAGTTGCGGCCTTACAAACTTATTCCACCGATGCCTGATGCTGAAAAGCCCAAGAGGCACTAATATCTCTGGTAGAATGAGCTGTGATCCGAAAAGGGGGTTCCTTCCCCCTGGCAGAATATGCTTGTACCACCGCCTGTCCTCTGTTAGTACAAAGAGCAAATCCGATTTCCTGAAGTATTCAGCCAGGTAATACTTTATGGCTCTGACCACATCCAAGGCATGGAGGGTCCTTTCTTTGGAATTAGTCTGTGCTGGACACAAGGAAGGTAAGACAACTTCCTCATTAAGATGAAAGGGAGAAACGACCATAGGCAAATAAATCAGGTTTAAAGCGAAAAACCACCTTATCCCTATGCAGCTCAAAATAGGGAGGTTTCATACAAAGCGCGGCCAGCTCTGATACACAACGCACCGAGGTGATCGCTACCAGAAAGACCACTTTGAGAGTCAACATAGACAATGCAGCATCACTCAATGGCTCGAGGGAGGACCCTGGAGAGCAGATAGCACTAACACACACACGGTAAAACTTACGCTGTGGCCGGACATGGGTAACTCCCTGGAAAAAAGTCTTGATCAACCTATGGTTAGCAATGAATCTCTGGAAAAAAAAATGGCTAAAGCCGAGACCTGACCCTTGAGGGTGCTCAGCTGAAGACCCAAGTCTAAGCAGTGTTGTAAAAACTCCAGAATCCTAGAAATAGAAAATTTTCAGCAAGGAAGGCTCTTGGCCTCGCACCAAGCGTTATAGGCCCGCCAAACTCTGTAGTATATCAAGGAAGAAGATTTCTTCGTGCCTGAATCACTGTCTGCACAACCATGGCCGATAACCCCTTCTCCATCAGGATTGAGGTTTAAATAGCCAGGCTGTCAAAGCCAGCGTCCGTAAATTGGGGTGCCGCAGCGACCCCTGTGTGAGAAGCCCTGGGTCGTCTGGCATGATGTAATGATCTATTGACATCTGGACTATGTCTGCAAACCAACTCCTTCTTGGCCAGCGAGGAGCCACCAGGATGGTTGGTACCCCTTCCTGGGCCATCTTGCACAGCACTCTGTCCAGGAGCGGAAAACGGAGGGAATGCATACAGAAATTTGAACTCCGTCCAAGGAATAGCCAGAGCATCTGTTGCAATGGCCAGAGGATCTCTTGAGAGGGAGACGAACCTTGGAAACTTGTGATTGCGCCTGGACGCAAACAGATCCACGTCTGGCTGACCCCAGCGAAACGAAATCAATGAAATCCAAGCAGGCCTTGAGTCTCTTATACTCCTCAGCCCGCTTGCGAGCCTTAGCTCTATCCACAAGGTGTCTCACCTTCCTTCTGTTAGCTAGAGAGACAATCGCCGAGGCGCACACAGGGCACCAGCAAAAGTGAACGCATGGCAGACCAGCTGATCCATGCGCTTGTCATCAGTGTCACTTAAGGAAGCATTGTCAGGTGACGGCATAACCATAGTGTTGGACAACCCCAACACGGGAGGATCCACCTCGGGGGGGATGAGACCATAGCCGAACCAGCTCATCAGGGAAGGGATACCGCCTATCCAGGCCCTTTGGGACCGACGGTAACTTGTTAGGCCTTTCCCATTCCTTAAGGATCAAGTTAGAAAAGTGGGCCTGCTCCGGAAGACCCGCCTTTGCCTCTCGGGCCTAAACAAATCTCCCTGCTTCCTCTTAGCCGCTCTGGGAGGGACAATGTGTAGTGTCTCAAACAGTGAGGAAAGCAATTTCTCTGTATAATCCGGGAGCCACGCGTCCTCGTTCGAGGAGGAGCCAGTCATGCTGTCATCGCCAGCAGAATAATCCACCGTGGAGCGTGAATCATCTGGCAACTCACCCTCTTCCACAGAGCCCAGACCATTAAAAAGATCATCATCCGAGTAAATGGGCTTGAGATGCCGCTTCTTACTCGAGACCTTTTTAGGGGCCGACAAGGTCCGTCTCTCGAGATTTGCCAGCCTATGCGCAAGGTCAGCATGAGACCCCTTGCTGGCTCCCCCTTCGCTGGGGGCTAAGTGCAGCAACGGAGGGTTCGGAGAGGCCGATGGCAGCGCAGGGCTAAGGGCAGGGACGCCCGCCCGTTCATGGTCCAAAATAATGCCTCTGGCCCAAGTGGTACAAACAGTGCTGAATCCGCCCAGAGGATTCCTACTGCACAAGGGGCAGAGCCTATCCTGCCCAAATGGGGCCCCCAGCTCACTATCTCCTGATGCCTCCATTATGGTGATTTAAAATAGTCAAAGTCAAAAGGTTACAAGACTAATGGCCCAAACCTATAAAAGCGATCCCTCTTAATAAAAAGGGGGACCGGGAGGAACCACAACCCTCAACCTCACGACCTATACGCGGGGCGGCCCCGCATCCAGACGCCGACGAGGGAGCGAGTCAAAGTCAAGACACAGCCAAAACACTAAAGAAAGCTTGTGGGCAGGGAGGGATACAACAACATATATACATCAAGTGGTCCCCCCTCAGGCTCACCATCAGCCTGTGGCCGGCTACCCTTTAGTATAGGGTCTGCGGCCCAGAGCCTAAGCTCTGCCGAACGCCAACGACCCCGGCGTTCACCCTACCGTCACGAATCCCGTAGCAGCCAGAGGCTGGGAGGCAGGAGTGGGTCAGGAGGGATCCGTGGAAATAGGGCCCGCAGCGGCCAACAGGCTAGGTAGCCCTGCTCTGCTGCCATTATCTGAGAGAGAGTGCCAACGATCTTCTGCAGCCAAGACTGCAAGATGAACTGGGGAATTATAGAGGGACACCTGCCTTTATAGGGGGCCGGGAGGAGCTACATCTTTGATCTTGCAGTCAAGCGCCTCCTAGGGGCGAACACCCATATGTCATAATTTTGGGACGACCTGGACTGGATGTAGGGAAAAAACAGCCGCTTTTGCCCCAGCAGAGGGTTAGCCAGGTGCAACACCTCCAAAATTGCCTTTACAAGCTCATCAACCTAATCCATCGCATGATGCGATGGGGTGACAGGTGCATGCGCAGAGTAGGATCCCTAGCAGCTGCCAGACAACCGGAACTGGAGACCGAATTGCTAAAGAGATCCTCGGCATTTAAACTGGAATCCTCAGAGAATTCCGCCTGAACATGCTTGCGCTTAGGAGCCCCTCACCTGAGGACAGTGGTGTCTGGCACATAGGACACACAGCACCACCCTCGTTAAGGTATGAAACCCCAGTGCCTCCGACATGTTAAGGTGGCCACTCTGATCACTAGTCAGTACAGCCAGTACTACACAGAAAGAAATAACACCGCCAACTGAGGTCAATCCACATGGAACAGATACAGCAGCTTCCGGACCCCCACCCTGGAAAACAAACACACATCAGACCCAGATTTCCAATCTGATGAGGCAAACAGTTGTGCCCCCAGGGGAGCCCTACCTGACCAGGGTGGAAAACACAGTGGAGAGACAGTCACACTGGAACATGTTCTGCAGAAACAGAGCAGGCCAGCAGCAGCGACGGGGGGAGGCTCGTTTGCCCAAGCTAGCAGGAGGAACCTTTGGCACCTGTCCAAACTGGCAAAGCCTCGGGCTGAAGAGAGAGGAGGGGGCAGAGCCACAGACTGCACAAATTTCGAAGCCCTGTCCCCTCTATTTTCAAAGGCCAGGAGGCTGGAAGCCACTCCCATGCCCCCTCCCCACAGTCTCCATTGACAGACAGAAGGCCGTAAGCCAATCCCCGCCGCAACACCCCGCCCCCCATGCTGGCAGCCTAGCTCCGCCTGAGCAATGCCAGCAAAAGAAAAAAAAAAAAACTTGTGGGAGCCCGGCCAAGTAGCTTCGTCCCCCCCCCCCCCCCCCCCCAGCAACTGGTGAGAGAGCACACTACAGCCAGGGCAGCCAGGCACACTGGAGGTGAGCCCAGGGGAAGGGACTGAATTGGAAGGGAACACAAAGCAGGGCACCATGTCCAGCCCTAACATCAGGTACCCTTGCTGGAGCAGGTACTGACACTCGAAGCTCCAAACAAAAACCTTCTGAGCGCCGGGCGTTGTACCACGCTACCAGTTTAACGACCGGCATCTAAGCGGGGTCTCCAGGAAAGTGCAGAGAGTGAGGGGCTGGGAGGCAGACAGAGAGAAAGCCCCTGCTCCTGATCAGCACTGTCAAAGCAACAAAACTGGAAATAATATCCTGAATCTCTTCACAGTCCTATCATCTTCAAGAAAAGAAATGGGCAGTGTCCGGCCACAGCATACCCTATATAGGCCGGGGGGAAGGGATGAGGAAAAAAAAAATACAATTCTGTGATTACTCACCTGTAGAATTGGTATTATACGTATACAGCACATCCTGTTCCAGAAGATTCCTTACACTTGGGTTATACATCCACAAGATGGCGCTGGACTGCAGAAAACAGCTTGTGGCTCCTCCCGGCCCTATATAAGCCAGGGACCTCCCACAAATTCCCCAGTATTGACAAGCAGTTAACAAGAATCCGGGAGAACACTAATAACCAGAATTCAAAAATGAACATATGAACAATCACCATAAAGAGGTAACTAAGAATAATGATAACAAGGGTGGTATGGAACGGGACGTGCTGTATACGTATAATACCAATTCTACAGGTGAGTAATCACAGAATTGTATTATTCTAAGTATACTGCACGTCCTGTTCCAGAAAATTCCTTACACTTGGGACATCCAATAGCAGTGCCGGAAGGTAGGGTGGGATCCCCAAAAAGTAACAGCAGGCAGTTTAAACCACTGCCGCCTGCAGAACTTTGCGACCAAAAGCAGCATCAGCTGAGGCCCCAACATCAACCTTGTAAAACTTAGAAAAAGTATGAACAGAAGAGCAAGTAGCGGCCTTGCAAACTTGTTCAACAGAAGCTTGGTGCTGAAAAGCCCAAGAGGCACCAATAGCACGAGTAGAATGAGCAGTAAGGCGGAAGGGAGGCCTGTACCACAGCCTGATGGATCCAGTTGCTGATAGTGGACTTAGCTGAAGCCAGGCCCTTCTTAGGTCCAGACGGAAGCACAAAAACGCAATTCTGTGAGTACTCACCTGTAGAATTGTTTTTTCTGGGAATCTATTCCAGACCCTCCTTACACTTGGGATTACCTCCTTGCCGATTGGATGTGACTGCAAGACAAAAAAAAGGTGTGGCCCCTCCCGGCCCCATAAGTAGAAGCTGCCTCCTAACCTAGATCAGTACTTAAAAAGCAGTAAAACATAAATCAGAGGCCCCTATATAGGAGTCCATGTTACTTCACACCGAACTCCGCCAGAATACTCAGAACATAAATCTCTCTTTTTTTTTTTTTTTTTTTTTTTTAATGCCAATGAAAATAATAAGTGGACTAAACATCATCAAAAAATAGATCATGACCCAAAACGGGTGGGCCGGAGGGTCTGGAATGGATTCCCAGAAGAAAGAATTCTACAGGTGAGTACTCACAGAATTGCGTTTTTTCTTCCAATCCATTCCAGACCCTCCTTACACTTGGGATCTCCAAAAGCAGTGCCATCTATGGGCGGGATCCCCAGCGAGGAACAGCAGGTAGTTCATTTCACTACCGCCTGAGGAATCTTTCGACCAACCACAGCGTCAGCTGAGGCTCTAACATCTACCTTGTAAAATTTCGTAAATGTATGAACCGAAGACCAAGTGGCAGCTTTACAAACCTGTTCCACCGAAGCCTGATGCTGAAAAGCCAAGAAAGCTCCAATGGCCCTAGTGCAGTGGTTCCCAACCCTGTCCTCAAGGCACACCAACATGTCATGTTTTTTGGATCTCCAAATAGCCAGCTCTATTGCTCTGCAGCTGCACTAATTACTCCACCTGTGCATCTTTGTGGAGATCTGCAAAACCTGGCCTGTTGGTGTGCCTTGAGGACAGGGTTGGGAAACACTGCGGCCTAGTGGAATGAGCCGTGACCCGAAAAGGGGGTTCCTTTCCCTTAACCGAGTAGGCTTTTTCTACTGCCTGCCTAATCCACTTACTGACAGTGGCTTTAGCTGGTGGAAGCCCCTTCCTCGGCCCTTCCGATATAACAAAAAGAAAATCCGTCTTGCGGAAGGAATCTGTAGCTGCCATGTAATATCTTATGGCTCTGACTACATCTAAAGAATGAAGCGCCCTTTCATTAGCATTAGCCGGAACTGGGCATAAAGAAGGTAGAACCACCTCCTGATTAAGGTGAAAAGGAGAGACAACCTTAGGTAAAAAATCAGGCTTAAACCGAAAAACTACCTTGTCTCTGTGTAACTCAAAATAAGGAGACTTCATACATAAGGAGGCTAATTCAGAAACTCGCCGCACAGAGGTGATTGCCACCAAAAATATCACCTTAAGCGTCAAAATGCTCAATGGAGCGTCAATCATAGGTTCAAAGGGAGCACCCTGAAGAGCCGACAATACCAGATTCAAGTCCCACACCGGTAAAATAGACTTGCGCGGTGGTCGGACATGAGTGACTCCCTGAAAAAAAGTCCTAATGAGCCTATTGCTAGCGATAAACTTCTGGAAAAAAATACATAAGGCCGACACATGCCCTTTTAGGGTGCTTAATTGTAGGCCCATTTCTAAGCCATCTTGTAGAAATTCTAAAATTCTAGAAATTGAATACTTTCTGCATGAAAATTTCCTAGTCTCACACCAGGATATGACCGACCCTGTAGTATATCATGGAAGACGACTTCTTCCGGGCTTGAATCATGGTATGAATAACCTTAGCCGATAAACCTTTCTCTACTAAGATCGAGGTCTCAATAGCCAGGCCGTCAAAACCAGCATCTGTAAATTCGGGTGCCGAAGCGCCCCCTGTGTGAGAACATCTGGATCGACTGGCAGGCGCCAATGATCTACCGACATCCTTACTATGTCTGAAAACCAACTTCTCCTTGGCCAGCGAGGAGCCACCAGAATGGTTGGTACCCCCTCCTGAGCTATCTTTCTTAGTACACGGATCAGGAGTGGGAGAAAAACACACAGAAGCTTGAACCTTACCCAAGAGACTGACAGGGCGTCCGTTGCAATGGCCAGAGGGTCCCTTGACAGGGACATGAATTTTGGCCGCTTGTGACTGGATGCAAAGAGATCCACCTCCGGACAACCCCAGCGAAGGCAAAGAGCTTGAAAGATCTTCTGACTGAGGGACCATTCTCCCCAATGCAGCGCCTTCCTGCTCAAAGCGTCTGCCTCCTGGTTTTCTACCCCCAGGATGTAAACTGCCGAGATGCAAGGAACATTCTCCTCTGCCCAAATCAGAATCCGGCTTACCTCTTCTAGAGCACTCTTGCTCCGAGTACCCTCCTGACGATTGATATAGGCTACTGCCGTCCGATTGTCTGACTGGACTTGGACAGCCTGTCCCTTTAAACTGGGGGTCAGATACTGAAGCACTAGCCGGATTTCTCTTAATTCCAAAATATTTATGGGAAGCTGATTCTCCTTCGGCCCCCACTGTCCCTGGATCTTCTGGGTCTGCCAGATACCCCCCCAGCCAGTGAGACTGGCATCCGTGGCAATGATCGGCCACTGCGGTGTCAGAAAAGACCTGCCTACAGACAGATGTAGAGGGTCATTCCACCACAGGAGAGATTGCCTGGCTGAAGGAGTCAGAACAAACGACTGATCCAGTGACTGTGGGGCTCAATCCCAGCTTGACAACAGATTTAACTGAAGAGGCCTCATGTGAAACCGGGCAAAAGGCACAGCCTCAAAGCAGGCCACCATAAGGCCTACTAGTTTCATCCCTAGCCGAATGGTCGGCTGCCGGCAGGCCAGTAAGGACTCTATTTGATTCCGAATTAGCAGAGCCTTCTGCTCTGGCAGAAACACCTTGACCTGAACTGTGTCCAGAGTCATTCCTAAGAAATTCCTTAATGGTGCCGGAGTGATATGGGACTTTGGATAATTGATCACCCAGCGGAACTCTTCCAGAGTTGATAGGACCGTCTGCATATCCTTTATGATCTGCTGAGGAGACCTGGCTGAAATTAAGAGATCGTCCAAATATGGAATGATGCATATCCCCTGGCTTCTGAAATGGCCATGAGACCTGCCAAGACCTTGGTAAATACTCTTGGAGCCAAGGATATCCCGAATGGATGGCCTTCCAGGGCAAACCTCGAACTTCTGATGCCCTGGAAAAATCGGAACATGAAGATATGCGTCCCTTATGTCTATTGTAGTCATAAGATCCCCGGGCTGAATTGATCTTACCGCTGACCTTAGTGTCTCCATGCGGAAATGCTT
This sequence comes from Gastrophryne carolinensis, assembly GCA_027917425.1. Classification (NCBI taxonomy): domain Eukaryota; kingdom Metazoa; phylum Chordata; class Amphibia; order Anura; family Microhylidae; genus Gastrophryne; species Gastrophryne carolinensis. Next base: position 398,407,197 of record CM051235.1, read on the forward strand.
CACCCGGATATACCTGTTGAGACTAAGTTTAAAATGGGACGAATCGACCCGTCCTTTTTGGGGATAGTGGTAGTAAAACCCCCAACCTTCCTTCTGAAGGGGTACCTGACAAATTACCCCTTTTTGAAGTAGATGCTGAACAGAGGCTCTCAGGGCATCTGCCTTTGACTGGTTCCGGGATGCCCCTGACCAAAGAAACCTTGCGGGCGGCCTGGCTGCAAACCCGATCTTGTAGCCTGATGACACCACCTCTTGGACCCAAAGATCCGTCACGTGGCATCTCCAGATAGGAGCAAATTGCAAGAGCCGTCCCCCACCCGCTCGGGTGAGGGCGCCCCTCATGCTGGAGTGGGCTTGGCTGGAGGTTTGGGCCTACTTCTCCAGGCCCCTCTTGTCCTATTACGAGCTCTGCCTCTGCCCCAAAAATCTCTAAGGGGAGCATGAAAGGAAGGTACCTCTGCCACTCCGAAAGGGCCGATATGATGAAGGCCTCTGAAAAGGCTGAGTCGCCCTCTTGCTCTGAGGAAGTTAGCCATCCATGACCATATGGTCCAGCCGCTCGCCAAAAAAGTCTGCCCCCTAAAAAAAGGAAAATCCGTAAGAGCTTTCTTAGCAGCGGCATCCGCCGACCATTGTCTTAGCCATAAGGAACGGCGCAAGGCAACAAGAAGAGCCGAAGTTCTAGCAGCTAGCCTGACCGCATCATCCATAGCAGTGATAGCGAAAGAATTAAAGTCCAAACAAGCCTTAAAATCCTTGGACTCATGAATAAGCCTGTGAGACTTAGCCCTGGCCAAATTTTTCTTCACCTTCTTCCTTGAAGCAAAAGACACAATAGCCGTGGCACAAACAGGGCGCAAAAAGGATCCTACCATAGCAAAAGCATGACGGGCCAACTGATCCATTTGTCTTTGTGGGATCTCTTAAGGATCCCATAGTAGCAGATGGCATGATAGAAGTATTAGACAAGCCTGATACTGGAGAATCCACCTCGGGTGGATAAGACCAAAGCTTAATCATATCCGCCGGAAAGGGATACCTAGCGTCTAGGATACTGGGAACAGCCGGTAGCTTGTTAGGATTTTCCCACTCCTTTAACACCATTTTGGAAAAATGCGGTTGTTCCGGGAACACCTGCCTTTGCCTTACTCGCTTAAACAGGTCGTCCTTCCCTCTTTTTGCCACCTCAGGAGGGGTAATATTCAAAGTTTCAAAAACTGATGAAAGTAAACACTCTGTTTCGTCTGAGAGAAGGGGATCCTCATCAGAAGAGAATAAAATAGAATTACTATCCTCCTCACCAGAGCGTAACTCGCCCTCTGAGAGCTGCTCGTCTATATATTCTTCCTCCTCCTCCGACCCAAAAGAGGCTTTCCTAGGAATGACCAAGGATAACTGTTTCTCTAAGTTATCCAACCTGTGCGCCACACCTGCCTGCGCCTCGCTGCCTACCCCCTCTCCAGGGGATGTAAGGGATGGTTGAGCCGTCACACTCCCTGCAGCAATAGCTGGGCAAGAAACCTGAGCCGCCGCTCTATTATGGTCTAAACCAATTCTCATGGTGCAAGCGGAACAAACCGTGCTGAAGCTACCCAGGGTATCCTGCTTACATAAGGGGCAGAGCCCGCGCTGCTCAAGTGGGATGCCCGAATCACTATTCCCTGATGCCTCCCTCATGGTGTTTTTTTTTTTTTAATTGGCAAAAAGACATAAGGCCCTAAGCCTAAACCAATCCCAAGGGGACTGGGAGGAACCACAACCCTTTTTATCCTTCTTCCCAATATCTAAAAATAAACAGGAGGACGAATCCTATTAGAAAAAAAAAAAAAGTCATTTCCCCTTTAATGCATACATTTTTTATATAAAACATTTAATAAAATAAATATAATCTAATAGAAATAATCTAAGAAAAATATTTATAAAAAATAGATAAAGATATCTTGGAAATATGATTAATAATTAATACATTAAATATTAATTATTATTATTATTATTATTATTAATAATGTTAAAAATGTCGACGTCCACTTACCACAGCAGCCCTTCACACAATAGCCTAGGCAAAGAAAACCAGAAAGTATGTCTAAATACTTAAATGCATTATGCTGCTTAACTGAATCCTAAGAAATAAACGCAGCTATCCACTGGCCTTTTAAAACGTTAGCTGGATCTTAAATGAAAAAGACAGCAAGACCGGCCCGCAATGGCCGCACAATGCCCTGCTATGAGCCCCTCTAGGCTCAGCTTGGGTCTCCAGGAATAGACAGCGGCCTGGCCCGCAATGGCCGCAGCCGCACGTTGCAGCCGCCACCCTGCCCAGCAAGAGAGCCCTTCTAGGCTCAGAAGAACCTGGGTCCCCCTGGATAGCGGCCTGGTCCGCGATGGCCGCCGCATACTGCAGCGGCCGCACTGCCCACCAAGAGAGCCCTTCTAGGCTCAGAAGAACCTGGGTCCCCCTGGATAGCGGCCTGGCCCGCGATGGCCGCCGCAGCCAACGCTCTACAGCAGCCGCACTGCCCCAGCCGGGGCTGCTGTGCACCTACCTCCATAGCGAGGTAACTTTGCAGGGGAGCCTGGGATACAACCTCCCTCCAGCCGGAGAGAGACACACTGAGAAAAAAAACGGCCTCGTGCTTCCGCATTTAAGCGGAATACATTTTTTTTTTTTTTTTTTAATTTGAAAAAAATCCTTTTTTTTCTAAAGAAAAAAACCTAACCTGTCCAGGAAGAAGAATGGGTTGAAATAAAAACCTTCCTCAGCAAGTACACCAGAAAGAAACCTGCGGCTGATGTGCTTTTCAAGAAGCCTGCAGCCCAGAGCGCAAGAGCTCTGTAAGCGCCCCAAGACCCTGGCGCTTCCACCTTACCTCACGAACCCCAAACCAGCCAGACGCTGTGGGAGGCACAATCGGGTCTAGGGGATCCGTGGAAATAAGGCTACGCAGGAAGCCAACAGGGTGCCTTCCCCCGCTTGCTGCCAATCCTTGAGAGCTAATCCTGAACAACCTTCAGAGTCACTTGCAACTGCAAGAAAGAAACTGATCTAGGTTAGGAGGCAGCTGCTACTTATGGGGCCGGGAGAAGCCATGCCTTTTTTGTCTTGCAGTCACATCCAATCGGCAAGGAGGTAATCCCAAGTGTAAGGAGGGTCTGGAATGGATTGGAAGAAATAAAGAGCATCAGTCTTCCTGAAGGATTCAGAATGTCCAGATTGAGATGAAAAGCAGACCCAACCTAAGGGAGAAAATCTGGCTTAAAACGAAACACCACCTTGTCCTGATGTCTCTCAAAGTAAGGGGGTTTGATGGAAAGCGCCACCAACTCAGAAACACGCCTAACAGAGGTGATAGCCATCAAAAAGACTACCTTAAGCGTTAAAATGGACAAAGGGGCCTCACACAAGGGCTCAAAGGGAGACCCCTGCAAGGCAGATAAGACCAAGTTCAAATCCCAGACTGGTAAATAGGCTTACGTGGGGGACGCACATGAGTAACCCCCTGGAAGAAGGTCTTAACCAAACGATGGTGAGCAAAAGATCTTTGGAAGAAAATGGCCCAGGCAGAAACATGACCTTTAAGGGTACTAAGTTGAAGACCCAAATCCAAACCATGTTGCAGAAACTCCAGAATCCTAGGGACAGAAAACACACGACAGGGAAACGACTTAAACTCACACCAGTCAATATAAGCATGCCATACCCTATAGTAGATGGAGGACGAGGACTTCTTCCTAGCCCTAATCATGTTAGTAACAGAGGCAGGCAGCCCCTTTACCATCAAGATGGAGGTTTGATCAGCCAGGCTGTTAAAGCCAGCGTTTGTAAATTGGGATGGCGTAGCTTCCCCTGAGTGAGCAGTCTGGAACCTTGGGCAGGACGTATTGATCTACTTCCAACTGCACGATGTCTGCGAACCACACTCTTCTTGGCCAACAGGGGGCCACCAGGATGGTTGGCACCCCTTCCTGGGATATCTTGCGCAGCACTCTGCCCAGCAGAGGAAATGGAGGGAACACAAAGGAGCTGTAAGCTCTGGCAAGACATTGCTAGTGCATCCATGGCCAAGGCCAGAGGGTCCTGGGACAGAGAGACAAAGGCTGGAAGCTTGTGATTGTGGTGGGACGCAAAAAGATCCACATCCGGCTGACCCCCAACGGTGGCACACGGAGCGAAACACCCTGCTGCTGAGGGATCATTCTCCCAGGCGAGAAGTCCCCCTGCTGAGGGAGTCTGCCTCCAGATTCTCCACTCCCGGGTTTTACACTGCCGAGATGCAGGGAACATTCTCCTCCGCCCAGGACAGTATCAGGGACACTTCCTTGAGGGCCCTCTTGCTCCGGGTCCCTCCCTGATGATTGATGTAGGCAACCGCCGTCTGGTTGTCCGAGCGGAACTGAACAGCCCGACCCCGAAGGTGTGGAGTCAGTTGGACGAGAACCAACCGTATCGCCCTCAGTTCCAGAATGTTGATATGGGCGTGGGCCTCCTGAGGGCCCCACTGACCCTGGAATTTCAGGGATTTCCAGAAACCCCCCCAACCTGTCAGACTGACATCTGTGGTGACTGTCTCCCAGCACGGAGCCAGAAAGGATCTGCCCACCAACAGGTTTCTTGAGTCAAGCCTCCACGAGAGAGACCGCCTGACCAGAGGGGACAGAACAAACACCTGATCTAGGGACACCGGGTCCCAATCCCAAACTGACAAGAGGTGAAGTTGAAGAGGCCTCATGTGAAACTGAGCGTATGAAACAGCCTCGAAGCAAGACACCATCAGGCCCACCAGCTGCATCCCCTGCCAGATGGAAGGATGAGGGCAAGACAGAAGAAGCTTGGCTTGAGCTTGCAGACTGTCCGCCTTCTGTTGAGGGAGAAGGATCTTGACCTGAGATGTATCCAGAGTCATGCCCAGGAGGTACTTGACTATTAATGGTGACAGAGAAGACTTGGGATGGTTGATCACCCAGCCGAAGGACTCCAGTGTGGACACCACCAACTGGGTATCCAGCTCGGCCTGCTGGAAGGACCGAGACGTGATGAGAATGTGGTCCAAGTAAGGAAGGATGCGAATGCCCCGAGATCTCAGCAGAGCCATAATGCCCGCCAGCACCTTAGTGAATACCCTGGGGGCCAAGGTGAGACCGAAGGGCAAGGCCACAAATTGGTAGTGCTGATCCTCCAGAGCGAACCTGAGGAATCTCTGATGACCTGGAAGATTGGCATATGAAGGTAAGCATCCTTGATGTCTACAGAGGTCATGAAGTCCTCCAGGCGTAGTGAATTTACAGCTGAGCGCAGAGTCTCCATGCAAAAGCTTTTGAATCTGACAAATTTGTTGAGGCGCTTTAAATCCAGGATGATCTGATGGACCCCACTTTCTTGGGAACAGTGAAAAGATTGGAATAGTAGCCTCTGCCCCTTTCCTGTAAAGGCACTTGGCAGATGACCCCTAACTCCAGAAGGTTCTTGACAGCAAGGCGCAGACCCTGGGCTAAAAGGGGGTTTTGAGCCATCCGGGATTTGATGAATCTTGGGGGTGGCCAGGCTGCAAACTCTAGCTTGTAACCGGAGGACACTACCTTCCGAATCCACCGGTCTGAGATGTGAAGCCTCCAGACGTGAGCAAAAAGCCGAAGCCGCCCCCCCACCCGGATGGGTGAGGGCGCCCCTTCATGCCTGAGAGGGCTTGGGTGGAATTTTTTTTGAGACCCCAGGAGAGGCCAGGACGGCAACGTCCTCTGCCCCTACCCCAATGGTCTCCACGGCCCCAGTAAAAGAGGAACCACGGAAGGATGGGAGAAAGGCACCTGTCCCCAAAAAGACTGAGATGGCCTCCTGCGTTGAGGTAACCTACCACCCTTAGCAAACAAATCCAAGCGTTGCCCAAAGAGACGCAGGCCCTTGAAGGGGAAACCAGTGAGAGCCTTCTTAGCATTGTCAGCCACCCGCTGACGTAGCCAGACAGAGCGGCGTATAGCCACCAACAGGGCAGAAGTCCTACCACACATTCTAATGGCATCATCCATTATATAATAAATTCCTCACAAGCAGGAGAGATCTATACTCCTCTCTACCCGCATCCTCAGATGCCCCATTCAAAATACACTTAAGCACCCCTTTAATGGCAATAGCCGTAATAGCCGAGGCACAAACCGGGCGCAGTGCCGTCCCCACACAGGCAAAGGCATGACAGGCCAGTTGGTCCAAACGCCGGTCCTCGGCATCTCGCAGGGTAGTAGTGTCAGGAGAATGCATGACAGATGTATTGGACAACCCTAGAACGGGCGCATCCACCTCGGGAGGACATGACCAACGCTTAACAACATCAGCAGGAAAGGTATACCTCTTGTCCCAACTCTTAGGCACCCTGGGCAGCTTGCTAGGCCGTTCCCATTCATTGAGCACTAGATTATTAAATTGAGACTGCTCAGTTAACTCCCAGCATGGCTTAACCGTATGAAAAAGCTCACCCTCCTGCTGCGGAGCCACTGCCGGGGGAGAAATACAAAGCACTTCAAATATGTGACTGAGCAATCTGTCATTCGGGGACCACGGGTCTTCCCCAAAGGGAGTCCCAGTACCACCGTATATCTTAGGTTGTTCCTCAGAGGATTCTGAATCAGAGGGGGTAGGGACCTGAGAGTAAGGGCCCTCATCTTCCTCAGGGAAGAGGGAAACCGCGGGTGATAAATGCCGCTTACGCGGGGCAGACCCAGCAAGATGCTTCTCAATGCTGGCCACCAGTGCAGCTAAATCAGGTTGAGACTCCCCACTAGTATGCCCCGCAGCGGGGGTCAGATGTAAGCTTGGGGGGGTAGGTGAGGCCAGAGGGGGCGCACCACCAGGCCCAGTAACAGACTGCAGCGCAAGCACCTGCTGGGCGCAGGGTACACACACCCTGACATCATCACTAATAGGGGATACCCCACACACAACACATAGCCGGGCTTTTCCCGAAGGAACCCCAGGCCCATTATCCCCAGAAGCCTCCATATGGTGATTTGAATGGCACAATAGGCCAGTAAGGGTTACCGCTAAAGAGCTACGTGGGATGCCCCAAGAACCGGTAGGGAAGTGGGAGTTAGTGAGGGAAAATGGCCGGGAGAAACCACAGTGCTGAAGTATTCACCCACCTGGAAGACAAACATTCCCATGAAAAATACCATTTTGTGAGTACTCACCTTTAAAACGGATATTATAAGTGTGACATACACTCCGCTTCAACTCTTCATGACATTTGGGTTATTCTCCAGTAGAGGGCGAACTTCTGCAGAGATGAATGCAAAAAAGGAGCTCCTCCCAGTCCATAACTAGGGACCTCCCACCAATCCCCCAGTGTAAGATAGCAGTAAGGGGACCAGGAAGAACCAAATATAACAATACTAACAACAAACAATGGTTCACCATATAAAGGATCCGGAATACCAAAAAGGGTGGGGTGAAGCGGAGTGTATGTCATACTTCTAATATCCGTTTTAAAGGCGAGTACTCACAAAATGGTATTATTCCACATACACTCCGCTTCAACTCTTCATGACATTTGGGACATCCAATAGCAGTGTCCGTCATGGGTGGGAACCAAACAGTAAAGAATGCACCAACTTAAACCACTGCAGCTTGCAGAACCTTGCGGCCAAAAACGGCATCCGCTGAAGCCCGCACATCAACCTTGTAAAACGTGGAAAAAGTATGAACGGAAGACCAAGTAGCAGCCTTACAAACTTGTTCAACAGAAGCCTGGTGCTGAAAAGCCCAGGATGCACCAACAGCACGAGTAGAATGCGCAGTGACCCTAAAAGGGGAGTTCTCCCCTTAGCAGAATAGGCCCCAACAATGGCCTGACGAATCCATTTGCTAATGGTAGACTTGGCGGGTGCCAAACCTTTCCTGGGCCCGCAGGGCACCACGAAAAAGGCATCCGTCTTGCGGAAAGAATAAGTAGTCACCAAATAGTACTTAACACAGCGAACCACATCCAAATTGTGCTAAACCCTCTCCTTGTCATTGCTAGGCTTAGGACACAAGGGAGAACAATATCCTGATTGAGATGAAAAGCAGAAACCACCTTAGGAAGGAAATCTGGCTTAAAGCGAAAGACCACCTTGTCCTGGTGTCTTTCAAAGTAAGGGGCCTGAATCGACAGAGCCACCAACTCAGAGACACGCCGAACAGAGGTAATAGCCACCAAGAAGGCAACCTTTTGAGTGAAAACAGAAAGAGCAATATCCTGTAACGGCTCAAAAGGAGGACCCTGGAGGGCCGACAGAACCAAATTCAAATCCCAAACAGGAACCATAGCCTTCCGAGGGGGTCGAACATGAGTGACCCCCTGGAAAAAAGTCTTAACCAGCGGGTGTAATGCAAAAGATCTTTGGAAGAAAACCGACAGACCAGAAACCTACCCTTTCAAGGTACTAAGCTGGAACCCAAGATCCAGACCGTGCTCAAGAAACTCCAATATCCTAGGTAACGAAAACACCCAGCAAAGCAAGGCCCTAGCCTCACACCAGTCAATATAGGACCGCCAAGCCCTATAGTAAATGCCAGAAGAGGACCGCTTCCTAGCTCTAATCAAGGTCTGAACCACAGCCTCAGACAAACCTTCCTCCTTCAGAATGAAGGTTTCAGCAGCCAAGCCGTCAAAGCCAGCGTTCGTAAATTGGGGTAAAGTAGTTGACCCTGAGAACAGATCCGGAAACATGGGAAGCCGGTACTAATCTACCGCCAGCCTTACAACGTCTGCGTACCAAACCCTTCTTGGCCACCTTGGAGCCACCAGAATTGCTGGTGCCACCTCCAGAGCCAGTTTGCAAACCACCTTGCCCAGCATGGAGAAGGGAGGAAACAGGTACAGAAACCCCAGATCCTTCCAAGCAAGGGACAAGGCATCCACTGCCAGAGCTAGAGGATCCTGAGATAGAGACACAAAGACCGGGAGTTTGTGATTGTGCCGTGAGGCAAAGAGATCCACCTCCGGAGTCCCCCACTTGCGACAAAGAAACCGAAAAACCCTGGGGTTGAGAGACCACTCTCCTTGGCGAGAGAACCCCCTGCTCAGGGAGTCCGCCTCCGTGTTTTCCACTCCCGGAATGTAGTTCGCCGAAATGCAAGGAACATTGCTCTCCGCCCAATGCAGGATCAGAGAGACTTCCCTGAGGGCACTCCTGCTGCGAGTCCCTCCTTGGTGATTGATGCAGGCTACCGCCGTCCGATTGTCTGAACGAATCTGAACCGGAAGACCCTGCAAGTGCAACGTCAGCCGTAACAGGACAAGCCGGATGGCTCTGAGCTCTAAGATATTGATGGGGTTGTGAGCCTCCTGAGGACCCCACACCCTGCTGAACTGATGACCTTTCCAGAAACCTCCCCAGCCCGACAGGCTGGCATCCGTGGTAACAGTCTCCCAGCGAGGAACCAGAAAGGATCTGCCCCTCAACAGGTTGCTCGACTCCAGCCACCACCAAAGGGACTTCCGAACCCTGGGAGACATCCTGAACGGTTGATCCAACGACAGCGGACACCTGTCCCAATGCGTCAATAGGTGAAGTTGAAGAGATCTCATGTGAAACTGCGCAAACGCGACCGCCTCGAAGGAGGCCACCATCAATCCCACCAGTTTCATCCCCTGTCAGATAGAAGGGCAAGGATTGGCCAGAAGAAGGTGGATCAGATCCTGAATCCCCTGCACCTTGGTCTGGGGTAGAAACACTCTGGCCTGAATGGTATCCAGATGCATGCCCAGGAATGAAATCACCCGTGATGGCGAGAGAGAGGATTTGGGGCGATTGATCACCCACCCGAACCTCTCGAGGGTCAACACCACTTGGTGAGTGTCCAGCTCCGCCTGACGGAGGGAAGAAGCTGAAATCAATAGGTCGTCCAGATACGGCACAATGCGAATTCCCTGAGCTCTGAATAGGGCCATTATGCCCGCCAGAACCTTGGTGAAGACCCTCGGCGTTGAGGTCAACCCGAAGGGAAGGGCTACAAACTGAAAATGTTGATCGGCCACCTCGAACCTGAGGAATCTCTGATGCGCTGGAAAAATTGGAACATGCAAATATGCATCCTTGATGTCTATGGATGTCATGAAATCCCCTTGACGAAGGGAATTGATGGCCGAGCGCAGAGTCTCCATGCGGAACTTCTTGGTTCTGATGAATCTGTTGAGGACCTTGAGGTCCAGAATGCATCTTACAGAACCTTCTTTCTTGGGAACCGTGAAAAGATTGGAGTAGAAACCCCTGCCTCTCTCCGACGGAGGCACCGGGCATACAACTCCCATGTCCAGAAGGTTTTATACTGCTAACAGGAGCCCCTGAGCCGCCTGAGGGTCCAAGGGCACCCAAGACCTTAAAAATCTTGGAGGAGGCCAGTACTCGAACTCCAGTTTGTACCCGGAGGAGCCCACTTCCAAGATCCAATTGTCTGTGACCTCCCAAGCCCAGACCTGGAAGAAGAACCGCAGCCGTCCCCCCACCCGAGCGGGGGAGGGCGCCCCTTCATTGCTGAGCTGGTTTACCCGCAGGCTTGGGTTTTGAACCCCAGGCAGAAGCGGGATGGGCCCGACCTATGCCCCTGTTCCAGGAAGAGCCTCTGACACCCGAGAAGGCCAAACCTCTACCAGCTCTGGCACCGCGAAAGGAAGGATTGAAAGAGTCCGCCCCCCGAAAGGGACGGCGCTGTTTCTTCCGCTGAGGAAACTTCCCTCCCTTTGCCACAGCACCCAACTTATCTCCAAACAGCGGCGTACCCAAGAAGGGAAGAGCTGTGAGCGATTTCTTGGCCGCTGACGGAGCCATACCGATCGGCGCACGGCCACCAATAAGGCTGAATTCCTACTACACATGACAATAGTGTCTTCCATAGCAGCCAAGACAAAATCCATAAACAATTCAAATCTTTTAAGCGTAGTGAACTCAGCGCTGGCCGGATCAAGGTGAGCGTCATTTAATCAGTCCCTAATCAGAGACCTAGCACCCACCGACACTAGGGCAGAAGGACAAACAGGCTGCAAGGCCGAACCAACACTGGCAAAGGCATGGCATGCCATCTGATCAAGGCGCCTATCCTCACCATCCTTTAGGGAAGTGGCGTCTGGGGTGTGAAGCACGGAGGAGTAGGTCAACTCCAAAACTGGCGCATCGACCTCGGGAGGAGAAGCCCAACGCTTAACCGCTTCCACCGGGAAAGAATACTTCTTACCCCATCCCTGAGGAACACCCGGAAGCCTCCCATTCCCTAAGGATCAGTGAATCAAAATGACCCTGGGTAGGGAACTCCAAACGAGGCTTGTGGGCCCCAAAAAATTCCCCCTTCTTGAGAGGGGGCACCTCAGGCGGCGCGATATCCAAAACCTCCAAGAGATGTGACAAAACCGTGGCCGTGTCAACAGCATCCCCCAGCGCCTGCCCAACATCAGCCTCGCCAAACCGTACATCGTCAGCCTCTGACTCCTCATACAATTCCCCCTCCTCCAACGGGGAATAATCTGACATATCAAATGAATCATCATCCATATCCCAAGTCGCCTGGACCGACGACAAATGTCTCTTTTTAGCCTGGCCTTCTTGCCCACCGCGATAACCATAAATTTCTCGATGCTGGCCAACCTAGCACAAACATCGGACTGCGACTCCCTGCTGGCACCAATGTCACTTGGGGTACGGATAAGGCGGGGAGGGGAAGGCGATGAAGTGGGGGGCGACGACCTAGAAGGCTGGGCACCCGACTGCCGCTATATGGCCTTTTGTGCACATGGAATACAAATAAGCACATTCTCACCCGTAAGGGATGCCCCACAACCCACACGCCGGGATTGTCCCAGAGGGAGCCCGAGCCCGGTATCCTGCGGAGCCTCCATATGGTGATTTTTGTGGTCAGTCGCAAGACCGCAGGGGATTTAAGCTGATAAGCAACCCAGGATGCCCCTTTAAAAGTCCCTGTGGGAGGATTTTTAGTGAACTAAATTTTTGGCAAGAGACCCTAGGACCAGGAAAAAGTCCCTTTAGCATGCACACACACACGTGACAATCTGAAAGACACATGAAAAAGGCCCATAAGAAAAAACATCTATAATCAATACATAGTTAGATATATAGATAGATATATATATATATATATATATATATATATATATATATATATATATATATATATATATATATATATATAACTATAGCACAATAAGGGCCATAAAACCAACAAGGATATATACATATAGACATGTGCTAGGATAAAAAGAGGCCCCCTGGAAGCTAATGAAGTGGCCCGGAGGCACTTACAGACCACAGTGATCGACGCAGCAGGAGCAGCCAGACGCCCAAGATGGCCACCGCCGAGCAGGAGAGTGTGAGGAGGTGAGGAGGAAGGGTGGCGGGCCAGCGCGGAACGCATGCTTGCCAGGTCACGCCCCCCTCCCAGAGCCTCCAGCAACGCGGATCCCAGCCGGAGGGAGAGTAGCTTCCCAGGCTGAGGTACGAAGTACAGCTGCCCTGCCAAGCACCAAAGACTGTCTCAAACACTATGAAACACCGTAAAAATACCATTTTGTGAGTACTCACCTGTAAAATGGGTATTACGAGTATGTCACACGCCCCGCTTCCAACATTCATGACACTTGGGTAACCAGCCTGTAGAGGGCGATCTTGCAGAGATGACATGAGAAAAAGGAGCCCCTCCTGGTCCATAAATACCCGGGACTTCCCACTATTCCTCAGTCTTTTAAAAAAGCAGTGAAGGACCAGGAAGAGCAAATTATATAGTGAAAAATAATAAGAAACACCATATAAAAAATCCCAGAACAAAAAAGGGCGGGGGAAGCGGGGTGTGTGACATACTCGTAATACCCATTTTACAGGTGAGTACTCACAAAATGGTATTATTCCTAGTATGTCACACACCACGCTTCCAACATTCATGACACTTGGGACATCCAATAGCAGTGTCTATAATCGGCGGGGATCCCACAAGGAAAATAAGGTATAACTTAAATTACTGCTGCTTGCAGAACCTTGCGACCAAAAGCAGCATCCGCTGAGGCCCGCACATCAACCTTATAAAAACTTGGAAAAGGTACGAACAGAAGACCAAGTAGAAGCCGTACAAACTTGTTCAACAGAAGCCTGGTGCTAAAAAAACCCAGGAAGCCCCAACAGTACGAGTAGAAAGAACAGTAAACTGAAAGGAGGAACCCTCCCCTCCTTGGCAATATAGGCCCCAACAATGACCAGACATATCCATTTAACAATGGTAGACTTGACGGCGCCAAACCTGTCTTGGGCCCAGAGGGCACCACAAACAAGGCGTCCGTCCTACAGAAAAGAGAAGTAGCCAAGAAATAGTACTTCACACAACAAACAATCATCCAAAAAGTGCAGGGCCCTCTCCTCGTCATTGCTAGACTAAGAACACAAGGAAGAGAGAACCACATCCTAAATGAGATGGAAAAACAGATACCACTTTAGGAAGGAAATCCGGCTTGAAGCAGAAAACCACCTTGTCCAGGTGTCTCTCAAAGTAAGAGGCTTGAATAGACAGGGCTGCCAACCCAGAAACACAGCGAACAGAGGTAATAGCCACCAAAAAGGCAATCTTTTGTGTAAGCATAGAAAATGCAAAATTCAAATCCCAAACAGGCACAAGGCATTCGAGGAACAAGGGACCCTAGAAGACGACCACCAGGGCAGAGACCTGCCCTTTCAAGGTACTTAAGCTGGAGCCCCAGGCCCAGACAGTGCTGAAGAAAGTCCAAAATCCTAGGGATCCAAAACACCTTGCAAGGCAAGGCCCTAGCCTCACACCAATCAATATAGGACCTCCAAGTTCTGTAGAAGATGTTAGAAGAAGATCACTTCCTAGCCCTGACAAGTGTCTGAATCATAACATCAGACAAACCTTCTTCTATTAAGACGGAGGAGGTTTCAGCAGCCACGCTGTCAAAGCCAGCGTTTGTAAACTGTGGTACGAACCAAACCTGTCTTGGCAACCCTGGAGCCACCAGAATTGCTGGCGCACCCTCTTGAGCCAGCTTGCGCACCGCCTTGCCCACCATGGAGAAGGGAGGAAACAGGTACAGGAACCCCAGATCCCTCCAGGCAAGAGACATGGCGTCCACTGCCAGGGCCAGAGGAACCTGAGACAGAGACCCAAACGTTGGGAGCTTGTGATTGCTACGTGAGGCAAAGAGATCCACCTCCGGAGTCCCCCACTTGCGACAGAGGGACCGGAATACCTTGTGGTTGAAAGATCATTCTCCTCAGCGAGAGGATCCCCTGCTCAAGAATTCCGCCTCTGTGTTTTCCACTCCCGGAATGAATACCGCTGAGATGCATGGAACATTGCTCCCCGCCCATGCAAGAATCAGAGAAACTTCCCTGAGGGCACTCCTGCTGCGAGTCCCTCCTTGGTGATTGATGTAAGCGACCGCAGTTCAATTGTCTGATCGAACCTGAACCGGTAAGCCCTGTAAGTGATGCGTCAAGCATGACAGAACCAACCGAATAGCTCTGAGCTCCAAGACAGATGGGGATGTGAGCCTCCTGAGGACCCCACAACCCCTGGAACTGAAAATCCATCCAGAAACCTCCCCAGCCTGACAGGCTGGCATCCGTGGTAACAGTCTCCCAACAAGGGGCCAGAAAGGATCTGCCCCTCATCAGATTGCTTGGTTCCAGTCACCACTGAAGGGACTGCCGAACCCTGGGGGACAGCAGAAAGGACTGATCCAAGTACCGGGGACATCCGTCCCAGTTCAGCAATAGATGGAGTTAGAGCGACCTCAAGTGGAACTGAGCAAAGGAGACTGCCTCGAAGGAAACCACCATCAATCCTACCAGATTCATCCCTAGCCGGATAGAGAGGCGAGGATTGGCCAGGAGAATATGTATCAGATCCTGAACCCTCTGCACCTTTGGGTGAGGAAGGAACACTTTGGCCTGATTGGTATCCAGATTCATGCCCAGAAATGAGATCTCCCTTGATGGCGAGAGAGAGAGGACTTGGGGTGGTTGATCACCCATCCGACCCTTTCCAGCGTCGTCACCACCCTGGAGTCCATCTCCGCCTGACATAGAAAAGAAGCTGTAATGAGTAGGTCGTCCGGATACGGCACAATGTGAATGCCCTGGGCTCTGAGAAGGGCCATTATGCCCGGCAGCCCCTTGGTGAACACCCTTGGTACCGAAGTCAACCCAAAAGGGAGGGCCACAAACTGAAAATGCCGATCTCCCACCACAAACCTGAGAAATCTCTGGCATGCTGGGTAGATGGTACATAAAAGGTAAACAACCTTGATGTCAATAGATGTCACGAAATCCCACGAAGGGAATTGATGACTGAGCGCAGAGTCTCCATGCGGAACTTCTTGGATCTGATGAACCTGTAGAGAAGCTTCAAAAACCAGAATGGTTCTGATGGATCCATCCTTTTTGGGAACCGTAAAGAGGTTGGAATAATAGCCCCGGCCTCTCCCTGAGAAAGGCACCGGACATATGACCTCCATGTCCAGAAGATTCTGCCCTGCCAACAGGAGCCCCTGCGCAGCCCGGGGGTCCGAGGGAACCCGAGAACTGAAGAATCTGGGGGAAGGCCGGTACTCGAACACCAGCTTGTACCCGGAAAAGACCACTTCCAAGATCCACTTGTCTGTGACCTCCCAGGCCCAGACCTGGAAAAAATACAATTCTGTGAAATACTCACCTGTAGAATTGGTATTATAAGTATACAGTACGTCCTGCTCCAGACAGATTACTTACACTTGGGACATCCAATAGCAGTGTCCATAAAGTAGGGTGGGATCCCCAACAAAAGGTAACAGCAGACAGTTTAAACCACTGCAGCCTGCAAAACCTTGCGGCCACAAACAGCATCAGCTGAGGCCCTAACATCAACCTTGTAAAACTTTGAAAAGGTATGAACAGAAGACCAAGTAGCGGCCTTGCAAACTTGTTCAACAGAAGCCTGGTGCTGGAAGGCCCAAGAGGCACCAATAGCACGAGTAGAATGAGCAGTAAGGCGGAAGGTAGGACTCTTCCCCTTAGCAGAATAGGCCTGAATCACAGCCTGACGGATCCCATTTGCTGATAGTAGACTTGGCAGGAGCCAAACCCTTCCTAGGACCAGAAGGGACCACAAAAAGAGCATCAGTTTTCCTGAAGGACGCAGTGACTACCAGGTAATACTTCAGACACCTGACCACATCCAAGGAATGCAGAACCCTTTCCTTAGCATTGCTAGGATTAGGGCACAATGAAGGAAGAACAATATATTGATTCAAATGAAAAGCAGACACCACCGCCCCCGGAATGTACACAGCCGAAATGCACTGAACATTGGCCTCCGCCCAGGTCAGAATCCGCGACACCTCCTGGAGGGCCCCCCTGCTTCGGGTCCCTCCACGATGGTTGATGTAGGCAACCGCCGTCCTGTTGTCTGAGCGCACCTGCACAGCCAGACCCCTCAGGTGATGGGTCAACTGCTCCAGTACCAACCTGATCGCCCGTAGTTCCAGAATGTTGATAGGCAAGTGGGCCTCCTGAGGGCCCCACCTCCCCTGGAACCGCAGGGACTTCCAGAAGCCCCCCCAACCCGACAGACTGGCATCCGTGGTGACCGTCTCCTAGGAGGGGGCCAGAAAGGACCTGCCCCCCAGCAAGTTCCTGGGATCCAGCCACCACGAAAGGGACCGCCGGACCAAGGGGGGGAGCACACAGACCCCGTCCAAGGATGTTGGGTCCTTGTCCCATACTGACAGAAGGTGAAGTTGTAGAGGCCTCAAATGGGACTGAGCAAAAGGCACCGCCTCGAAGCTCGCCACCATCAGGCCCACTAACTGCATTCCCGGCCTGAGTGAGGGCTGGGGACACGACAGCAGGAACCTCACCTGCACAGTTAGAGCTTCCACCTTCTGTTGAGGAAGGAATATCCTTGACTGAACAGTATCCAGAATCATTCCCAGGAATGGGGTCACCGAGGAAGGGGACAGAGAGGACTTGGGGTGATTGATCATCCAGCCGAAGGACTCCAGGGTGAACACCACCAGCTGAGTGTCCAACTCTGCCTGCTGTAGAGACCGAGAGGTGATGAGTATGTCGTCCAGGTAGGGCAGCACGCGTATGCCCCTTGACCCCAACAGAGACATCACTCCCGCTAGCACCTTGGTGAACACTCTGGGAGTTGAAGTGAGGCCAAATGGCAAGGCCCCAAATTGGTAATGTTGACCTTCCAACGCGAATCTGAGAAACCTTTGGTGTTCTGAGAACACAGGGATGTGAAGGTAAGCGTCTTTGATGTCCACAGACGTCATGAAATCCCCTGGGCGCAGGGAGCTGATGGCCGAGCGCAGAGTTTCCATGCGAAAGCGCCTGTTCTTGACAAATTTGTTGAGGATATTTAAATCCAGAATGGGCCTGACTGACCCATCTTTTTTGGGAACTGTGAAAAGGTTGGAATAGAACCCTTTGCCTCTTTCTCTTAAGGTGACATTGCAAATGACCCCCATACCCAGAAGGCCTTGCACGGCCTGCATCAAAACCTGAGCTGAGACAGGGTCCTGGGGGATCCGGGACCTGATGAATCTTGGGGGGGGACCGCACAGCAAACTCTATCTTGTAACCAGAGGACACTACCTCCTGAATCCACCGGTCTGAGATGTGGTGCCTCCAGACGTGAGCAAAGTGCTGTAGACGTCCCCCCACCCCGACGGGCGAGGGCACCCCTTCATGCCTGAGGGGGCTTGGGAGAGGATTTGGGCTTAGACCCCCATGAGGAGCCAGGACGTCGTCCTCTGCTCCTATGCCAGGAATCAGCACGAGCCCCCGCGAAGGACACCCCTTTTCCTTGTTTAGCACCACGGTAGGGGAGTGAGAGGGAGCCCTGGCCCCGAAATGGCCGAGACTGCCGCCTGCGCTGGGGTAACTTACCTCCTTTAGCAAAAAGGTCTAGGCGGTCCCCAAACAGGCATAGCCCCTTAAATGGAAGCCCAGTAAGGGCCTTCTTTGCAGCATTGTCAGCAGCCCACTGGCGCAGCCAAACCACGCGGCGTATAGCTACCACCAAGGCAGAAGTTCTCGCACACATCCTAATGGCATCATCCAGGGCAGATAGGATAAAGTTTACAAAACACATCACAGTTAGAGCATTAAACGTTTCAGGTGGCAATTCATCAGAAACACCGTCAAGTACACTTCTGATCAGGGCCCTGAGTGTCACAGATATAATGGCCGAGGCGCAAACCGGGCGCAGCGCCGTCCCCACAAATGCAAAGGCATGGCCCGCCAATTGGTCAATGCGCCGGTCCTCGGCATCCCGCAGAGTAGTAGAGTCAGGGGAGTGCATAATAGAGGTGTTAGACAGCCCTAGAATAGGAGCATCCACCTCGGGGGGCGAAGACCAGCACTTGACCATATCAGCAGGTCTGTCCCAACTCTTAGGTATACCGGGAAGTCTACTGGGACGTTCCCACTCCTTAAGCACAAGATTATTGAAATGGGTTTGCTCTGGAAATTCCAAACGAACCTTAGCAGTATGAAAAAGCTCACCCCTTTGCCTGGGTGCCGCAACAGGGGGAGAGATGGACAGAACCTCAAAGATCTGAACCAGCAGTCTGTCAGTATCGTCCGGGGCCCAGGGGTCAGAGCCAGAATCGTCATGACCCCTGGGTCTCTCGTCCGATGACCCTGAATCAGAGAACAGCCAGGCGGGGCGGGTTGCAACGTTAGCGCCTACTGTGCGCAAGGAACACAGACCCGTGCACTGTCACCGCTGATAGGTGAGACCCCACAAGCTACACACAGCCGGGCTTGTCCCGAAGGAACCCCGGTCACATTATCCTGGGATGCCTCCATATGGTGATTAATAGGCACAATAAGCCAGTAGGGATTGACACTGTAAAGCAACCCTGGATGCCCCAATGACCCGCTAGGGAAGTGGGAGTAATTATACTAGGCCCAACTATCAATTACACGGGGCCGGGAGAAGCCACTGGATACGCCCGTCTGGAAGAACCAATGAGAAGAAGGGACGTCAAAACCATACACAGTAAGGAATGAGCATAAAGCCGCCTGCGGGGGTACTTACGGGCCGCGGTAGGTAGAACCGTCACACACGCGCAACCAGACAAAATGGCGCCGAGAGTACCTCGAAGGGCGGGCCAGAGCGGGCCGCGACGCAAGGCGCGCCAAGCCAGGCCCCGCCCCCCCGAAGAGCGCGAAGCCCACAGACAAGCAGCCAATGAGAACGCAGAAGCGTCTGAGTTAACGCCGCCGCCAAGCGCGGGACATCCAAATGAAGGAAAAGACGCGCGCGTGGCGGCAATTGTAATAGTAAAAAAGCCAAGTCAGCGCGGCGGCTGACACCACATATACCAGTCAAAACAGACCAAAAGCCAATTGCACAAAACACTGACACACTCACCCACACCCCCCCCCCCTTCTTTCCCCCCCGAAGGCTACAGGGAGAATGAGGGAGGATGGCGGCCCTCTGTACAGGACCCACCGCTACACGGGGCATGGGGCAATAATGCGGGAGGGGCATCCCATGAAGGCTCACCATCAGCCTATCCCTCCTACCCTTTGGTGGGAGATTGCGGTGGAGCAGCGCTCCTTAAAGTGGACCAACACCCAGGATTTTGACTATCCTGGGTCTTGGTCCACTTCGGTGGGGCACCCCCGCTGTGTGAAACCCCCCGAAAAACTCACCTCTCCCCGCGCCGACGGACAAGCCGCGGACAAGCGGCTCCTCCGCCGCCGCCTCCCGCGCGTCACTCTCGCGAGGGAGGCGGAGGGGGTTTGGGGGGTTTTCACCCCGCGGGACATCCCGATCTCGGATGTCCCGCGGGGAGGGAGGTGATCGGCCCGGGAATCTTATATCACCGAGGGTGATGGTCCACTTTAAGCACACATGGTGCTGCCTACCTTCACCCGACCAGCGCAGCCCAGGCTGGGAGGCACATCAAACGAGGAACGGGTGGGAATAGTCCAACAGGGCCGCAGGCTAATAGCCCCGCTCACCTGCGAGAGAGTGATAATTTCATGTCTTCGCAGTAAGCACTTCAGAGAAATCTGGGGATTTGTGGGAGGTCCCTGGGTATTTGAGGGGCCGGGAGGAGCCTGTTTTACATGTCTCTGCAGTGCAGCGCCATCTGGCGGAGGATAACCCAAGTGTAAGTAATCTATCTGGAGCAGGACGTACTGTATACTAAGAATAGTGCCGCAGCAGACCCCCCACCCGCCAAGGTGAGGGCGCCCCCTCATTGCTGAGCTGGCTCGGCAGTGGGCTTGGAACCCCAGACAGGTCCTGGACGGGCCCGTCCTCCGCCTCTGCTCCAGGAATCACCCCTGAAGATAGAGAAGGCAGCACATCTGCCTGCTCTGGCACCGCGAAAGGAAGGATTAGAGTAGCCTGCCCCCCGAAAGGAGCGACGCCGCTTCTTGCGTGGCGGAAGCCTTCCTCCTTCCGCAACTGAATCCAATTTATCTCCAAACAGCCGCATACCCAGAAAGGGTAGCCCTGTAAGTGACTTCTTAACCGCAATGTTAGCCGCCCACTGGCGCAACCAGACAGAGCGTCGTATAGTCACAAGCAACGCTAAGGTTCTGCTCTACATACATACTGTGTCATCCAAGGCAGACAAGACAAATGGTCATGAACGATACACACCGCATAAGCGCTGCAAATTCATCACTGGCTGGGTCCAGCTGGGAACCCCTCAACAGGCCCCTAACCACAGACCTGATAGCCACAACCGTGAGTACAGAAGCCCAAAAGGCCGCAAGGCAGAACCCACACTAGCAAAGGCATGTCAAGCCATCTGATCAATACGACGGTCCTCACGATCCTTAATCGTGGTGGCGTCTGGAGAGTGCACCACAGATGTGTTGGACAATCCCAGTACTGGCGCATCGACCTCGGGAGGGGACGGCCAGCGCTTCACCGCGTCCACCAGAAAGGGATACTTCCCATCCCATTCCTGAGGAAAACCGGGAAGCCGGCTAGGTTCTTCCCATTCCTTAATAATCAAATATTAGAAATATATCTGATTTGGGAACTCCAGACGAGGCTTAGAGGTCCCAAAAGAAAAATTCCCCCTTCTGTGGAGGGGACTCCGCCAGAGGAGGAATAGCCAGCACCTCAAATAAATGGGCCAGGATCTTGGGGGTATCCACGGCATCCCCAAGCCCCTGTCCAGCATCAGCATCCAAAAACTGCTGATCCTCAGAGCCATCAGACCAGTCAAGGGAATCATGATCATCAAGAACCGGCACTGCCGGAGACAGATGCCTTCTCTTAGCCGGGGCCTCCTGGCCGCAGAGCTAGAAAACAATTTCTCGATGTTGGTCAATCTAGCACATACATCAGATTGCGACTCCCCGCTAATGACCATGTCACTTGGGGTACGGATAAGTCAAGGTGGGGGTAGGTGATGAGGCCGGCGGCACTGACCCAGATGTCTGGGCCCCGACTGCCGTGTTATGGCCTGCTGAACACATGGTATGCAACCAGCACATTATCCCCCGCAAGGGATACCCCCCAACCCACACACTGCCGGGACTGCCCCGAAGGGAGCCGGAGCCCGGTATCCTGGGGAGCCTCCATATGGTGATTTGTATGGTAGTCGCAATGACCGGCAGGAATTACGCTAGAAGCTACCAGGGATGCTCCTTAAGTCCGTTAGTGGGAGGATTTGCAAGTCCTTATTTTTTGGCCAAGGGACCCCAGGACTCAATAACAAAATGGGGGCCCCCGAAAGAAAGGTAAACCAAGACAAGCACTCATACATGCAGAATGTAAAAAGAGTGTGGCAAAACATATAAAATAAATATATACAT
Organism: Gastrophryne carolinensis; assembly: GCA_027917425.1. Lineage (NCBI taxonomy): Eukaryota > Metazoa > Chordata > Amphibia > Anura > Microhylidae > Gastrophryne > Gastrophryne carolinensis. The sequence continues at coordinate 398,429,019 of CM051235.1, forward strand.
GTATATATAACATTGTATATAACATTGAATATAATATAGTATATAATAATAATATGGCACTTATTTCTTCATGTAAGTAATAAACATAATGTATGCGCAAGTAGTACAATAACACTAATGACGCCCAGCGCGCACGTGGGCATTGACAAAATTTGTGGTTGATCTTAACAAGACCAAGAAACCGCAAGATGGGACAATACGATTCCTCAGTGTTCTTGGCCGCCACTGCGCTGGATAAGGCGCAAACTCAAGCAACAGTGCACAACAAGCAAAGCCCCGCAGGGCACTCACCGCACAACAAAAGGCGATCCCCAGCCTGATGGCAGAAGGAAGAAGAAGAAGGGCCGGCGCGGATCGCGCGCCTGGCCCCGCCCCCTCCCCATCCTCACCCAGCAACGAGATTCCATTGACAGGGCGACGCCGAGGGCGCCAGAGAGAGTGGGGTGGGCCGCCACCAGCGCGCCGAATGCCCGGCCCCGCCTCCTCTCCTCACAGAAAGGAGGGGGAGAAGCTCACCCTTAGCCCGAGCAGCCACACGTGCAGAGCCGGACAGGGCGGCTGGCTCTCAATATGGCCGCCGCATGTATCAAACGAACAGTAAAATCACACACACACACACACACACACACCAATTCATTGAAGGATTACTTCCCGATGCTCCACATCAACTGGAAAGATAAAATGAATGCTAAAAACAAGGGAGAAGTCACAGGCCCCCCTCCCATTGTGAATAAAGGGAATAAAGTAAAGGGAGGGAGGGAATAAAGTAAAGGGAGGGAGGGATCCCCAACTACGGTAATATAACATGGGGAAACGGACAGGGCATCCCATACCAGGGTCACCAACCTGGTAGCCGCCTACCCCTTGTAATGGGCTCTCACGTAGGAGCGTGGCTCCTATCAGTACACCTGTTAAGGTGAATCCTACCATCACCCGGACCTACAGCCAAGGCTGGGAGGCATTAGGGGACTTAAGCATAACTAGGTCCGGCCAGAAATAGGGATAAAAATGGCCGGGTGTGAACCCGGCTTACCTGCAAGGAGGAGACTTCATCTTCTGACTTGCTCGCCGTCTGCAGAGACGATTACTGGGGAATGTGTGGGAGGTCCCAGGTATTTATGGACCGGGAGGGGCTTCTTTTTTTCTATTCATCTCTGCAGAAGTTCGCCCTCTACTGGACATAACCCAAGTGTAATGAATATCTCCGAAGCAGGGTGTGAGACATACTTAGAATATCACCCCATCGGGGTTACTCACAGACCGCAGAAAGCCAGGCAGCACGCAGCAAGGAGACAAAATGGCGTCCGCAGACCTCGGGGGGCAGGCCGAGGAGTTGTGAGGTAAATGCAGGCATATAAGCCCCGCTCACCTGTGCCACAGAAAGCTATCTTCTGTCTTCTCAGCGCAGACTGCAGAAAGAACTGGGGAATTTGTGGGAGATCTCTGGCTTATATAGGGCCGGGAGTAGCCACAAGCTGGTTTCTGCAGTCCAGCGCCATCTTGTGTATGTATAACCCAAGTGTAAGGAATCTTCTGGAACAGGACGTGCTGTATACTTAGAATAAAAACATTGCTGCCCCTACAGAATCACAGGTGCCGTTATTCAGCATTATGAAGTCTGCATATGGTCTGGTTTGATTTTAAGGTGTAAATACCTAGAAACATATTTTTTAAATGTGTACTCACTGACTCTATTGGTTGCCCACAAACGGGAGCCTTACACGGTGTGAGACATTCCCCCCTATGAACCTTTTGTGGGTTTCCTCTCTCCTGTGACCACCACATCAAAACCAAGTCCAGACACTGCGTCCTCCACATGTACCAGCAGAAAACTCCTTTATGCAATAATGCATTCTAACACAAATATATTAGTAGGTCACCCTGTTTGTTATGAGGTCCTAGCATCAAAAAGGGATATGTGCATGAAACCGTATGTGTGACTGTATATTTTGCTATGAAATAACCAAAATGTGTGTATGAGATTATATATATATCTATATCCCCACACACACTGAATGTATTCAAATCACACAATTTTCATAACAGTCCTGAGCACATTGAGGCTTACTTCGCGATCAAGTTCACAGACGTCATTGCTGGTGACAAGACACTCCCAGATCTCCTTGGCACGGCTCCAGCTCAGATACAATGTGGCTTCTTGTAGGAAAAATGCCAGAAACTTTAGATGGGCTTCCAGATACTGAAACACATAAAGTTAAAGATACTTACTGCTGGGAATACACGGGTTATTAGCTATCCAGGGATATTCAAGCATGTCTTATTTTCTACAGTGCCAAAATCAATCTGTATCTTTCTAACTCCTAACCATAAATATGATTCAGGTCTGATCAGAACAGTCAAAACATATCTATTTTCATATCATGGAAACAATGCTATTAACATGGCAAACATGCTCCCCCTTCAGTTAAACTTTAGATCCTGCTTAACCGTGAAACACATGCAGCTACATTTTTCATAGTAAGGTTTCAATGTCCGATACCTCCCGGTAAGTGTATCTGCCATCAATCAAAGTGGATCCAACCAGTCCTCCGGGACCAGCCACGTTAACAGCCAAACCATGGCACGCCACAAGACTAGCAGTCACCAGCTTGACAATCTCAAAATTCTTCTTCAGGTCCTGAATGATGCTCTGAAATCAGGGACACATAAATAATGACTGCTGTCATGTTAATGCCACAAAGCATTGTGGATAGAAAATAAATAAAAACAAATTCTGTGCATCTATGTGCAAGGATTTATTTTTCATTTACCGTAGTTATTTTAAACAGAATTGCCATTCAGCAACTGCAGGTCCTCAAGCACATACAAAGGCAATTATTTCCCAGCAGCCCTTGCGTTTTACAGCAAGCTGAAACTTATCAAAGCCAGCACTGGTAATGTGGGGTGCACTGGGGATGCTTTGGGTGCTTGCCCACCAGTCACAAGTGAGTTGGTGAACAAAACAACCCCCCCCCACGTCGTCAGTGTACCTATCCAATGCACGGCTTCTGTACACCCCTTTTTAAGAAACAGCAGGGATTGGTAGGTAACTGGAGGTTAGGTATAAAGCGGACAACACCAGTGTGGCATGAGTGTTGGACCCCGCCGCTAAAAGATTTGCTGGGGGGGCATCCAGTATGCTAACCCCCCCACAAACCCCCCCACCCCCCACATAACCCTCTAGAATGCCAATAATTCTTAACTTAACCTTGGTCCTCTGCCTGGAATCAAGTGCCGCTATTGGCCGTCTGTGCTCATGTGGACATTCCTGCATCCGGAACAATAGCGGTGCTTGCTACCACTGTGGACACCCAATAGCTGCGCTGGATTTCTGGCGGGGAACCGAGGTAAATGTATTATTTACGGGCAGTTCTGGGGGGCTCCAACATTCTGGATGCCCCAAGCCTATATTATAACGGCAGTTGCATGGTCCAGGCCAATTTGAGAAATAACAGGGAGGGTACAGCACGCTGATAGCAGAGGTGCCATGACCTGGCACTCAGTGGCTGCAGGTACATGTCCATTTTCTTTAACCTATGTTCAAAGTGCTCCTTTATGGGTATGCTATGCCCTTCCTGCCATTTAGCAAATTAAACAAACCAGCTATTCCTGCAATTAAATATAAGAGGGTGACATTCTGACAAAAGAAGCCAATATTCAGCAGCTACACTGCTACCCTTATATAACACGATCCAATACAAGGTGGATTCTAATATAACATGTCCTAGCCTTGGACCCCAACATTTTGAAATTAAATGCACTTGTCCTTTCTATGATGTTGGTATTCAATATACATGGTCTCAGCTATGACGCAGTCCCCTGTTTGCTAAAAACAAGGAGTTATATGGGGGAAGCAGTGTACCCTGTAACAGATGAAGCCTCTAACAGCTTTGGAGGCCTTGGATGCTCTTTAAATATTTGTGAGAACCTGCTAAAGTAAGGCCAGGTAGTCTCCAACCTACCTTGTCTTGCTTTTGGTATGTCTGCTTGTTGAAGGAGCGTGTGATCTCATGAAGCTGGCGTAAGGCTGGCACCACCCACACTACCTGCGGGTTGTTGTGCTGAGAAGACTGGGAAGAGAAAGATAAGGTGGAATGATTATTTCTGCATGATAATCAGAGTACTCATGCAGGACATACAGTAATTATAGATTTGGCAATTAATACCCATTTGGAATCAGACCTTCTTAATGTCCTCAATGCATTTTATAATGTAGCTCCTCTTGACGGTCTCTTTGACTGCATAGGCATCACTTAGGATTGTCATGTGCTCCTCTAAGGCTTGCTGGATTAAGTTAGATGGCAGAGTTGGTAAATGGGCCAATTCCCAGAGGACCTCCAGGACCTGAATAGCAACAGATGGCATTAGCGGTGCATTTCACATACGCAGGTTGTCAGAAGCTCGCTCGCCGTGGCCTCACCTTGCCTGTTGTGGATTCATTGCGTGCCTCTCGTCCAATACGTCCTATAAGGCTTAACAATTTCTGGCGTACCCGATCAGACTCTATTTCCCAGCTCTAATGAAAACAAAGATTCAAGTGTAACAGGAAATAGATCAGTCCGATTCACAAACTATTGAGTATGGAGAAATTAGTTTGATTCTATCCATTTAAGGGTTACGCAAACCCACCCCTAAAATCCGATTGGCCACTGGTGGACATGAGGATGTGTAGCATGCAGATTCTGCATAGCAGAACCCTGGAAGGATGTGAATGAAAGCAGATTTCTAGCTACCTAGGGCTCCTTAAAGTGGACCAACACCCAGGATTTTCACTATCCTGGGTGTTGGTCCACTTCCGCGGGGCACCCCGATCGGGGGTGCCCCGCTGTGTGAAACCCCCCAGAAAGCCCCAAAAACTCACCTGACCCCGCTCCCACGTGACTCGCTCCACCAATCAAAGCCGACGGACAAGCGAGGTCCGTCGACGGACAAGCGAGGTCCGTCGACGGACAAGCGAGGTCCGTCGACGGACAAGCGAGGTCCGTCGACGGACAAGCGAGGTCCGTCGACGGACAAGCGAGGTCCGTCGACGGACAAGCGAGGTCCGTCGACGGACAAGCGAGGTCCGTCGACGGACAAGCGAGGTCCGTCGACGGACAAGCGAGGTCCGTCGACGGACAAGCGAGGTCCGTCGACGGACAAGCGAGGTCCGTCGACGGACAAGCGAGGTCCGTCGACGGACAAGCGAGGTCCGTCGACGGACAAGCGAGGTCCGTCGACGGACAAGCGAGGTCCGTCGACGGACAAGCGAGGTCCGTCGACGGACAAGCGAGGTCCGTCGACGGACAAGCGAGGTCCGTCGACGGACAAGGTGAGAGCGCCCGCCGCCTCTCGCGCGACCTGCGAGAGGCGGCGGCCCGCGCATGCGCCGTTGGAACGAGGAACAGGTAGGATTTGCGGGCGTCCTGGGGGGTTTCACAAAGCGGGGCACACCCGATCGGGCCGATCAGCGGTGGGTGTTGGTCCACTTTAATGAGCAAGGCATTCCAAACTGATGGGGTGATACTATATGATACTTCTATGATACTATAGTGAGAGGCACCGGAAGTATCTTTACCTTCTGAATGAGCACGAAAAGATGGTTAAGCTGATCCGGGCTGAACTTTACAGCAGCAGCTGCGATAATGGTGTGAATGTTTTCAATCACAGTGGAGGATTGCCCTGCCTGAAAGAGTGGGAACACAACACATGTATCACATAGTATAACACTGAATGCAACAATATCAGCTACAAAAAAAACACAATTCTGTGATTACTCACCGTGTAGAATTGGTATTATATGTATGCAGCACGTCCTGCTTCAGATAGTATTCACAACAGCTGGGATATAGTCCACAAGAGGGTGCTTTACTGCAGAGATGGCAAAAAAGAGGCCCTCCCAGTCCATATATACCCAGGACCTCCCACCAATTCCCCAGTATAACAAAGCAGTAAGGGAACCAGGAGAAGCCAATAACAAATTTAACCATGTTAACAAGGAACAAATCACCATAAAGAGGATCCAAGAATAAAGTAATCAGGGTGGGATGGAGCAGGACGCGCTGCATACTTAGAATACCAATTCTACAAGGTGAGTAATCACAGAATTGTATTATTCTAAGTATGCAGTACATCCTGCTCCAGATAGTATTCATAACAGGTGGGACATCCAATAGCAGTGTCCATAAACGGGTGGGAATCCCAAAAATACAATTCTGTGAAATACTCACCTGTAGAATTGGTATTATACACATACAGCACGTCCTGCTCCATCTAATAATAATTACACATGGGTAATCCTCCGCCAGAGGGCGCTGTTCACTGCAGACATGCAAAAACAGGCTTCTCCCGGCCCTTCATATACCGAGGGACCTCCCACAAATCCCCAGCATTGAAAAGCAGTGAGAAAAAGAAGCCGGGAGAAACCAACCACCAAACTGGTAATAATAACAATGATAACAATCACCATACAGGGGATCCAGAACAAAGTGAAACCAGGGTGGGGTGGAGCAGGACGTGCTGTATGCGTATAATACCAATTCTACAGGTGAGTATTTCACAGAATTGTATTATTCTAAGCATACAGCACGTCCTGCTCCATCTAATAATAATTACACATGGGACATCCAATAGCAGTGTCCATAAGGTAGGGTGGGATCCCCAACAAAAAAGGCACAGCAGACAGTAAAGGCGCTGTCACCTGCAACCCTTGCTACCAAGTACGACATGAGCAAAGGCTCTAACGTCAATCTCAGAACAAAACCTTTGAAAAAGGTATGTACAGAAAACAAGCAGCCGTCTAGCAAACCTGCTTAACAGAAACCTGATGCTGAAGGGCCAAAGGTACCCAAGCACAAGTAGAACAGAATAGAAAGAGAGGGAGGTTCTTCCCCTTAAAGGAATAGGCCAGAGTAACTGCCTAACCAGCCCAAATGCAACAGGAGCCTCGGTGAAACTCAGAACTTTCCCCAACGGGGAATTGAAAACTGGTCTCCCGCAAGACAGGCGGGGATACGGACCCCTTCACTAACAAGGATCAGCAAGAAGCCGAAACCTTTACTCAGGACCAGGAAGGCAAACCATCCAAGTAAGATCAGTCCAAAGGGCGCATAGGTCCTGGAAACAAACGAGATCAGGCGCATACATAAGGAGGCGCCCGCAGACCCCAAAGGGCATCAGCCCCCCTAAGGGACAAGAAACCACCAGGGAAATTTCAACACCTGATAAGGGAATGTAGACCCCTTACTTCAGCATTACTAAGAATAAGGCCCATAGGCAGACTAAAAGGAATTAAATAATGACCATAAAAACACCACCTTGGACAAAAGGGTCCGGCGTAAGGCGGAATACCACCACATCATGATATATATATATATATAGGGGACGTAGACCCCCACCCAGATCAGGATCAGGAACCTTGCAGGAGAATCATCCTACTTCAAGCTCCAGACCAATAATAAAGCAGGCCATTGTCTTCCAACAGGCCAAGAGTCCCCAAATAGACAGGTCCTGAAGAGGAGAAGTCCAGCAGTATAGAGTCAACTGAAGGCTCATTGTTTTAACAAAGCCAGTCTCGCCAACCTGCGAGACTTGGTACCCAAGTTGACCATTCACAGGAAGATGCAAGAAAAGAAGGGGGTGCCCCCTGACAGGGTCCTTGAATATAACCAGCTCAAGGGGAACCCCCGTACCAAGGGGGAATGAGCACAGACCTAGCTCCCGGGGTGCTGGAAACCCCATCTAGGATCAATAACCTACTGTGCTGAAGAGCCCAAAGGCTCTGTATATAAGGGACATCATCTGATACGCCACCAACGGGCCCACCAGCTGCAATCCTGCCTGGTGAAAGTAAGATGTCAGCAAAAGGGGGACGGAGCCCCCGTAACCAGGAGTCCACTTGTTGTCAAGGGAGAAGGCTCAAGCCTGAACCGAATCCAAGGAAAGGAGATAGCGGATAAGGGACGGTGAGGGATTGAGGTGACTGAGCACCCATCCAGTAACTCCCAGGGGACACCGCCGGCCGACTAACCCACTCGGCCTGACGTAGAGATTGGGAAGTAAGGAAAGACGACCCGGTAGGTCCTAGTGCGGACGCCCCAAAGGCATGTCCGAGATCATCCCCATCCGCGCCATGGCGAGTAGCCTGGGGGCGGAAGAGAGGCCAAAAACAAGGCCCCAATTCGCAGGGTTGGTCCTGCAACACTGACTAGTAACGGTCTTGGTGTCCAGAAGACAAAGGGGGAACTAACAGGATCTAGAACGCCACAGGAGGCCGGAAGCCCCCCTTACACAGGGCACCTGTGTCCCAAGACAGAGATCTCATACAGGGACTACCTGTGAGTGTAGAATTGCCAAGCCTACCATAGGCCAGCATGGCCCAGATTGCCTCATCATTTTGAGGGAAGAGAAAGGTCAACAGAGGCCATCGCTCCATTCTGTTAAGGGCAACCTGCAAGTAAGCCCAGACCCTGCAGGCCGAGGCCTGCAACAACTCCTTAGGGGAAAACAGGGGCTCGAAGCACCCTGACAACCTCCGAGAGGGACCGCCCAGCCAATTCTATCCTTTGTCCAGGGGAACTACCTCCTGGATCCACCAGAAGCAGAAGATACGCTCCCAAATAGGAGCTAGGTGCTGTGGCAGTCCCCTCGCCCAGAAGGGCGAGGGCGTCCCTTCATGCTTGGGAAGTCTTGGCAGATTTGGACTTAGCCCTGCCAGAGGGCCCAGGGCGTTGCCTGCCCACCCCGTGGTGGAAATCCACTCCGAAAAGTTGGAAGCACACCTCAGGTTCGTGTTTGACACTAACGTAGGGAGGGGGAGGGGTGTCCCTGCCCTGAGGAGGCCGAGATGGCCTTCTGCGTAGGGGTGTCTTACCCTTTTTTCCAAAAAGGTCCAAACGGGCCGCAAATAGACGCCGTCCTCTGAAAGGAAGGCCAGTGAGAGCCTTTTTCGTATCATCGTCAGCACCCCACAGTCGCAGCCAGACCAGGCGGCGGATAGCTACCACAAGGGCAGAGGTTCTAGCACACATCTTAATGGTGTCATCCAGCACCGAGAGGATAAACCTTACAAACACATCACAGTCTGAGAGCGCATTAAATACCTCCCAGGGGAGGTGTACACGAAAAGGCATGGGAAGCCAGTCTGTCAATGCGCCGGTCCTCAGCATCCCGAAGGGTACGATAATGAGGGGCAGTCATGAAGGGGGGGTTAGTAACCCCTATAATTGGTGCATTCACCACGGGAGGTGCTGACCAAAAGTAAACCACATCAGGGGGAAAAGGGTACTTCCAGTCCCAGACCCCATTCTTTGGATATAAGAGCCTGGAAATGCTCCTGTTACAGAAATTCCAAGCGCGTGTCGCTGTGTGGAAACTCTCCCTCTTAGGCTTGGGAGCCTCTCTGGGAGGAGAGATTGACAAAACCTCAAGGATCTTTATAAGTAGTTCATCAGTCACACAGGCCCCAAGAACCGGGGCCAGAATCATCACAGCTCCAGGGCATCCCATCCGAGGAGCCCGAAAAGGGGAATAGCTCACCTTCATCCGAAGGATCCAGGTCCTGCATAGCAGCAGATTCATCGGTTTCGTTAGGAACCGGAGAGTCAGGAGGCGTCAGGGACCACTTCTTTCCAGGGCCCATACGCACCGCCAAACTAGACAGCACCTGCTCTGTCGTAGGCAGCCTGCGCGGCACGACTTTCTGGTCATCCCCGCTCGAGTGAGACTCATCAGGGGAGAGTGTAAATGAGGAGATTGCTCTCAACACTAAAAATACAATTCTTAGCGCTGGGCTAGAACCTTAGACCCTCTATACCAGGGGTACTCAATTACGGTCAGTGGAGGTCCACTTACCAGGGTCTGCCGTGGGATGAAGGTCCGGGCGGGGGGTGTAAGTAAGAGTGCATGACTTCATGTGTAGAGTGCAAGCTCCTCAGCCAACCTGAGCAATGAGCTTTCCTGTCCCCCCACCCACCTGTCATTTACTTCCTGCTTCTCGCCCTTCTGTGTAGAGTGCAAGCTCTTCAGCTAACAACAGCTGACATGCACTCTTACTTACACCCCCCACCCCATGTCAGCTGTTAGCTGAAGAGCTTGCACTCTACACAGAAGGGCGAGAAGCAGTACCCCGGCCGGCAATGGCCGGCAATTGTCACCGGCACCGCCGGATCCCGGGCTGATGTGACAGCCCTGGGCAGCGGTCCAGACAAATGGCGTCTGCGGTCCGGATTCAGGCCGCGGTCCGCCATTTGAGTACCCCTGCTCTATACCATATCTAAATGCTCTACCTGATGAGCCATGCAGTCTGCTGGGAATGATGCTGCCGCCCGGGCTACACGTACACATGTAATGAAAGGACACACACGCGCACAACCAGACAAGGTTTATGTGGGACAAGGAGCCCGGCACTGACACCCAAGTTTTAAATGAAAGGTCAACGGCCATAACGTGTTAACATTACGCTGGGACCGCCACACACATACCCCCCCCCCTTTCTTTTCCCCCGAGCTACGAGAGGAAGTGAGGGAAAAGCGGACCTGCACCCAGGGAACATCGCTATGAGGGGCACGGGGCAATACCCCAACAGCACGGGTAGAATGAGCAGTAACACGGAAAGGAGGATCCTTCCCCCTAGTAGAATAGGCCCTAACAATGGCCTGACGGATCCATTTGCTAATAGTAGATTTAGCAGGAGCCAACCCCTTCTTGGGACACAATGGAACAACAAACAAGGCGTCAGTCTTTCTGAAAGGAGCAGTAGCCACCAGGTAGTATTTCAAATTCCTGACAACATCCAGAGAGTGCAAGGCCCTCTCCTTGGGATTACCAGGATTAGTGCACAAAGAAGGAAGCATAATATCCTGATTGAGATGGAAGGCAGAGTCACATAAGTGACCCCCTGGAAGAAGGTCTTGACCAGAGGATGTAGAGCAAAGGACCTCTGGAAGAAAACAGCCAAGGCGGACACATGACCCTTCAAGGTGCTGAGCTGAAAACCCATATCCAAACCATGTTGCAGGAACTCCAGGATCCTAGGAATGGAGAACACACGACAGGGAAAAGCCCTAGACTTACACCAGTCAATGTAGGTCCGCCAGGTAGTATATATAGTAAATAGTGAAGGAAGACTTCTTCATAGCGCTGACAAGAGTGCGAACAACTGGATCAGACAGACCTTCCTCCTTCAGGATGGCGGTTTCAGCAGCCAGGCCGTCAAAGCCAGCGTTTGTAAATTGGGATAACAGAGCCGTCCTTGAGTGAGAAGGTCCGGAACCAAGGGTAGAGCGTACTGATCCACTGCCAGCCTCACGATGTCGGCGAACCACATCTGTCTTGGCCACCTGGGGCCACCAGAATGGCTGGCACCCGCTCCTGAACCAACTTTCGCAGAACCTTGCTCAGAAGAGGAAATGGAGGGAAGAGGTACAGGAGACCTAGACCCTGCCAGGACAGAGACAAAGCATCCACCGCCAGAGCCAGGGGATCCTGGGACAGGGAAACAAATGCTGGCAGCTTGTGATTGTGGCAAGAAGCAAACAGATCCACGCCTGGCCTCCCCCACCGGTGACAAAGGTATAGGAAGACCTCGCTGTTGAGGGGCCATTCCCCCCAGCGAGCGGTCCCCCTGCTCAGGGAATCTGCCTCCAGATTCTCCACTCCCGGAATATAAACTGCTGAGATGCACGGGACATTGTTCTCGGCCCAGGACAGAATCATGGACACCTCCTGGAGGGCCCTCTTGCTCCGAAGTCCCTTCCCGATGATTGATATAGGCGACCGCCGTCTGATTGTTGGAACGAACCTGTACCGGCAGACCCTGAAGGTGAGGAGTCAACTGTGCCAGTACCAACCAAACTGCCCTCAGCTCCAGGACGTTGATCGGAGCGTGAGCCTCCTGAGGGCCCCATAGCCCCTGGAATTGGAGGGTTCTCCAGTAGCCCCCCCAACCTGACAGACTGGCATCCGTACTGACCGTCTCCCAACATGGAGTTAGAGAGGATCTGCCCCCCAGAAGATTCCTCGAGTCCAGCCACCACAGGAGGGACCGTCGGACCAGAGGAGAGAGAACAAAGGCCTGATCCAAAGACAGGGGACTCTTGTCCCAGACTGAAAGGAGATGGAGCTGAAGGGGTCTCATGTGAAATTGTGTGTAAGGGACTGCTTCGAAGCAGGCCACCATCTGTCCCACCAATTGCATCCCTTGCCTGATGGAAGGACGAGGGCTGGACAGCATGGAATGAACCAGAGATTGAAGAGAATCCAACTTCTGCTGAGGAAGAAAAATCCTGGCCTGAATGGTATCCAGATTCATGCCCAGGAAGGGGGTCACCCGGGACGGGGAGAGGGAGGACTTGGGGCAATTGATCACCCATCCAAACGTTTCCAGGGCTGTCACCACCATCTGGGTATCCAACTCTGCTTGCTGGAGAGAATGAGATGTAATGAGAATGACGTCCAGATAAGGGAGGATGCGAATTCCCCCGAATCTGAGGATGGCCATCACTCCCGCCAGTACCTTGGTGAACACTCTGGGGGCTGAGGTGAGACTAAAGGGAAGTGCCACAAATTGGTAGTGCTGGTCCTCCAGGGCGAACCTAAGGAACCGCTGACGCCCTGGGAAGACTGGCACATGAAGGTAAGCATCTTTGATGTCTATGGAGGTCATGAAGTCCCCCGGGCGCAAGGAGCTGATCGCAGAGCGCAGGGTCTCCATGCGAAAGCGTCTGGTTCTGATGAACCTGTTGAGATGCTTTAAGTCCAGGATAGGCCAGATGGAGCCATCCCTTTTGGGTACTGTGAAAAGATTGGAATAACAACCTTGACCTCTCTTCCCCGGAGGGACCGGACAGATGACCCCCATACCCAATAAGTTATGTACAGCTTGAAATAGACTCTGAGCCACCAGGGGGTCTAGAGGATTCCAAGACCTGAGAAATCTTGGAGGGGGCCGTGCCGCGAACTCTAGCTTGTAGCCGGAGGACACAACCTTCAGAATCCACCTGAGACCTGTTGTCCCCGGACATGAGCGAAGAGCCGCAGCCGTCCCCCCACCCGTAAGGGTGAGGGCCCACCTTCATGGCGCGCGCGGGCCTTTCAAATGAGAAAGAACAGGAGGAGAGGAGGAACGCAGAGCACAATGCCAGCGCGATTTATACAGTGTCACAAAAGCATAATCAGTTCGCAGTGCAAGCAATCACTCACACACGGACACTGACATCCCCCCCCCCCCCCCGACGAACAGGGCAAACGGGAGAAGGGGGAAGTAGAAGCCCTTGATTACATTTGGGACATGTAAGAGAGGGCTAAAGCGGACGGGGCATCCCAAATACAGGCTCACCAAACCTGTGCCGCCTACCCTTTGGTGGGCGATTTGCGGTGGAGCAATCTCCAGTAAAGCACCTCTAATAGGTGCTGCCTACCATCACCCGACCACGCAGCCATGGCTGGGAGGCAAGTAAAGGTGGAACGGGTGGGAATAGGACACAGGGCCAGGGGCTGTGAAGCCCAGCTTACCTGCGAGTAGAGAAGCCATCATCTTGACCTTCGCAGCCCACTGCAAAGAAGGAACTGGGGAATTGGTGGGAGGTCCCGGGTATATATGGACCTCTTTTTTTGCCATCTCTGAAGTAAAGCGCCCTCTTGTGGACTATATCCCAGCTGTTATGAATACTATCTGGAGCAGGACGTGCTGCATACTTAGAATAATGGCATAGTAAGCGGGCACCCCGGCAACCATTCTTGGTGGTCCTGGCAACTTTAAAACCCTACCACATCTTCCTATCTCCCCTTTGTCACTACCCTTTATCTTTTAGGCTCATAAGGAAAGCGCTCTTTCCTCATGTATATTCTTAGCAGTCACTTTAAGGCATCTTGTTTGAAATCTATTTACTGTATGTATTACTTTGTACAGCAATAGAGACAAAGGTGGGTATTTATAAATAAATATTTTGACACATATAACTAAATTTCAAGTTGCTTTTGTTCGAGGGCTTTTTTTGTTCTTTTAGGTTTTCTTTACCAAACCTATCCTAGCTATGGCATTTAAAAGGAAAAGTAAGACAATAAAAACATACTTCTTTCTCATAGCTCTGTATGGCTGGCAATCACGCAACCACTGGTGTCCAAACAGCACACACGTCAAACCTAAATGCTTGCAGGGAGTCATGTGATTGGAGAAAATTGTAATAAGCGTCTGACTTAACTATAGTTCTTCTTTAAGCCTGTTACACCCTAGAGCTCTGAATCAGATTATGTGGGAGGATAGGGTCTTGTACCAAGGGAAATGTGGAAATGTGCCAAGCAAGACATCAGAATTAACATTGGTAGTACAAAGTTAACAATGTATGTTTTCAGTTATTAAAGTGAATCTACACCTCCTAGCAACAAGTGCCAAAAAGGGTCCTGGTATATAAAGACACTAACCTAACCTACTGCCTCATGCCATCAGTGAGCCCATCTGCAAACCCCTTACCTTTCCGCTGTAATCGCAGGTCATGGCCACATCTCTAGCATCCCTGCAGCTGTGCAGGCTGGACTAGAGAGAATATACACACTAGGGAAACCGGGGATGTGGTTACCTGCATTTCCTATGCCGACACCTAGCCCAAAACAGAAGCTTTAAGCCATGCATTAGTATGCACAGAAAAAAGCACCGATTGAACATGTGCCCGCGCATGCACTGTGGGAACTGGGGAGAGGTAATTGGAGCGGACGATCTGGGTGGTTTTACAAAGCGGGACATGCCAAATCGGGATGCCCCCAGGGGCAAGGACCAATCGCCATGATACTCAAAATCCTGGCGACTGGTTCACTTTAATACAGATCTTTAAAACAGATGGAAACCCTTTCACGCTGTGTGAAAGCTCTACCTAGGTGCACCAGGGTTTTGTGTAAATCCCCCTGGACTGCAGAAAATCTTACCTTGATGCTCACGCTAATTCAGGCACTATCATCAGCACCGCTCCATTTGATGCAGAGGTCCTGGGCAGCATTTCTGAATGGCGGGTAGTGGAGGAGCACCCAGCGGTAGGCAACCTGGCAATTCATTCAGAATAGATTGCTGAGCATAAATCTGCACAGCAAACTATACTAATCGGAGGCATGCCCAAAGCACGGGAGGGGGTTAAGACAGAAAAGCAATTTAACTGTAAAGGCCATGGGACGAATGTTAAAAGACCTAAAGTCAACAATAGGTCCACTTTAATTCTGACAAAATAAAGGCTAGTTCTAAAAAGTATGAAAACTTGGATTGCTCGTTTGAAGTTGCTGACAATTTTTTGGGGAAGTATTTGGGTATAATTCTCTCCTGGGGCAAAGTTAGTACCTAGAGCTAGATGGAGACTCTGTTCTTGGAAAGAGTACAAGCACTACCATAGAAAAGGCATGTATCCAGTCCAGGGCGGTCACATTTTGCCTGGATAATAGCCGATGTCCATATTGCACCATCATTGGTCAACTATATTACTTTTTGTACCAACTTCCTCAAGTTATTTGAGACCCCCAAATGAAAAAGGATTCAGATTACTGCAGAGAACAGCATGGCCAATAAGCCGAACTCTCTGTTCGCATTCACAACGCAAGTGAAAATGCTATTATTTTTAATGGGCCAGTTCACATATGTACGCAGCGTATAAATGTAAACTGGCCCATAAAAATAATGGCCAGCATTTTCACTTGTGTTATGACCAAGTTGGTCAACGCGGGGGGAGGTGTGATTGAAGCCTAAAAATTGGCAACGTAAGTGGGCAAGCAGAAACCACTTTACTAAAATAAAGCTAGGATACCTGTATCTTCCAAATTTTGGAAAGCTCGTCCAAGGATAATTTACTGCCAAGCAGTTCAATAATTCCCTTAATCCGGTCACAGTACTGCGCCTGGTCAATGTTTCCTGTAAGGGAATATTATGAAGAGGATTACAAAGAAACTGATTATTTATAAACAAAAAAATAGAAACTCATTTCCAAAGGGGGGGGGGGGGGGGTAAGCAGAGGCTTTGTAGAACTCAGAGGTGGCTCAATGTATGTTAAAGAATAAGTATCATTTGCCAGCTCTTCAGGCTAGGGACTGGAAATAAGTTAATCCTCTACACTGCAGCAGACAATGGCCTCGATTCAATAAAAGGTAGAAAAAAATTCTCATGGTAGTAAAAAATTCAGTTCATGAGAAAAAAGCCTGAGAATGTCACTGTTACTGAATCACTAGATAAAAAGACAATGAAAGTCAGCGGTAGCTTTTACTACAGTGTAGAAAGGAGTAAACCGTTCTCTACTTTTCTTAGTAAAAAAATACAATTCTGTGAAATACTCACCTGTAGAATTGGTATTATACACATACAGCACGTCCTGCTCCATCTATAATACTTACACATGGGAAATCCTCCGCCAGAGGGCGCTGTCCACTGCAGACATGTAAAAACAGGCTCTTCCCGGCCCTTCATATACCGAGGGACCTCCCACAAATCCCCAGCATTGAAAAGCAGTGAGAAGGAGAAGCCGGGAGAAACCAACCACCCAGAAACTGGCAATAATAACAATGATAACAATCACCATACAGGGGATCCAGAACAGAGTGAAACCAGGGTGGGGTGGAGCAGGACGTGCTGTATGCGTATAATACCAATTCTACAGGTGAGTATTTCACAGAATTGTATTATTCTAAGCATACAGCACGTCCTGCTCCATCTATAATACTTACACATGGGACATCCAATAGCAGTGTCCATAAAATAGGGTGGGATCCCCATCAAAAAAGGCACAGCAAACAGTAAAAGTGCTGTCACCTGCAAATCTTGCTACCAAGAGCAACCTGAGCGAAGGCTCTAACGACAACCTTATAAAACCTTTGAAAAGGCATGAACTGAACACAAGCAGCGATCTAGCAAAACTTGTTCAACAGAAACCTGGTGCTGAAAGGTCCAAGGGTACCCAAGCACAAGTAGAAAAAAAACATAAGAAAAAGAGAAGAAAATTCTTCCCCTAAAAGGATAGGCCAGAGTAATAGCCTGACCAGTCCAATACAAAAGGCAGTAATGGTAACTTAGAGTTTACCCCATCGGGGAATATGAACCTTGGTCTCCCGAGTGACGGCAGGAATACCGGCCACTATATTAAACAAGGATCAGCAAAAAAACTGAAAAACCCTTTCTTAGGACCAGAAAGGACCATCCAGCCAAGTGAGACCAGTCCAAAAAGGCACCTAAACCCCTGAAGCCGAAGAATCAGGCACATACGGATGGAGACGCCCGCGAACCCCAAGGGGCGTCAGTCCCCCTAGGGGACAAGAGACAAACCAGGAAAAACCTTCAACACTTGTTGAGGGAGTATAGACCCCCTTACTTCAGTGTTACTAGGTATAAGGCCCAGAGGCAGATAAAGTTCCTGAATAAAAAGCATAAGGCGTCACCTTAGGCATAAGGTCCGACGTGAGGTGGAATACCATCACAACACAGCATGTATAATATATATATATATATAATGAACGAGGGCCGACTAAACAGAGCCGCCCTCTCAGGCACACGTCTGACTGAAGCAACAGTCCCCAGAAGAGCAGCTTGAGGGAAGAACAGTTCAGACAGCATCCGGAATAGGACCAAAGGGAACACCCCACAAGGCAAACAGAATAAAATTAAACTCCAAAAGGGACCCTAGAACTTCTTGGGGTACGCACCTAAGCAATAACTTAACAAGCACAGACAGAACAAGAATTCCACCGGAAGGCGGACTGTCCAGAGTACCAGGATGGGGAGCCAACCCCAACCCATGCTGCAATAACTCTAGAACCCTGGGAACAGAGAAGATCCGACAGGGGAGAGACCTAGACTGCCACCAAACAAAACGGGTACACCATACCCTATCATAGATGGCAGAAGAAGAGGAAGAAGCTAGCTCCTAGCCCTCCAAAGACAAAATCACCCAGAAGATAACCCGTCTCCAACAGGGTGACTGAATCAACCGTCAGGCCGTCAGACGTAGAGCCTGTAGATTGGCGCGACATAGGAAGGGGCCTGAATGGGCAGAACAGCCCTCCTGAGAGAGCGTACAGGTCCACTGTCTTTAGCAGAAAAATCTGCGAACCACACCCCACTGGGCCACCCAAGGGCCTCCAGTATCACGGGTCGCCCCTTCCAGAGCAATCTTGCGCAGACCCCCACTTAGCAGGGAGAATGAAGACATATAGAATAGAATGTCCAGACATAAAATTACCAAGCCCCATGACCAAGTCAGAATGTTCAGAGACAAAGAACCAAGGGCAGAGCCCCTGTGATAGTGACAGGGCCCAACAGAGCCACACTAGTTGAACCTCATAGGGACACCAGGATAGGACATCCTTCCGCTGAAGGACATCCATTGGAGCGAATATCAATGAAGTGCAAGAAACTTGACCCCCACCTAGATCAGGATCAAAAACCTTCCTGGAGGGTCATCCTGTTCCGAGACTCACACAGATAATAAGTACAGGCCACTGTCCCCAGACAGACCGAGAGTCCCCCAAATGGACAGGTCCTGAAGAGGAGTAGTCCAGCAAGATAGAGCACACCGAGGGCTCACAGTTTCAACGAAATCAGTAGGTAAATGGACCCCCTAAGGGCCCCACCTAGGAACCACGGGCGATTTCCAGAAGAGACAAACACCCCCCCCCCCCCGTCAGCCTGCAAGACTTGGTACCTATGGTGACCATCAACAGGAAGATACAAGAAGGGAGGGGATGCCCCCTGACAGATTCCTTGAATTTAACCATCTCAAGAGGAACCACCTAAACTAGGGGAATGTGCACAGACCTAGTTCCATGGGTGCTGGAAACCCTATCCAGAATTAAAAACCTAAGGTGCCGCGGAGCCCAAGGGCTCTGAGTATAAGGGGCATCATCTGATCAGCCACCAACGGCCCCACCAGCTGCAATCCTGCCTGGTGAAAGTAAGGTGACAGCAAGGACGGACAGAGACCTTGCCCCAGAAGTTCGCCTATTGCCAAAGAAGAAGGTACTAGCCGGAACCGAATCCAAAAGCAATCCTAGGAAAGGAGATACTGGAGAATGGGACAAAATAGGAACTGAGGTGACTGAACACCCATCCAAATAACTCCCCATTGTAAGTAAGAAGGACGACCCGATAGGTCCTTGTGCGGCTGCCCCTTGGTCTCATTCGAGACAGCACTCCCATCCAAGCCGTAGTGAACACAGGGAGCGGGAGAGGGGCCTAATAACACGGCCACAATCAGCGGTGTTGACCACCAACACCAACCTGTAAGAGCCTCAGTGTCCTGAAGACACATGGGAGCCAAAATAAAAATCTTAGCATTCCACGGACGGCCAGAGGCCCACTGATTTACAGAGCGCCGACAGCCCAACTCAGAGAAGCCAAGCGGAAATGCCTGTGGATACAAATCGCCGAACCCAAGGAGGCTTAGGATGGGCGACCGCCTCATCCTCCAGGGGAATGTGGAACAAACTGGCGTAGAGGCCCCTGCCTCTATCTGTTAAGGGCATCCTGTCAAGGAGCCCAGACCTAGCAGGCCAAGGAAGGCCTGCACCAACACCTGAAGAAAGACAGGGACGGGAAGTACCCTGACCAACTCGGGGAAGAACCATCCAGCAAACACTGTCCCGCATCCAGAGGAACTACCTCCTGAATCCACCAGAACGAGGCATGGTGCCTCCTGATAGGAGCAAGGTGCTGTGGCCATCCCCTCACCCAGGCGGGTGAGGGCGTCCCATCATGCTTGGGGGGTTTTGGTGAAGGAGTCGGACTTAGCCCAACCAGAAGGCCCCTGACGTTGTCTGCCGCTCCTGGGGCAGGAGTCTGCACCAGACACCGGAAAGGGCACCCCTGGTTCTTGCTTAACACTATGATATGGAGGGGGAGGGGTATCCCTGCTCCGAGGGGACCGAGACGGCCGCCCTTGGTGGGGTGAAATGCCCTCTTTTCCAAATATATCCAGACGGGCCCCAAACAGGCGTTGCCCTCTAAAGGGAAGCCCAGTCAAAGTTCTTTTAGCAGCATCTTCAGCCCCCCACTGTCGCAGCCAGAGCAGGCGACGTATAGCCACCACTGGGGCAGAGGTCCTCGCACACATTCTGATGGTGTCATCCAGAGCTAAAAGGATAAATTTAACAAAAATATCACAACTGGAGAGTGCATTAAACACCTCCCAGGGTAAATCCTCAGGGTGATGCTCAAGCATCTGTCTTATGAGGGTTCTACTGCAGTGATGGCCGCGGCACAGACAGGACGCAGCGCCGTTCCTGCACAAGCAAAGGCGTGCGAAGCCAGCCTATCGATGCGCCGGTCCTCGACATCCCGAAGGGTGCTGTAAGCCGGGCTGTAATGAAGGGGGGGTTAGGAACCCCAATGATCGGTGCGTCCACCATGGGAGACGATGACCAACAATCAACCATCTCAGAGGGAAAAGGGTATTTCCAATCCCAGTCCTCTGGGATCCCTGGAAGCTTAGTGGGGCATTCCCATTCCTTAAGTACAAGTGCGTGGAAGTGAGCCTGCTCGAGAAATTCCAAACGTGCAGTCGCTGTATGGAAGCGCTCCCCTCTCGGCTTGGGGACCGCGCCAGGGAGCGAAATAGACAGGGCCTTAAAAATCCTAAGCAACATACCATCAATGTCAAGCTGGCCCCAGTCATCCTGGCCAGAATCATCATGACTCCTCGGCCTCTCATCAGAGGAACCCGGGTCAGAGAACAGATCTCCATCGTCAGACGGAGCACTATCACGCGGAGAATAGAGCTCCTCCGAACCCATAGCAAAGGCTGAAGCCGGGGGCGTCAAAGGCCGCTTCCTGCCAGGACCCAAGCGTTCGGACAACCCCGCAACAATCTGGTCAAGCGTAGGCTGTCTAGAAGACAGGTCAGGTTGTAACTCCCCGCTTGTACATGACTCAACAGGAGTGAGATTTAGGCAAGGGGAAGGGGGAGAATAGGAGCGAGGTGCAGCCACAGGCGCCTCTCGCAGGGCCAGTGCTTGCTCGGCACAGGGTGCGCAGACCCGTGCCCTGTCAGCATCAGCATGGGGGATACCACACGCTATACACAGCCGGTCTTGTCCCAGAGGGACCCCGGTCACACAATCCTGAGATGCCTCCATATGGTGATTATCTAGGCACAGTATGCCCGGAGGGATTTATGCAATAGGCAACCCTGGATGCCCCAACGACCCGCTTAATGTGGGAGATTTGTAGGAAGGCCCGCTAATATATATATATATATATATTATATATATATATATATATATATATATATATCTATCTATATCTATATATCTATATATATCTATCCGGGAGAAGCCACCGGAGACTCTACGTCTGAAAGACATAAAGGGGAAAGAGGGTGTCAGGGCCATGCGCAGCTGGAAAAACATATAATAAGGAGTCCCCCGCGAGGGCACTTACAGACCAAGGGAGGAGGGGAACCGACACCACGCGCGCGCGAAGATCATCAAAATGGCGCCCAGTGAACCTCGAAGGGCGGGCTCGATGCT
The DNA here is from genome assembly GCA_027917425.1 of Gastrophryne carolinensis. Classification (NCBI taxonomy): domain Eukaryota; kingdom Metazoa; phylum Chordata; class Amphibia; order Anura; family Microhylidae; genus Gastrophryne; species Gastrophryne carolinensis. The sequence continues at coordinate 398,450,481 of CM051235.1, forward strand.
CGGCCGTGACGCGGAGCGTGCCAAGTCAAGTCCCCGCCCACCCCGAAGAGCGCGAAGCTCTGAGGTAGTAATCAAAAAAGCAAGGATAAAATCACAACGGATATTGTAACGAAAAAGGCGCCGCAGCATCTAACGACGCAGCAAACTATGTAGGTAGAGAGAAAAACGGCGGCAGCCAAAACAGAATAAAGAGCAAGCAGCGCGGCTCTGACGCCCAGATGTTAATAGAGGGCAGAAATAAAGGCCTTAAGCGTGACATAACAGTACACTGGGACCGCCACACACACCCCCCTCCTTTCTTTTCCACCTAACTTCCCCCCTGTAAACCGGGTCCACCACTACTCAGGGCACGGGGCAATAATGCGGGAGGGACATCCACTAGAGGCTCACCATCAGCCTAACCGCCTACCCTATGGTGGGGGATTGCGGTGGAGCATGGCTCCGTTAAGCACACAAGGTGCTGCCTACCTTCACCCGACCAACGCAGCCCAGGCTGGGAGGCATATTCTTCACAAAGAGGACGGGTGGAAATAGTCCCACAGGGCCGCAGGCTGTAAAGCCCCGCTCGCCTGCAAGAGCGTGCACTGCAGAGAAATCTGGGGATTTGTGGGAGGTCCCTCGGTATATGTAGGGCCGGGAGGAGCCTGTTTTTACATGTCTGCAGTGCAGCGCCATCTGGCGGAGGATTACCCCTGTGTAAGTATTCTAGATTGAGCAGGACGTGCTGTATGCTTAGAATAGTGCCATTGACTTTCATTGTTTTCTTAGCTGATGATTCAGAAACAGTGACATTCTCAGGCTTTTTTCTCATGATTTGAATCTTTTACTACCAGAAGAATTTTTTTTCTACCTTTATTGAATCGAGGTCAATGTAACAAACTTAGCTGAGAAGTAAACACGGATGGTTGACCCTTACATTGTTATACAAGATTGTTTTTATCATACAGTATATCACATTGTAATGGCCAATCAGCTGTGTTTATGTAGCAGAGAATGTAGCAAATGTGTCAGATATCAGTTGAGAGGCAGAGGACTGTCAATGATGAAAATGAATTCAATGTGTGTTTCTGAAAGAGCTGGCAAATTATGCTTATTCTTCAAGAATTATTTAAAGCAGTGCAAAACCCAGGATTTTCAACTACCCGAGTTTTGATCCGCAACCCCCCTGGGCATCTGTGTGCAGACTCGCCTCTTCCCGGTCCAACTGCACCTACGCAGACACTCGTCCAATCAGAACTACCCGCTGAAGTGACATAATTCGGCGAGTAGCTCCGATTACTGTGAATGTGGCGCAAGAGCAGGCGCATCACCTGTTACCCTGTGCTCATGTTCCAGTTCATCCGAATGGCTGGGGCAGGAGCGCGCACAGACTGGGGATGCGGCCGCTCTCACTCCCCATTTACGTCTGAAGCATTACTTGCTGTAACATAATTAGTACAAGCAAAGAGTTACCTTTAGGGTCTAATTCAATCTTCATTACATAGTAATAAAGGCATAAGCAGGGATTGCCTGGCGGTTGGGAACGTCACAGGCACCACCATTGGATGGGCAGGATATGTGGGGCGGGTACCAGGCACCAGCACAGGCCTTCAAAACACCAATGGACCCAGAGATAGAACTACACCTCGGACTGTTGGGGGGGGGACCCCGGTCACCATTTTAGGTGTCATTCCTTCGCACCACCTGACCATCTTACTGGGTCCTATAAGCCCTCGGATCCATGGTCCAGCACAGGAAGAGCAACTGGTTACTTTGTCCATCCCCCAGCACCGGGCAACAAGGGATCAAAGGGCTGTTATGCCTTCATAACTATGTGATGGGGGTTGGATTAGGCCACATGTGTAACTCCTCCCCAGAATAATTTTGCTGTCTATTTTGCTGCAATTATTCATGGAAGTGACAATTGTTGCATTTCATGAATGTTTTTAGTTAATTGAAATAATACAATTCTGTGAAATACTCACCTGTAGAATTGATATTATAAGTATACAGTACGTCCTGCTCCAGATAGATTACTTACACTTGGGTTATCCTCCGTCAGATGGCGCTGCACTGCAGAGACATGTAAAACAGGCTCCTCCCGGCCCCTCAAATACCCAGGGACCTCCCACAAATCCCCAGCATTGAAAAGCAGTGAACAAGAAGACGGGAGAATTTAACCACCAACTGGTAACTATAAAAATGATAACCATACAGGGGATCCAGAATAATGCAAAAACCAGGGTGGGGTGGAGCAGGACATACTGTATACTCAAAATACCAATTCTACAGGTGAGTATTTCACAGAATTGTATTATTCTTAGTATACAGTACGTCCTGCTCCAAATAGAATACTTACACTTGGGACATCCAATAGCAGTGTCCATAAGCAGGCTGGGATCCCCAACAAAAGGTAACAGCAGACAGTTTAAACCACTGCCGCCTGCAAAACCTTGCGGCCAAAAACAGCACCAGCTGAGGCCCTAACATCAACCTTGTAAAACTTTGAAAAGGTATCACCAGAAGACCAAGTAGCGGCCTTGTAAACTTGTTCAACAGAAGCCTGGTGCTGGAAGGCCCAAGAGGCACCAATAGCCCGAGTAGAATGAGCAGTAAGGCAGAAGGGAGGATTCTTCCCCTTAGCAGAATAGGCCTGAATCACAGTCTGACTAATCCATTTGCTAATAGTAGACTTGGCAGGAGCCAAACCTTTCCTAGGACCAGAAGGGACCACAAAAAGAGCATCAGTCTTCCTGAAGGCCGCAGTGACTACCAGGTAATACTTCAGACACCTGACCACATCCAAGGAATGCAGAACACTTTCCTTAGCGTTGCTAGGATTAGGACACAATGAAGGAAGAACAATATCTTGATTCAAATGAAAGGCGGACACCACCTTAGGCAGAAAGTCTGGCTTAAAGCAGAACACCACCTTGTCCTGGTGTCTCTCATAGTATGGGGGCTGAATAGACAGAGCCGCCAGCTCAGACACACGCCTGACTGAAGTAATAGCCACCAGAAAGACAACCTTGAGGGTAAGTACAGCCAGAGCAGCATCCTGAATAGGCTCAAAGGGAGCACCCTGCAAGGCAGACAAAACAAAGTTCAAATCCCAAACAGGGACCTTAGGTTTACGTGGGGGACGCACATGAGTGACCCCCTGAAAGAAAGAAGGTCTTAACCAAGGGATGCTGAGCAAAAGACTTCTGAAAGAAGACAGACAGGGCAGAAACCTGACCCTTCAGAGTACTGAGTTTTAGACCCAACTCCAACCCATGCTGTAAAAACTCCAGAACCCTAGGGACTAAGAACTCCCTACAGGGAAGAGACCTAGACTCACACCAATCAATGTAGGTACGCCATACCCTATAATAGATGGCAGAAGAAGTTTTCTTCCTAGCCTGCACAATGGTATCCACCACCGAGGCAGACAAGCCTTTCTCCATCAAGATGGAGGTTTCAGCAGCCAGGCCGTCAAAGCCAGAGTTTGTAAATTGGGATGGCGTAAGGGGCCCTGAGTGAGCAGATCTGGCGCCCCTGGCAGGACGTACTGGTCTACTGCCATTTGTACCACGTCTGCGAACCACACTCTTCTTGGCCACCTGGGGGCCACCAGAATCACTGGCACCCCTTCCAGAGCAATCTTGCGCAGGACCCTGCCCAGCAAGGGGAATGGAGTAAAGACATACAGGAGCCGAAATTCCTTCCATGACATGGACAGAGCATCCGTGGCCAAGGCCAGAGGATCCTGAGACAGGGAGACAAAGGCCGGGAGCTTGTGATTGTGACGGGATGCGAACAGATCCACATCAGGTAGACCCCAACGGTGACACAGGGACTGGAATACCCTGTTGCAGAGGGAACACTCCCCCTGATGGGAAGTCCCCCTGCTCAGAGAGTCTGCCAGTAGATTCTCTGCCCCCGGGATATACACAGCCGAAATGCATTGAACATTTGCCTCCGCCCATGTCAGAATCCGCGACACCTCCTGGAGGGCACCCCTGCCCCGGGTCCCTCCCTGATGGTTGATGTAGGCAACCGCTGTCCTGTTGTCTGAGCGCACCTGCACAGACAGACCCTTCAGGTGATTGGTCAACTGCTCCAGTACCAACCTGATTGCCCATAGTTCCAGAATGTTGATGGGTAAGTGGGCCTCCTGAGGGCCCCACCTCCCCTGGAACCGCAGGGACTTCCAGAATCCTCCCCAACCTGACAGACTGGCATCCGTGGTGACCGTCTCCCAGGAGGGGGCCAGAAAGGACCTGCCCCCTAGAAAGTTCCTGTGGTCCAGCCACCACGAAAGGGACCGTCTGACCAAGGGGGGAAGCACATAGACCCCGTCCAAGGACGTTGGGTCCTTGTCCCATACTGACAGAAGGTGAAGTTGCAGAGGCCTCAAATGGAACCGAGCAAAGGGCACCGCCTCGAAGCACGCCACCATCAGACCCACCAGCTGCATTCCCTGCCTGAGGGAGGGCTGGGGGCACGAGAGCAGGAACCTCACCTGCGCAGTTAGAGCTTCCACCTTCTGTTGAGGAAGGAATATCCTTGACTGAACCGTATCCAGAATCATTCCCAGGAATGGGGTCACCGAAGAAGGGGACAGAGAGGACTTGGGGTGATTGATCACCCAGCCGAAGGACTCCAGGGTGGACACCACCAGCTGAGTGTCCAACTCTGCCTGCTGTAGAGACCGAGAGGTGATGAGAATGTCGTCCAGGTAGGGCAGCACGCGTATGACCCTTGACCTTATCAGAGACATCACCCCCGCCAGCACCTTGGTGAACACTCTGGGAGCTGAAGTGAGGCCAAATGGCAAGGCCACAAATTGGTAATGTTGACCTTCCAACGCGAATCTGAGAAACCTTTGGTGTCCAGGGAACACAGGAATATGAAGGTAAGCATCCTTGATGTCCACAGGCGTCATGAAATCCCCTGGGCGCAGGGAGCTGATGGCCGAGCGCAGAGTTTCCATGCGAAAGCGCCTGTTCTTGACAAATTTGTTGAGGATCTTTAAATCCAGAATGGGCCTGACTGACCCATCTTTTTTGGGAACTGTGAAAAGGTTGGAATAGAACCCTTTGCCTCTTTCTCTTAAGGTGACCTTGCAAATGACCCCCATACCCAGAAGGCCTTGCACGGCCTGCATCAAAACCTGAGCTCAGGGTCCTGGGGGATCCGGGACCTGATGAATCTTGGGGGGGGGGGGGGGGGGGGGCCGCACAGCAAACTCTCTTGTAACCAGGGGACACTACCTCCTGAATCCACCGGTCTGAGACGTGGCGCCTCCAGACGTGCGCGAAGTGCTGTAGCCGTCCCCCCACCCTGACGGGCGAGGGCGCCATATCATGCCTGAGGGGTTTTGGCAGGGGCTTTGGGCTTGGACCCCCAGGAGGAGCCAGGACGTCGTCCTCTGCTCTTATGCCAGGAATCTGCACGAGCCCCCGCGAAGGACACCCCTTTTCCCTGCTTAGCACCTCGGTAGGGGAGTGAAAGGGGGCCCTGGCCCCGAAAGGGCCGAGACTGCCGCCTGCGCTGGGGTAACTTACCTCCTTTAGCAAAGAGGTCTAGACGGTCCCCAAACAGGCGTAGCCCCTTAAATGGAAGCCCAGTAAGGGCTTTCTTAGCAGCATTGTCAGCAGCCCACTGGCGCAGCCACCCGCGCGGCATATAGCTACCGCCAAGGCAGAAGATCTGGCACACAGCCTAATGGCATCATCCGATGCAGACAGGATAAAGTTTACAAACACATCACAGTTAGACAGTGCATTAACCGTATCAGGTGGCAATTCATCTGGGCCTTCGAGTACATTTCTGACCAGGGCCCTGAGCGCCACAGAAGTAATGGCCAAGGCGCAAACCGGGCGCAGCGCCGCCCCCACAAATGCAAAGGCATGGCATGCCAATTGGTCAATGCGCCAGTCCTCAGAATCCCGCAGCGTAGTAGTGTCGGGGGAGTGCATAATAGAGGTGTTAGACAGCCCTAGAATAGGAGCATCGACCTCAGGGGGCAATGACCAGCACTTGACCATATCAGCAGGAAAAGGATACTTTCTGTCCAAACTCTTAGGGATCCCGGGAAGTCTACTGGGATGTTCCCACTCCTTAAGCACGAGGTTATTGAAATGGGTTTGCTCAGGAAATTCCAATCGAGCCTTAGCAGTATGAAAGAGCTCACCCCTTTGCCTGGGAGCCGCAACAGGGGGAGAGATGGACAAAACCTCAAAAATCTGAACCAGCAGCCTGTCAGTATCATCCGGGGTCCAGGGGTCAGAGCCAGAATCGTCATGACCCCTGGGCCTCTCGTCAGATGACCCTGAGTCAGAGAACAGCTCCCCTTCGTCCGACGGGGTATAGCCATATAGATGCAACAACTCGTCAGACTCCGTAGGGAAAAGAGTGGCATCAGGGTTTAAGTGACGCTTTTTAGCGGTGGCCTTACGCGCTAAGGTATTAGCAATCAATTTTTCAACACTGGCCAGTCTAGCAGCCACATCAGGATGAGAATCCCTGCTTGCATTGGGGGTTAGACTCAGGCTTGGGGGAGTAGGTGAAGTGAGGCGAGGTGCAGGCCCAGCCACCGGAGGGGCGGGTTGCACCATTAGCGCCTGCTGTGCACAAGGAACACAGACCCGTGCATTGTCACCGCTGATAGGCGAGACCCCACAAGCTACACACAGCCGGGCTTGTCCCGAAGGAACCCCGGTCACATTATCCTGGGATGCCTCCATATGGTGATTAATAGGCACAATAGAGATTGACGCTGTAAGCTACCCTGGATGCCCCAATGACCCGCAGGGAAGTGGAAGTAATTATACTAGGCCCAACTGACAATTACACCGGGCCGGGAGAAGCCACTGGATTCACCCGTCTGAAAGACATAATGAGAATAAGGGGCGTCAGAACCATGCACAGTAAGCAATGAGCATGAAGATCGCCCGCGAGGGCACTTACAGACTGTGGAAGGGGGGACCTTTACGCATGCACGCGCGCAACTACACATCATAATGGCGCCAAGCGAACCTCGAAGGGCGGGCCAGAGCGGGCCGTGACGCGGAGCGCGCCAAGCCAGGCCCCCGCCCCCCCCCCCCGAAGAGTGCGAAGCTCTAAGACAGCAGCCAATGATAACGCTGCAGCGTCTGAGGCGACGCTGCCGTCCGGCGCGGGCATCCGAAGGAGGGAAAAGACGCACGCGGCGGCGGCCATGTAATAGTAAAAACAGACAAGTCAGCGCGGCGGCTGACACCACATATCTAGTCATACACGTAATCACTATACGCACTGACCCACACCCCCCCCCTTTCTTTCCCCCCCCCCACCGAAGGCTACGGGGAGAATGAGGGAGGATGGCGGCCCTTTGTACAGGACCCACCGCTACACGGGGTATGTGGCAATAATGCGGGAGGGGCCTTCATAAAGGCTCACCATCAGCCTATACCGCCTACCCTTTGGTGGGGGACTGCGGTGGAGCAGCGCTCCATAAGCACACACGGTGCCGCCTACCTTCACCCGACCAGCGCAGCCCAGGCTGGGAGGCACATCACATGGAGGACGGGTGGGAATAGTCTAACAGGGCCGCAGGCTAATAGCCCCGCTCACCTGCGAGAGAGTGATAATTTCATGTCTTCGCAGTCAGCACTGCAGAGAAATCTGGGGATTTGTGGGAGGGTATTTGAGGGGCCGGGAGGAGCCTGTTTTACATGTCTCTGCAGTGCAGCACCATCTGGCGGAGGATAACCCAAGTGTAAGTAATCTATCTAGAGCAGGACGTACTGTATACTAAGAATAAAATAGTTTAGATCTACCTACATGGTGATCAAGGCATCTATAGCCGAAACGTGCATTCATGTGGTGGGCAGGCCGTTTATATGTATTGAGTAGGATTGTGATTATATTTTAAATCATTACAACACTGGGTTAGAAGGGGTGCCGCAGACTGGCTTGGTCTATGTGGCGAAATTCATCCACCTTAAAGTGGACCAAAACCTGGAGAGAATCCCTATTTGGGATGCTCCGCTGTGTGAACCCCCTCCATCTGCCCCCAAAAAACTCACCTTTTCCTAGTCCTACGCGGCATGCATAGGTGCTTGTCTAATCATTGCCGTATGCCGTGCACATTAATGTTATGCGGGAGCCCTGGTCTACACAGGGCTGTATGCCTAAGAAAGTGGGAGCATTCCTGGGGTTCCCTGTGGTGTGTGTTGTGATTCGGCAAGCAGCCTATCTGGCTGGACACAGAATCACGCCTGTTACAGGGGTGTCGTGGTTGGGTCCCTAGCTGGCGAGTGCGAGGTGTGGAAGCCACAAATAGTTGAGTGGATGTGGGGCTATCTGGGGGTAAGAATGCTTAATTGGGTGGCCCCTGGTCCTACCTCCTACTGGGGGGGGGGGTGTAGATGACTCAAGATTTAGAATACAGACCTTCAAGTGCTATAGAAAGAACTGAGTTCTCTACCAGCCAGTCCAGAAGACGGTCGGTATCTATGGCGTTCTTCACAGATTTCGATAAAGTGCTGTCTTCTATTAATTTAGTCACCTAAAAGTAAATACATAAATATTTGTATCCTTACAACTGCTGGGGAGGACCACATATTGCCTTCTGGGACCACAGGCTTACCTCTTTAAGGGAGTTCATTTTTGCACTAAAATGAGGAGATTTCAGCATTCGGAGTAAAATGTCCAACCTGAGATCATCTACCACATTCACAAGGTCTGGTTGGAAGCGCATGCAGAGCAGCTTGATGGCAGACAGGAGCTCAGGGATACTGACCAATCTCTGAGGGAAAAATAAGCAAGGAATACCAGTTTTATAAGGATTAATAAATGCTAATAGGTTTTACAGTGACAAAATAAGGAATCCTTGCATGTAATCCCTCTGTAAACATACCTCCACCCTCACTCACTGTCCTTTGGATGTGGGCTTTATCTAAAACGCAGCCATCCAGCAGCATTCCTGGCCCCTTTCCAACCCCTCCCCCTTAGTCATCCCAGAGGGAAGGCAGCGGCATTAGTCGTACTCACCCTTTGCCGGATGCTCTTCAAAAGTCTCCCGCCGCTCTTCAAATCTTGCGAGATCTGCGCAGTTTCTCATTGCAGCATATGCAACTGGCATTACACATGTGCGAGATCTGAGGGGTGACGCAGTGCACATGAAGGTTAGGCAAGATGGCGCTGCCTGATAGACGGCACGGGACAGACAGATGCCAAAGATGGTGCGACCAGACAGGTAAGTTTTAAACTGGTAAAATTTTAATGTGAGGGGGAGCAAGGCAGAGCAAGCCAGGTTTGGGGAGTTTATATTAACTCCCTAATACCGCTAATGTTCCTCTTTAAAGTGCAACTATACTCAAAGGAAGTTTATGTGCTCACCTTCCATCCCCAGCTTAGTGCCTTTTTTTTTTACCAAAGCCTTTGCCCAATATTGCTAAAAAGACTAACAGCGAGTAGGATTATGGTGAATGGCCTGCTATATGATAATTAGTTCAGTTACTATAAACTTTTACAGCTAAATCGACAAATTCATTTTTAAGTGTTTTTTTCACATTTGTAAGTGGGAAAGACACTTTATTTTATTTTTCCTTAATGCAATTCAGCACCATTTTAGATGCCCAGCTAAAAAAAATTATGAATCAAAAAACATAAAAAAAAACAAAGAAACGCAAGAAACGATTTAATTTAGATTTTTTCCTGCAGTGCAATTGTTCTGCCATTCTGGTATACACTTTTGCTTGATTACACAGACTGCAGCTCATTATTTAACCCTCAGGAGACCTCACAGCTATGACTTCTCACTAGCATGGGTAAAGGTTTTACTTCACTTGTGACTGTTACTGTTTACTTATTAGCTTTGTTCTCTCCTTTTTTGTGAGGTCTGCTGGACTCCTGAGGATTATGTATCAGAGGTGTCTTGTTTAATGAATTGGCTGTTTCTGTATCCTTTTTGTTGTGATTGTAATTTGTATATTATTAATTGTATAATACACTATATTTAGCATATTTTTGAGTTGGTGTGCATCCTTCCACAAAGGCTTTAGTAAAAAAAAAAAAAAAAAACACAGGCTATTTTGGGGCCCTGGGCAGACAAACTTCCCTCTGAACATAGGTGCACTATAAAGGAGAACTCTAGGAACTTTAAAAAAAAAATACCATTTTGTGATTACTCACCTGTAAAATGGGTATTATAAGTATGTCACACACCCCGCTTCCACTATTCATGACATATGGGTTATGGTCCAGTAGAGGGCGAACTTCTGCAGAGATGAAAGCAAAAAAGAAGCCCCCCCCCCGTCCATAAATACCTGGGACCTCCCACGCATTCCCCAGTATATGACAGCAGTAAGGGGACCAGGAAGAGCTAATAAAACATTCTTAACAATAAAAGGTTCACCATATAAAGTATCCAGAATACTAAAGGCCGGGATGAAGCGGGGTGTGTGACATACTTATAATACCCATTTTACAGGTGAGTAATCACAAAATGGTATTATTCCAAGTATGTCACACACCCCGCTTCCATTATTCTTGACATATGGGACATCCAATAGCAGTGTCCGTCATGAGTGGGGATCCAAATACAGCAAAAAAATGCACCAATTTAAACCACTGCAGCTTGCAGAACCTTGCGGCCAAAAACAGCATCCGCTGAGGCCCGCACATCAACCTTATAAAACTTCAAAGTAACTTCAAACTAAAGTATGAACGGAAGACCAAGTAGCAGCCTTACAAACTTGCTCAACAGAAGCCTGGTGCTGAAAAGCCCAGGAAGCCCCAACAGCACGAGTAGAATGAGCAGTGATCTTAAAAAGGAGGAACCCTCCCCTTAGCAGGATAGGCCCAACAATGGTCTGGCGTATCCATTTACTAATGGTAGACTTGGCGGGCGCCAAACCTTTTCTGGGAACGGAAGGCACCACAAACAAGGCGTCAGTCTTACAAAAAGGAGAAGTAGCAACCAAATAGTACTTCACACAACGAACCACACCCAAAGAGTGCAAAACCCTCTCCTTGTCATTGCTAGGCTTAGGACACAAGGAAGGGAGAACTACATCCTGATTGAGATGGAAAACAGAAACCACCTTAGGAAGCAAATCTGGTTTAAAACGAAAAACCACCTTGTCCTGGTGTCTCTCAAAGTAAGGGGCCTGAATAGACAGAGCCGCCAACTCAGAGACACGCCGAACAGAGGTAATAGCCACCAAAAAGGCAACCTTTTGAGTGAGGCCCCTGGAGGGCCCAGAGAACCAAATTTAGGTCCCAAACAGGAACCAAAGACTTTCTAGGGGGCCGAACATGAGTGACCCCTTGGAAAAAAAAGTCTTGACCAGATGATGCAAAGCAAAAGACCTTTGAAAAAAGACAGCCAGAGCAGAAACCTGACCCTTCAAAGTACTGAGCTGGAACCCCAGATCCAGACCGTGTTGTAGAAACTCCAAAATCCTAGGAATCGAAAACAAGGTAAGGTAAGGCCCTAGCCTCACAGCAGTCAATATAGGACCGCCAAGTCCTATAGTAAATGGTAGAGGAAGACCGCTTCCTAGCTCTAATCAAGGTTTGAATAACCGCCTCAGACAGGAACCCCCTCTGAAGCCAGAGTAGGCAAGACCTCTGCCCCCTCTGGCGCCGTGATAGGAAGGACTGAAGGAGCTTGCCCCCCGAAAGGAGGGACGCTGCTTCTTACGCGGAGGTAGCTTTCCACCTTTCGCCACAGAATCCAATTTGTCGCCAAACAGCCGCATTCCCAGGAAGGGCAGACCTGTAAGTGATTTCTTGGCCGCAACGTCAGCCGCCCACTGGCGCAGCCAGACCGATCGGCACATGACCACCATCTACTACTCATGGTAATAGTGTCGTCCATAGCCGACAAAAAAAAATTCATGAACAATTCACACCTCTTAAGGGCTGTCTGGGTTGAGCTGGGACCCATTTAACATGTCCCTGATCTCCGACCTGGTAGCCACAGCCACGAGTGCCGATGCACAGACAGGCCGCAAGGCTGAACCCACACTGGCACAGGCATGGCAAGCCATCTGATCAATGCGCTTCTCCTCGCCATCCTTAAGGGTAGTGGCGTCAGGAGTATGTACAACGGAGGTGTTGGACAGTCCTAAGATGGGCCTCGGGAGGGGAAGACCAGCGCTTCACCGTGTCCACCGGAAAGGGATACTTTCTATCCCATCCCTGAGGAACACCATGAAGGCGGCTCGGCTTCTCCCATTCTTTAAGAATCATGCTGTCAAAATTATCCTGATTTGGAAACTCCAAGCGGGGCTTAGAGAACCCAAAGAATTCCCCCTTCTTCGGAGGGGCCTCAGCTGGTGGGGAAATACCCAGAACCTCTGATAGATGGGTCAGGACCCTGGGAGTATCCACAGCATCCCCCAGCGCCTGCCCGGCATCAGAATCAAAGAACTGCAGTTCCTCACTCTCAGATTCCTCAAATAATACAATTCTGTGAAATACTCACCTGTAGAATTGATATAAGTATACAGTACGTCCTGCTCCAGATATAGTACTTACACTTGGGTTATCCTCCGCCAGATGGCGCTGCACTGCAGAGACATGTAAAACAGGCTCCTCCCGGCCCCTCAAATACCCAGGGACCTCCCACAAATCCACAGCATTGAAAAGCAGTGAACAAGAAGCCGGGAGAAATTAACCACCAACTGGTAACTACAAAAATCATAACAATCACCATACAGAGGATCCAGAATAATGCAAAAAACCAGGGTGGGGTGGAGCAGGACGTATTGTATACTTATAATATCAATTCTACAGGTGAGTATTTCACAGAATTGTATTATTCTTAGTATACAGTACGTCCTGCTCCAGATATAGTACTTACACTTGGGACATCCAATAGCAGTGTCCATAGAGTAGGTTGGGATCCCCAACAAAAAAGGTAACGGGGGGGCGTGGCTTGGCTATGGCGGCGTGAGGACGCAGGAACTGGAGCTCTGCACTTTTTGATTGATAATCACCATATACCCGCAATCACACGCTTACCAAGCAAGATGTCCAAGCGGAGGAAGAGCCGGACGACCTCTGGAAGCACGCAGGCCGGCAAGGTTGGAAGAATCAGCAAGTTTTTCGCTGCATCCCAGCACGCAGCGGCTCCCGAGGAAGGAACCAAGATGGCGGAGGTGGCGGGAACATCGGCTGGCGACCGGGCGAGAGGAGTCCAGAGCGCCCCACATGGAGCAGAGAAGATCCCTCCGGGGGCTGCTTCCACACCCCGCGGCCGTCGGGGGCCTGAAGAGGAACAGTCAGCGGCCGAGGGGCGGGCGGCTCCCTCCGTTGCGGTCGCCGGGAGAGAGAAGGCGGCGGTGGCAGTACAGCACGCGCACGCTGAATCTGTGGCTGGCGCGGTGGAGGTAACATCCGGCGCCGGGGAGAACGAGGAGCGGTGTGGCCCCGGCTCAGCGGGCGGGGAGCTGTCATACGGGCGGGCAGGCAGAGAGAGAACCGTCTCGAGGATGCCGCTTTTGGAGGATTCGCTGTCTCCCCGCCCCGCCGCACGCGGGCTCGACCCACATGATGAAGAGAAGCGCTCCGGTGGCGTGGCAAGTCCAGTGTTCTCTGATGGCCCTGTTGGCCAGACATCGCTGCGCTCTCCTACCTGGTCCCAGGCCGCTGTTGATTCTCCGGATCTTGTTGACCGCAGATCGCAACAGTACAATCTAGACATACTCCTGAAGTTTCTTCCGTCTGAGGGATTTTGAGAATTATACTAATCGGATGGAGTCCCTGTTGAGAAGAGAGCTTGAGGAGATCACAAGATCAGTTTCTGAGGTATCCCATAGGGTGAACACCCTTGAACGGCAGCAGTCTACCACTGAACAGCGCCTGGAAGCTCTGGAGAGGGCACAAGCAACAACGCAGCGGGCACTGACGGACTCTAAACAGCAAACTACCAGAACCCTGATGCACCTGGATGATTTAGAGAACAGAAGTCGCAGGAATAATATTCGGATCCGCGGACTTCCAGAAGTACCTGAACACAGCAACCTCAGGGACACGGTTACCAAGATTTTTAACAACGTACTGGACAAACCCCCAGAGGAATGCATCGAGATTGATAGAGTGCACAGGGCACTCGGCCCGCGTTCCGATGATCCTGCGAGGCCGCGAGACGTGGTATGCCGAGTGCATTTCTTTAGAGTTAAGGAAGATATAATGCGAAAAGCGTGGGAGAAGGGCCCCATTTTGCACAACGGATCACAGGTAACCCTGCTCCCTGATCTGGCCAGGCGTACCCTTCTGATGCGTCGAGTGATGAAGCCGCTGTTGGAAGCCATAAAGTCTGCTGGAGCTGCGTACAGGTGGGGACATCCCTTCCATTTGGTGGTCATGAAAAGAGGCCGACTGTTTGTCTTGCGTTTTCATGCGCAGCTTCCGGAGCTCTTCCGTTTTTTGGACATACCGAGCATACCACTTGAAGATTGGTTGTCTCCCTCTTTGGCCCACGTCCGCGACCGGGAGGGCCGCTGCCCCAGAGGAATGGGATCCGGGGCGGCGGGCGCCGTCGGCCTGTCTAACTCCGCTTGATGGTGACTTGGCGGCTGGCTGTCGGTTGCCCCCCCTTGCGGCCTGATGGACTACACAGAATGGAGGAGACTGTCCCTCTGTATTTTGTATTTTACTTTTGCCTATCTCAACGTGTTTTGTTAATCACTCCGGTGCCCGGCTTCCTGTGCGCCCCGCACTCTGGAATGGACGCCTTCATGATGACAATCACTGGGCCGGTGCGGGATGCCTGGGGGGTTGCCGCCCTTGGGCTAGGCTGGCGTGAAGTATGGGCTGGCCTGCCCATAGGTGGTCATTTCGGAGTTTCTCAAGCACCATGAGCAGGACCCTACACCTCTCCCATATCAGTGGGAGGCACTGAAATGCGTCGTCAGAGGTGAATTTATTAAACATGGGACTAGATTGAAAAGGGAACGAGCCTCTCAAATATCCCAGACTTTGCAGCACATCCAGTCCTTGGAATTAGATCATAAAAGAGATCCATCTGGGACCATACTTGTGGACCTGATGAAGGCCAGAGATAAACTACGGGGGTTATACAACCAGGCATATATGGGATTTAGAGAAAGGCAGAGAGTAACATATTATCAACATTCCGACAAGTGTGGGCGCCTGCTCGCTAGGGCGTTGCATCCAAGGCCCGCAGCTACTTACATTCCCAGCATAAGGGGGTCGCAGGGTCAGACTGCCGTTACGCCCTCCCAGATTGTGGATAGCTTCAGAGATTATTACCAATCGTTGTATAATTTGGGGCAGCATGGCTACTCCTTGGTTGACGCAGAGCCACCGGAAGCTGTTGTAACTTGTGTAAATAATACACCCCTCCCGGTGATGTCGGAGGAGGAGGCGGCGGCCCTGGAGGTGCCTTTCTCCTCGCTGGAGGTGGCCAAGGCAATCAAGGAGACGCCGCAAGGTAAAAGCCCTGGAGCGGACGGCTTCACCCCTAAGTTTTACAAACAGCTCGGAGCTGAGCTAGAGCCATTTCTGACGAGGGTCTTTAACTCCGTTGGGCCTGAGTGCGGGTTCCCTAAACAGTCGTTGGAGGCAATCATATCGGTCCTTCCCAAGCCCGGGAAGGACCCGTTGGTGTGCAGCAGCTATAGGCCAATCTCCCTGATAAACGTTGATATCAAGTTATATGCCAAGATTTTGTCTTCCAGGCTTGGGCCAGTTCTCCCGGGTCTGATAAACTTGGACCAGGTTGGATTTGTGCCTGGGCGGGAGGCTCGGGACAACACCAATAAACTCCTTGACCTTATAGCATTTGCCAAGGCTGAGGGGACTCAGGCGTGCCTTCTCTCGTGTGATGCGGAGAAGGCATTTGATAGGGTGGATTGGTTGTTCCTTAAGGCATCCCTCCGACAGATTGGTGTTGGCCCGATACTCCTGTCCAGGATCTTGGCGTTGTATTCTGAGCCTACGGCAAGGGTGAGGGTGAACGGCCTCTTGTCCTCCTCCCTTAGGATTAGCAATGGCACTCGGCAGGGCTGCCCCTTATCCCCATTGCTGTATGTAATCACTATGGAACATCTCGCGGTCGCCATTAGACAGAACCCGGATATTAGGGGGATAACAGTAGGAGAACGGGAGTATAAAGCATCTTTGTATGCGGATGATTTACTTCTGCACCTGACTTCTCCATTAACCTCGTTTCCAGCGGCTCTTAAGGAGTTTCAGACCTTTGGACAGGTCAGTAACTTTAAAATCAACTATACAAAATCAGAGGCCCTTAACATTTCCCTCCCCGGACAGACTGTAGAGCAGCTTAGATTGAATTTTGCCTTTAAGTGGCAACCCCACTCAATAAAATATCTAGGGGTACAGATCCCCTCGGACCTTACGCGGCTATATGAATTAAATTATTCCCCTTTACTTTTACGGACAGTGAATGACCTGGCCGCGTATGACAGACGACTCTTCTCCTGGTTTGGGAGGATCAATGTGCTGAAGATGGATATCCTTCCCAAATTTTTGTATACCTTTCAAACAGTCCCCATTCACCTGTCTAGCAGTTTCTTCAGGAAACAGAAGACGGCTTTTTTAAGATTTGTGTGGGGGACAGGGAAGCCCCGTATTAGATTTAGCACATTGACAAGGCTCAAATCCGATGGCGGAGCAGGCCTGCCGGACCTCAAGACATATCATGCAGCGGTTATTGCACTCCGCATACTGGACTGGACTCTGGGGGAGGGAAGCAATGGGTAAGGATGGAGAAAGATATTTCTCCTGTGACTCTGGTCTCGCTACCCTGGGGGGGCGTGCTTCCCAGGCAGACGAGGGAATCTCTTCCGTTTCTGGCAGGACAGTTCCAGCTGTTTTGGGACAAAATGACTAGACAGAGCACCATAATTAGTAGACCGGGGCCCCTGACCCCTCTCTTTGACAATTACTCTTTTATGCCTGGCGTGCGGGCTAGGAGCTTCTTAATATGGGAGGCCTCATCTAATGTAACTATGGGACATATACTGGTACGAGACGGACTTCCCACACTGGACGAGCTAAGAGAAAGGGCTCCAGGACAGTATGTCTCATGGTTTCTGCATAGACAATTGACTGCTTTTGCGACAACTCACAACCTGGTGGAGCGGGGGAGACAGCCTTTGACGCAATTGGAACATGTCCTCACACAGGCACCCCCTAGGGAACACGCAATCGCGGTTCTGTATCGAACCTTGCTGGCTGCTACACATGATTCCCCGCCGGGTTTCATACATAAATGGGAAGAGGAGCTGGGGATCTCTATTTCAGAAGGGGATCTTGCTAAAATGTATCTGTTTACCCACAAAATGGCGGTCCCGAGCATAGCTCAGGAAAGGAACTTTAAGATCCTTTCCAGGTGGTACAGGTGTCCAGCTGACTTGAGTAAGTTCGACCCTTCATGCTCTGATAGATGCTGGAGGTGCTTGGAGGGACGGGGGTAACATGGTCCATATTTGGTGGGGCTGTCCGTCAATTAAGGCCCTCTGGGATAGGGTTTTGGCTATTTACGGCATCATCTCCGGGGAGTCGGTGCAGAACTCCCCGCAGGTGGCCCTGTTGTCCTTGCTTCCAGGCTCACTCTCCCATGGCAAAAAGGGGGTGCTGCGGCATTTCCTGACCGCAGCGAGAGCAGTCATACCGAGACGATGGAAATCCACAGTCGCGCCATCTCTTGCTGAATGGGCTCAGGAGGTGGAGGCTATCCGTCGTATGGAGGAGTTGATTTCAGACTCCGAAGGCTCATGGGAGAGTTATAGTATGACGTGGGCCGGTTGGCTGGACTATAGGGACACCCATTTAGCGCAGGAGATAACATAAGGGGGTCATGCGTCGGCACGCCCCTGCCCACAGAGGTACCTCTGTCCCAGCATGCGCTTCGGTATGCGCCTATACCCATGCCCTTGCTGCTGGAATTGCTCACCCCTAATCCTTTCACTAATTCTTTCACTGCCCTTGCAATCCTATTTGCCTGCCGTCCCTCCCTTTCCCCTTCCCCCCCTTTTTCCCCCCTCCCCTCCCTTGTTTCCTTCCCTTCCTACTGTTCTGCGTCGTCTGGGCCCTCCGGCCCCCTCCCTCTGCCCTCTGGATTCTCGTCTCTCTCAGGGGTGGACGCCTCTGGTGGGTCCTGGTGTGAGTTGGCCGACTTCATCTGGGCGGCGGGTTTGGAGTAGAGGAGACTGGGGGATTCGGGCGGTGAACTCACAACCGGACATCTTACTAAAGCTGGATTGGAGTGTAGGTCGGATCACATTTATGACGGCTGGGCAGAGTGTTGCTGGGGGGGGGGGGGGGGTGGGAGGGACGTGTCCACTGCTTATGATGTGTTATTGATCTGCATGCACACCTGGACGCAACAGGCGACATGTCCTTGTTTTTCTGTCCTTTTGTCTTATTGTTCTGTTTTGTTTCCTTTATATGATGTAAACTCAAAGAAATATTGAACCAAAAAAGGTAACAGACGACCACTGCCGCCTGCAAAACCTTGCGGCCAAAAACAGCATCAGCTGAGGCCCTAACATCAACCTTGTAAAACTTTGAAAAGGTATGAACAGAAGACCAAGTAGCGGCCTTGCAAACTTGTTCAACAGAAGCCTGGTGCTGGAAGGCCCAAGAGGCACCAATAGCACGAGTAGAATGAGCAGTAAGGCGAAAGAGAGGACTCTTCCCCTTAGCAGAATAGGCCTGAATCACAGCCTGACGAAGCCCTTCGCTAACAGCAGACTTGACAGAAGCCAAAACCTTTCCTAGGACCAGAAGGAACCTTCCCATCCAAGAAATGACCAGGCCCCACGCCGCTTAGCCCCCGAGATCAGACGAGATCGGGCGCATTCAGGATGGAGAGGCTGTAGGCCCAAAGGAGCAACAGTTCTCCTAAAGAACACAGTGACTACCAAGGAATACTTCCAACACATGTCCAAGGAATGCAGAACCCTTTCCTCAGCATTGCTAGGAATAGGGCACAAGGAAGGAATAATAATATCTTGAATCAATGAACAGAAGACACCACCTTAGCCAGAGAGTCCGGCTTAAAGCGGAACACCACCTTATCCTGGTGTCTCTCAAAGAATGGGGGCTAGATAGACAAAGCCGCCAACTCAGACACATGTCTGACCGAAGTAATAGCCACCAGAAAGACAACCTTGAGGGTAAGTACAGCCATAACAGCATCCTGAATAGGTCCAAGGGAACACCCTGCAAGGCAGACAAAACCAGGTTCAAATCCCAAACAGGGACCATAGTATTATGTGGGGGACGCACATGAGTAACCTCCTGAAAGAAGGTCTTAACCAAGAAAACTGAGCAAAAGACTTCTGAAAGAAGACGGACAGGGCAGAGACCTGACCCTTCAGAGTACTGAGTTGGAGACCCGACTCCAACCCATGCTGTAATAACTCTAGAACCCTGGGGACAGAGAACACCCGACAGGGAAGCGACCTAGACTCACACCAATCAATATAGGTATGCCATACCCTAAATAGATGGAAGAAGAAGTTTGCTTCTAGTCTTCCCATAGTCTCAAACACCGAAGCAGATAAGCCTGTCCCCCTCAAGAAGGGTGCTTCAGCAGCCAGGCCGTCAAAGCCAGAGTCTGCAGATTGGGATGAAGTAAGGGGCCCTGAGTGAGCAGATCTGGCACTCCTGGCAGAACGTACCGAGCCACTGCGCTCTGCACCACGTCGGCGATTCACACTCTTCTTGGCCACCCGAGGGCCACCAGAATCACTGGAACCCTTTCCAGAGCAATTTTGCGCAGGACCCTGCCTAGAAGGGGGAATGTAGAAAGACATAGCGCCCCCGAACAGGCAGGCCCTGAAGAGGAGTAGTCAAGCGAGGTAGACTAACCTGAGCGCTCACTGTTTCAAACATTGATAGGTGTATGGGCCTCCTAAAGGCCCCACCTTCCCTGGAACCGCAGGGACTTCCAGAAGAAGACCCCCTCTAACCTGATGGATTGGCATCCACGGTGACCGTCTCCCAGGAAGGGGCAAGAAGTGGACTGCCCCAAGACAGGTTCCTGAGTTCATCTACTACAAGAGGGACCTCCTCACCAGGGAGGAAGGTACACATACCCTGCTCCAGGGATGCTGGGTCCTGGTCCCGTAGAACCAATATGAGAAGTTGCAGAAGGCCCCAAGGGGGACTGAACATAGGGGGCCTCTTCGGAGCACCAACGGGCCCACCAGCTGCATCCCCTGCCTGGTGTAGGGACGGGGACAGCTATGAGGGACTGAGCCCATGCAACCAGATTGTCCACTTTAGGAAAGGAGATCCTTGCTTGAACTGTATCAGATTCATTCATAGGAATGGAGTTACCAATGAAGGGGACAAGGAGGACTTGGGGTGTTTGATCACCCCTCCAAATGACTCCCAAATGGACACCCCCAGCCAAGTACCCAACGTAGCCTGATGTAGAGACTGGGAAGTGATGAAGACGTCCAGGTAGGTCATCAATCGGACGCCCCTTGGTCTCAGATATATCACCCCCGTCAGCACCTTGGTGAGCACTCTGGGAGCTGAAGAAAGGCCAGATGACAAGGCCACAATTAGCAGTGTTGGTCAACCAACGCGAATCTGAAGACCCTCGGTGTCCAGAAGTCACAGGGAAGTGAAAATAAGCATCATTGAGCTCCACAGACGGCAAGAAGCCCCCGACGCGCAAGGAGCTGTTGGCCGAGCGCAGTGTTTCCATGCAGAAACCGCCTGTAATTGACGAATTGCTGAAAATCTGTGAATCCAGATTGGACCAGACTGACCCATCCTTTTGGGGAACTGTGGAAAGGTCGGTGTAGCGGCCCCTGCCTCTGCCTGTTAAGGGCAATCTGCAAGAGACCCCCAGACCCCGCAGGCCTTGCATGGCCCGCACCAGCACCTGAACAGAGGCAGGGACCAGGAGTACCCGGGACCTGATAATCTTGGGGGAGGCCACACAGCAAACTATCTAGTAGCCGGAGGACACTACCTCCTGAAGCCACCAGTCTGAGGCGTGATGCCTCCTGACATGAACAAGCTGCCGCAGCCGTCCCCTCACCCAGATGGGCTTGGGCACCCCATCATGCTTGAGGGGACTTGGGGGAAGATTTGGGCATAGCCCCCCTGGAGGAGCCAGGGCGTTGTCTACTGCTCCTGGGACAGGAATCTGCGCGAGCCCCCGCGAAGGATACCCCTGGTTCCTGTTTAACATCATGGTAGGGGGTAGAAGGGGTGCCCTGGCCCCGAAGGGGCCAAGACAGCCACCTGCGTTGGGGTAACTTACCCTTCTTACCAAACAGGTCTAGACGGGCCCCAAACAGGCGTCGCCCTTTAAAAGGCATCCCGGTAAGGGCCTTCTTTGCAGCATCGTCAGCACCCCACTGTCGCAGCCAGACCAAGCGACGTATAGCCACCACAAGGGCAGAAGTTCTTGCACACATTCTAATGGTGTCATCCAATGCTAATAGGATAAATTTCACAAACACCTCACAACTGGAGAGTGCATTAAACACATCCCAAGGGAGATCATCAGGGGGACGATCAAGCATTTTTCTGATGAGGGTTCTAGTGGCCACGGCAGTAATGGCAGAGGCACAGACCAGGCGCAGCACCGTCCCCACACATGCAAAGGCGTGGGAGGCCAGCCTGTCAATGCGCCGGTCCTCAGCATCCCGAAGGATAGTATAAGCAGGGACTGTAATAAAAGGGGGGTTAGGTAGCCCTACGATCGGGGCATCCACCTCGGGGGGGGGGGGGGGGGGGGGGATGACCAACATTTAACCACCTCAGGGGGAAAAGGATACTTCCCATCCCAATCCCCTGGGACCCTGGGAAGTTTACTGGGGCACTCCCATTCCTTGAGCACAAGGGTATGGAAATGTGCCTGCTCCAGAAATTCCAAACGTGATGTTGCTGTATGGAAACGCTCCCCTCTTTGCCTGGGAGCCTCACCAGGGGGAGAGATAGACAGAACCTCAAAGATCTGGATCAACAATCTGTCAGTGTCATCCTGGACCCAGGGGTCAGGGCCAGAGACTTCATGACCAGTCGGACTCTCATCAGATGAGCCTGAGTCAGAAAAGAGCTCTTCATCAGAAGGGGTATAGCCACACAGATTCATAAACTCCTCAGATCCCATAGGGAAAACAGTAACATTAGGCGTCAAGTGCCGCTTCTTACCAGGGCCCTTACGCGCTAAAGACCTCGCAATGATCTGTTCAGCCGTAGGCAGTCTATGAGACAATTCAGGCTGAGAATCCCCACTTGTGTGAGACTCAGCAGGAGTGAGATTTACGCCTGGGGAAGTGGGTGAAGTAAAACGAGGTGCAGCCACTGGCAAGCCAGAATGCAAGGCCAGCGCTTGCTCAGCACAGGGTACGCAGACCCGTGCCCTGTCAGCGTCAGCATGGGGTTGTCCACAAGCCATGCACAGCCGGTCTTGTCCCAAGGGGACCCCGGTCACATTATGCTGAGATGCCATATGGTGATTTTTAGGCACAATATACCAGTAGGGATTGACGCTATAAAGAATCCTGGATGCCCCAATGACCCGCTAGTGAAGTGGGAGAATTTTACAAGGTCCAACTATCAATTACACCGGGCCGGGAAAAGCCAATGGATTCGCCCGTCTGAAAGACACAATGAGAAGAAAAGGGTGTCCGAACCGAAACACTACAATGAGTATAAAAGCCGCCCGCGAGGGCAGTTACGGACCACGGCAGGCAAGAACGTCACACGTGCGCGCGCAAACTGACAAAATGGCGCCGAGTACCTCGAAGGGCGGGCCAGAGCGCGCCATGACGCGGAGCGCGCAAGGCCGGGACCCCGCCCTCCCGATGGGCGCGAGGTCCAACAAGCAGCCAATGAGGATGCAGAGGCGTCTGAGGTAACGCCGCCGCCCGGCGCTGAACATCCAAGGGAGGAAAAGCGCGCGCGGCGGCGGCGACGACAGCTACACAAGGTGAACCTCATGGGCTATAATACTGCCTCTGCGCAAAGCTAAAAATACAAATCAGCGCGTCTGACACCACAAGTCCAAGTGACATTACAAAGGCCACATGCGTGAAATCAAAATACAGTGACACCAAACACACACCCCCCCCCCCCTTTCTTTCCCCCCGAGCTACAGAGGGAACGCAGGAGGATGGCGGCCCTTTGTACAGAGCCCACCGTTGAATGGGGCAATAATGCGGGAGGGGCATCCCATAGAGGCACACCATCAGCCTATACCGCCTACCCTTTGGTGGGGGACTGCGGTGGAGCAGCGCTCCATAAGCACGCAAGGTGCTGTCTACCTTCACCCGACCAGCGCAGCCCAGGCTGGGAGGCACATCACAGGGAGGACGGGTGGGAATAGTCCAACAGGGCCGCAAGCTATAATAGTCCCGCTCACCTGCGAGAGAGTGATACTTCATGTCTTCGCAGTCAGCACTGCAGATAAATCTGGGGATTTGTGGGAGGTCCCTGGGTATTTGAGGGGCCGGGAGGAGCCTGTTTTACATGTCTCTGCAGTGCAGCGCCATCTGGCGGAGGAAAACCCAAGTGTAAGCACTATATCTGGAGCAGGACGCACTGTATACTAAGAATAATTCTCCCTCCTCGAGCGGGGAATAATCAGCCCAGTCAGGGAAGTCATAATCATCAAAATCAATTACCGGCATAGCCGGTGACAGATGCCTTTCCTTAGCAGGGGCCTTTCTGCCCACTGAGCTAGAAATAATTTTCTCGAGGTTGGCCAGCCTAGCACATACATCCGAGTGCGACTCCCCACTAATGACAGTGTCCCTTAGGGTACGGATGACGCGGGGAGGGGTAGGAGATGAGGCGGGAGGCACGGACCCAGACGCCTGGGATCCCGACTACCGCGTAATGGCCTGTTGTGCATATGGTATGCAAATTAGTATATTCTCCCCCGTAAGGGGTACCCCCCAACCCACACATAGCCGGGATTGCCCCGAGGGGAGCCCAAGCCCGGTATCTTGTGGAGCCTCCATATGGTGATTTTAAGGTAGTCGCAATAACCAGAGGGAATTATGCTGGTAAGCAACCCGGGATGCCCCTTTAAGTCCCGAGTGGGAGAATTTATAAGTGCCCCAAATTACAGCTAGGGACCCTAGGACTGGGAGAACTCCCTTTTAAGCAAGGCACAGGGAGTCCTCCTGAAAGACACAAGATATGTGGCCATAGGCACATGCACACACACAGCAAGAGCAAAATAAATACATGTCATAAGAAAACAATAGCAGAGAGGCCAGCGCTGCCCCAAGCGGCGACTGATGCATATTGGCCAAGTATAGCAAGAAGAGGGGGGAGCCCAGCCAGGCACTCACCCACCGCAGAAAATGGCGTCCTATTCAGCCAGCAGCGCCTGAGAGGGAGAAAGGGAGGGAGAAGAAGGGGCGGGCCAGCGTGGATCACGCTGCGCCCGGCCCCCGCCCCCTTCCCTCCGAGTCCTGTAATGCGGTTCCCAGCAATGGGATGGGTCTTCAATGGCGCCAACAAAAGGGGGCGGGCCGCGGCAATGTGCGAACGCCCGGCCCCGCCCCCTCACAGAATCAGCCTGAGGGGAAGAAGTTCCCCAGACTGCAGGCAGAGCGCACAGCGCAACGTGAATCAAGCGCACAAGCACACTCACGCACACACATATATAAAGTGAAAAATAGAAGAACAATGCCAAGCCCCCCCCCCCCCCCCCCCAAGAGGGTAACAGAGGGGACCCGGAAGGGGGAGAATCCCTCACCAAAAGGATGTAAGGGAATTAAATGGGGACAGGGCATCCCAAACCGGGATCACCAACCCGGATGCCGCCTCCCCCCTTGTACGGGGTCTCACGGGGGAGCATGGCTCCCTAAACACCTATTAAGGTGAAGGCTACATCACCCGGACCTGCAGCCAAGGCTGGGAGGCTAGAAATGGGCTTAATGCATAAAGGTCCGGGCAGAAATAGAGCACAACATGGCCGGGTGTAAACCCGGCTTACCTGCAAGGAAGAGCAGCATACATCTTCTGACTTGCTCGCCGTCCTGCAGAGAAGGAACTGGGGAATGTGTGGGAGGTCCCAGGTATTTATGGACCGGGAGGGGCTTCTTTTTTGCTTTCATCTCTGCAGAAGTTCGCCCTCTAGTAGACCATAACCCATATGTCATGAATAGTGGAAGCGGGGTGTGCGACATACTTGGAATAAATGGAAGCAGGAGCCGAGTGATTACTTTAGTGGCACCAAGATGTGAATTGATTGTGTACTTACTGCAAAAGACTTGCCACAGAGTACTTGAATAGAGACTCCGCTGATACTCCATAATCACTCTTATTTATACCCCGGACACCCCTTATTACACCTTCCAATGAGTGACTTATGTCACTTGTAATTGAGCTATCTTAACCCTGCTCACCTACAACCAGCTTACTAGCATCCTGTCCAGCCTTGTCGCCGAACCTCACAACACAGCTATATATACTGTGTATATATATATATATATATATATATATATATATATATATACACACATATATTCGCAACACCCATATGCTAATCGCAGACATGTTCCCATGATGTCACAGCTCTTTGAAATTTTCCTTCATGATTCTTTTCAGCTTCTCTGTATTTCAGAGGCAAGATTATTAATTTAGCGGTAGTAACATTTATAAACTGCCCATGTTAACCACAGTTGGTGGCAGGACATGTGCAGGTCATATTGTGGTCTGACTGGGATTCTAGTTTTTAACTAAATCTCAGCCGTCGCCTTACCTTGTCCTTTAGATCTTTTTCCTCCACATTCTGCACATACTTTATCATCTTGTGTATGACTCGGTCCAACATTGGCTATTGGGTAGAGAAAGAAAATGCTTATGCTGGTGAACTATTTGGAAAGCTGGCCTCAAACCATCCATGGCAACTCTGTGGCAGGTACATGTTCACAAGAATCCAAATATACCAGCTGCCACTTTTAGCGAGTCCCAAATTCAGAAGGTACTCACCTTTTTCACATGGAACTCTCAATAGCAGGGGACAGAAAACTGCTGCACTGTAGTGCTGAAATGACTCCTATTGGCCTGAAGCCTGTGCGGCTGTATTCTCCACCCCCCCCCCCCCCCACCCGGCTCAATGGAACTCCCTACAATAAAGTATGTCAGGAGCTTAGATTACTTAGTATCCCTGTGGACCAGTGGCAGGGAGAGCTTACAATGGCCTTAAAAAGGCATTGCTACCCCCACCCTAGAGCATCCTAATTTGAGATGCTCCAACCTAAAAAACAAGAAAAAAAAATTGGACAAAAATAAAATTCTGTGATAACTCACCTGTAGAATTGGTATTATATGTATACAGCATGTCCTGTTCCAGAAGATATTCCTTACACTTGGGTTATACATCCAGTAGATGGCGCTGGACTACAGAGACAGAAAAGTGGCTCCTCCCGGCCCCATATATACCAGGGACCTCCCACAAATTCCCCAGTATTGAAAAACAGTTAAAATGGAACCGGGAGAACTATAACTATTACAGAAACTGAACAATCACCATACAGAGGTAACTAAGAAAAATGATAACAAGGGTGGGGTGGAACAGGATGTGCTGTATACATATAATACCAATTCTACAGGTGAGTAATCACAGAATTGTATTATTCTAAGTATACAGCACGTCCTGTTCCAGAAGATATTCCTTACTCTTGGGACATCCAATAGCAGTGTCCGTAAGGTAGGGTGAGATCCCCAAAAGTAAAAGTAAACCACTACCGCCTGCAAAACCTTGCGGCCAAAAGCAGCATCAGCTGAGGCCCTAACATCAACCTTGTAAAACTTTGAAAAAGTATGAACAGAAGACCAAGTAGCGGCCTTGCAAACTTGTTCAACAGAAGCTTGGTGCTGAAAAGCCCAAGAGGCACCAATCACACGAGTAGAATGAGCAGTAAGGCGGAAGGGAGGTTCCTTCCCCTTAGCAGAGTAGGCCTGTATCACAGCCTGACGTATCCACTTGCTGATACTGGACTTAGCCGGAGCCAGACCTTTCTTAGGTCCAGACGGAAGCATAAAAAGAGCAATAGTCTTCCTGAAGGATTCAGTAGCCACCAAATAGAACTTCAGAGTTCTGACTACATCCAAAGAATGTAAAACCCTCTCCTTAGGGTTACTAGGATTAGGACAAAGAGAAGGCAAAACAATGTCCTGATTGAGAAGAAAGGCAGAAACAACCTTAGGCAAAAAATCTGGCTTAAAACGAAACACCACCTTGTCCTGGTGTCTCTCAAAATAAGGAGGCTTGATGGAAAGCGCCGCCAATTCAAAAACACGCCTCACAGAAGTGATAGCCACCAAAAAGACCACCTTAAGCGTAAGAATGGACAAAGGGGCCCCTTGCAAGGGCTCAAAGGGAGACCCCTGCAGGGCAGATAAGACCAAGTTCAAGTCCCAGACTGGTAAAAGAGGCTTACGTGGGGGACGCATGCGAGTAACCCCCTGGAAAAGGGTCTTGACCAGGGGATGCTGAGCAAAGGATCTTTGGAAAAAAAATGCCCAAGGCAGAAACATGACCTTTCAGAGTACTGAGCTGAAGAACCAGATCCAAACCATGTTGCAGAAACTCCAAAATCCTAGCAATAGAAAACAAACGACAGGGAAGCGAGTTAGACTCGCACCAGTCAATGTAAGTACGCCAAACCCTGTAGTAGATGGAAGAGGAACTTTTCCTAGCCCTGATCATGGTATTTACAACCGAGGCAGGCAGCCCTTTTTCCATCAAGATGGAGGTTTCAACAGCCAGGCCGTCAAAGCCAGCGTTTGTAAATTGGGTTGGCGAGTGAGCAGATCTGGAACCCGGGGCAGGGCGTACTGATCTACTGCCGACTGCACGATGTCTGCGAACCACACTCTACTTGGCCAACAGGGGGCCACAAGGATGGCTGGCACCCCTTCCTGAACTATCTTGCGCAGCACCCTGCCCAGCAGGTGAAACGGGGGAAATACATACAGGAGCTGGAACCTCGTCCAAGACATTGCCAAGGCATCCATGGCCAAGGCCACAGGATCCTGGGACAGAGAGACAGACTGGAAGCTTGTGATTGTGACGAGATGCAAACAGATCCACATCTGGCTGACCCCAGCGGTGGCACAGGGAGCTAAACACCCTGCTGCTGAGGGACCATTCTCCCAGACGAGAGGCCCCCCTGCTCAGAGAGTCTGCCTCCAAATTCTCCACCCCCGGGAAGTACACAGCTGAGATGCAGGGAACATTCTACTCTGCCCAGGACAGTATCAGGGACACTTCCTTGAGGGCCCTCTTGCTCCGGGTCCCTCCCTGATGATTGATGTAGGTAACCGCCATCTGGTTGTCCGAGCGGACCTGAACAGCCCGACCCCGCAGGTGTGGGGTTAAGTGGGCGAGAACCAACCTGATCGCCCTCAATTCCAGAATGTTGATGGGGGCATGGGCCTCCTGAGGGCCCCACTGACCCTGGAATTTCAGGGACTTCCAAAAGCCCCCCAACCTGTCAGACTGGCATCCGTGGCGACACTCTCCCAGCAGGGGGTCAGAAAGGACCTGCTTCCCAGCAGGTTCCTTGAGTCCAGCCACCATGATAGAGACCGCCTGACCAGAGGGGACAGGACAAACACCTGATCCAAGGACACAGGGTCCCAATCCCATACTGACAAGAGGTGAAGCTGAAGAGGCCTCATGTGAAACTGAGCATATGGAACCGCCTCGAAGCAGGACACCATCAGACCCACCAGCTGCATTCCCTGCCTGATGGATGGATGAGGACAAGACAGCAGGAGCTGATCTTTCTCTTGAAGACTCTCCACCTTCTGCTGAGGAAAAAGATCTTGACCTGAGCTGAATCCACAATCATGCCCAGAAAAGACTTCACCATGGAAGGAGACAGGGAAGATTTGGGGTGGTTGATCACCCAGCCGAATGACTCCAGTGTGGACACCATCCACTGAGTGTCCAGCTCTGCCTGATGGAAGGACTGAGAAGCGATAAGCATGTCGTCCAAGTAGGGAAGAATGCGAATGCCCTGAGATCGCAGCAGAGCCATCACTCCTGCCAGCACCTTGGTGAATACCCTGGGAGCCGAGGTGAGACCGAAGGGCAAGGCCACAAATTGGTAGTGCTGATACTCCAGAGCGAACCTGAGGAATCTCTGATGACCTGGAAAGATAGGAACATGAAGGCAAGCATCCTTGATGTCTACAGAGGTCATGAAGTCCCCTGGGCGTAGGAAAGTCACAGCTGAGCGCAGGGTCTCCATGCGAAAGTGTCTGAATCTGACAAATTTGTTGAGGTGCTTCAAATCCAGGATGGGTCTGATGGACCCATCTTTTTTGGGAACAAAGAAAAGATTGGAATAATAGCCTTTGCCCCTTTCCCTCAAGGGCACCCGGCAGATGACACCCAGTTCCAGAAGGCCTTGTACAGCCAGGGACAGAGTCTGAGTTGACAGGGGGTTTCGAGCTAACCGAGATTTGATGAATCTTGGGGACGGGCAAGCTGCAAACTCTATCTTGTAACCGGAGGACACTACCTCCTGAATCCACCGGTCTGAGATGTGAAGCCTCCAGACATGAGCCAAGAGCCGAAGCCGTCCCCCCACCCGGATGGGTGAGGGTGCCCCTTCATGCCTGAGGGGGCTTGGGACCCCAGGGGGGGCCAGGGCAGCCATGTCCTCTGCCCCGCTCCAGCAAAGGAAGCTCCCCGTCCAATTTTGGAGCCCCTGAAGGAAGGCGAAAAGGCACCTGAACCCCGAAAGGACCGGGGCTGCCCTCTACGCTGAGGTAACTTGCCTCCCTTAGCAAGCAAGTCCAGACGTTCACCAAAGAGGCGCAGCCCCTTGAAGGGAAACCCAGTGAGAGCCTTTTTAGCAGCGTTGTCAGCTGCCCACTGGCGCAGCCAGACCGAGGAGCGTATCGCCACCAACAAGGCAGAAGCCATGCCACACATTCTAATGGTATCATCCAAGGCAGAGAGAACATATGCAACAAATTCCTCACAGCGCAGATATACTCTTCACTACCTGCATCATCAGGGGCCCCATCTAAGAGACCCCTGAGCAGGCTTTTAATAGCAACAGCCGTAATGGCAGAGGCACAGACCGGACGTAGCGCGGTCCCCACACAGGCAAAGGCATGGCAAGCCAGCTGATCTATGCGCCTGTCCTCCCCATCCCTCAGTGTAGTAGACAATGTGTTAGACAACCCCAGAACTGGAGCATCCACATCGGGAGGACATGACCACCGTTTAACCATTTCAGCAGGAAAGGGATACCTCTTATCCCAACTCTTTGGCACCCCGGGGAGCCGGCTAGGCTGTTCCCACTCCTTGAGCACCAGATTATTAAAATGAGCTTGTTCAGGAAACTCCCAAGTGTGGTTTAACAGTATGAAACAGCTCCCCCTGCTGCCGCGGAGCCACGGCAGGAGGTGAGATACAGAGTACATCAAAAATGTGAGCCAAAAGCCTGTCAGTATCATCTGAAGCCCATGGGTCATGCCCAGAATCGGCACCATACGCTCTAGAATGTTCCTCAGAAAACAATTCCCCCTCTTCTAGGGGGGTATAACCGGTAACATCAAAAAATTCCTCTGCCTCCATAGGAAAAAGGGGAAACACCAGGTGAAAAATGCCGCTTCTTAGCAGAAGCCTTACGCGGGCCAGAGCCAGCAATATGTCTCTCAATGCTGGCCACCCGTGCAGCCAAATCAGGTTGAGACTCCCCACTGGTATGCACCTCACTAGGAGTCCGATGTAAGCGTGGGGGGGTAGGCGAAGCCCAAGGGGGCGCAGGCCCAGCCACCGGTAACCCAGACTGCAGCGCAAGCGTCTGCTGGGCGCAGGGTACACACACCCTGACATCATCACTTATAGGGGATACCCCACACGCCACACACAGGCAGGCTTGTCCCAAAGGAACCCCAAGCACATTATCCTGAGAAGCATCCATATGGCGATTATTGTGGCACAAAAGGCCAATTGGGATTGACGCCAATAAGGCTACCCAGGATGCCCCAATAGCCCGCTAGGGAAGTGGGAGATATACAATACAATAGCCCTCCAAGAGGGAGTTAACACTAAATAGAGGGGATAGGACCGGGAGAAACCACAATAGTTTGACCCGCCTGCAAGACATAAGCAAAAAGATCCCATAAGCAATGTGCAATACAGATAAATACAAAATAAATCAGCCCGCAGGGGCACTTACGGGCTGCGATAGGGAGACGCCAGACACACGCAGCAGAAAACTAAAATGGCGCCCGCATATGCCTCGAGGGGCGGGCCGCGGAGACAGTGATGCAGAACGCATCAGCCACAAGGTCCGCCCCCCGAAGAGCGCGAAAACGCGCCCACATGACAAAGCCAGCCAATGATGGCGCAGCTGCGCCTGAGGTGATGTCGCCGCCGACCGCGGAGCAGAGTACAAGCGCGCGGCGGCAGGTGCAACCAATTTAAAAAGGGATCATCACATAAAGATAATATATATATATATATATATATATATATATATATATATATACCCCCCCCCCAGATCTACCAGGGAGAGCGAAGGGGAAGCGAAGGCCAGCCTAAGGGAGCCAACTGCGTGGACAGGGGCATAAGACACGGGAGGGGCATCCCATAAGGCTCACCATGGGCCTGTACCGCCTACCCTTTGGTGGGGGACTGCGGTTGGAGCAGCGCTCCTTAGCACCTAGCAGCGGTGCTGCCTACCTTCACCCGAACCAGTGCAGCCTAAGTTGGGAGGCAGTAAAAGGAAACGGGTGGGAATAGTCCTACAGGGCCGCAGGCTAATAGCCCCGCTCACCTGCGAGTAGAGAGAGCCATCTTCTAGTCATCGCAGCCCAGACTGCAGAGAAGAACTGGGGAATTTGTGGGAGGTCCCTGGTATATATGGGGCCGGGAGGAGCCACTTTTCTGTCTCTGCAGTTCAGCGCCATCTACTGGATGTATAACCCAAGTGTAAGGAATATCTTCTGGAACAGGACGTGCTGTATACTTAGAATATAGGCGCACCAGGAGTCAGGATGCCCGACCAGTATATTTAACTGGTCTCTAGTGAAGCGGAGAACCAGAGGTTGGTGAGAGGCCTGACCAGGGATTGGTAACCCTTGTGCCCAGTTTAAAGAGGAACACACCGGAATTTCACTTTCCTGTGTTTTGTTCCTCCGTGCGGTGGCATTCCCGAATTATGATGCTTAGCTGTGGGTATCCCACCCCCAAGTCACTCCATACACAGCCTTTCTTCCTCTCCCACAGCACTGAATTGAGTGTGAGCGCCTCGCTTAGCCAAACAGCGCGCTGGCTGTCACTCGGCTCCGCTGACAGCTTAGCCCCCGAGCGGCACCGAAGGAAGCCAAGTGCCCCGCCAGCTGCATCCCCCCACCCCCCCGTCACTCATTCAGAAAGGCTGGGCATGTGCTAGAGGTAAGCGGGGATGTGGCCGCAGGGCAGAGATGCAGCGAGGGCTCGGGATAAGGTGAGGGATAAGGTGAGTGGATGTGGGCATCTGGGGGTTTCACACTGTGGGGCATACCAATTCAGGAAGCTCCAAGGACAGGAAATTGGACGGCACAGGGGTCTTTTAGACTCCATAGCCTCCGATGTTCCTCTTTAAGGCTTCTTTTTGGCATTTAAATGGTCGGGATGCTCTGTGAAGTGGGGATGTGAACAGCCCATCAGTAATTTTTTAACGGAGGTCTGCATAAATTGCAGATTACCTTTGGACAGGACCAGCATACCTGCACAGTGGTGGAGTTGAGATATTCTGCACACACTCCCAGTGGCTGAACCATCGCTGACACTGCCTGGTGGAGGAGAAACATAATAAAGACAAACATTCATTACAGTTTACAGCCATCGTTTTAAAAGAAAGTGATTAATCTTCTAGGGTAAACATTGATGTTGTACACAATTAGTTGGCAAGTTGTAATTTTGAGGATTATTTTTTATTACTGAATATCTACCTCAAAAACAGGTCATTTTCCTAATCTTTGACGAACAACTTTTTGTGCAGCAACACACACACACTCCCAAACACTGCACTTTTTTCCATCACCGTAAAGCTACTGTTTTAAAAAGGACCCCCATATTCTAAATAGGGTTTAGGGCAATATTCTTTCATCTTTAAGCAAATGTGCACTTACTATAGTATTTTTGTGTATATTGTAGTGTAGTGTATATTACTGTGTGCCAAAATATGGTCCTCAGAGTGCTTTCTTATGTCAGCAAAGGTGTGTTTTATGGAAATAGATTTCACTACATGCAATTTGTTGCAATTAGCAAAATGTAAACCAAGTAACGCAAAAGAGAAGCGAGCACGGCACACACAGATCTGCTTTTCATACTTCAGGGTTTACACAAAAAAAAAAAAAAAAAAATTAAAAAAATCAAGGAATAAAATGGGCTTAGAGGTTTTAGCAGAACAGTGTGCTCAGGAGCAGAATCTCAGCAGTCACTTCTGCTCTGGTAGAGTTCCACATGCATTTAAACCGAAAGTTAGGGAAACCCCCCTCTGTGCAGCTGATGCCAATTATGGCAACACTAAAGGGCTGTGAAATCAGATCAACTGTCTGTGCACCTTTGCTGTGACGGGGGAGGGCATCCAGATTTGGGGAGCCCTGCCACACCTACCATAACAGCAAGACCAGGCAGACCTACTAACCCACGTCCATGTTCCCTCACTGTTGGTCACCAGTTCGCCACCTCACATTACTGCCAGTGTGCAACTGGATCCGATACCTGGGCTTGCACAACTCTGACCTTCTGCCTACCCACAGAACCCAGAGGTGACCGGAAGTCAGGTAAGAGCAGTAAACCGGTGGTAGGAAAGTGGTATAGATCAGCTCATCTCAAGCTTGCTGCTAGGGTAACAGCATAAAAAACAATCTTCATACGTCACCATGAAAATATCTGCCATGCCATCAATGCAGCCATTTGTTCCTGGTCGGATGCAAGAACACGTGCCGGCTCAGTTTATCATCAGGTCCTCAATCAAAGGAGCAGGCACATTATGTCACAACAGGCTAGGAGCAATCAGCTGTAATGAGACAGGTCAGGCAAAGGAAACAAATACTCACCTATTCTCCCCCCTCAGCATCAGCTGCTGTAGCTAGTTCTGAGTCCAGAGCATCCTACTACTGCAGTAAATGGAGTGGAGCAGAGGTCGGGAGGCCATATCTCCAGTGTTGAGGAAATCCCACTGCAGCTGTCTTTTAGTCTGAGAACTCCCTTTAAAAATGTCCAGTTATGGCCCTGGTGCTGCAAAAGTCATTTCCTGTCCCAGGTGCATACCAATATTTTGAAGCCCTTTTGAGTCCCTATTAATGCACAGTAAGGCCCTGGCATTCGTACCCAGGTGCGCACATCGCGGAATCGCCTGCTACCTTAGCGGTGATGGCAGCAAAGGGCTGTGCATGAGCCGTGGGACTGCTAGATCTAGGTGAGAATTTGGCAAACCAGGGGGTATTATACAGTGGGTCATTCCAAATCACACAGCTTCAAGCTGACAATATATCAAGCAATGGTTTGTGTTATCTGAAGAATGGATAATCTCACCCCAAGTTCAATATCTTCAGAGTTCAGCTTGGACTGAATTGCAGAGAATCCACCCAACTCTCCAAACTAGAGAAAGGGGACAAATCATTAATTCTCCACTGCATTCATTCTCAACAAGTAATAGAGGGTGTCTGACTTACCCTGTTCACGAGATCCACCAGCCAGCCATGCGGCTCCTGAGAAAGACATGACACACACAGGTAAGCCATGGTCCTGCCCCGAGAAGAGACATAGGAAGAACAAGACAATGTCTCACCTTCTGCAGGTTGCTGGCTGGTGACACAGCATATGTATTCCCCTCACCAAACACCTCAGTCCAATTCTTCTGGCACATCTTCATCCGGTTTTTGAAGTGATATTCATTATCAGGATTAAATGCCTGCAACAAGCCAAGTAAAGAGACACTGAGATGTTGTATCAGACTAAAAGGTAAACTCGGTGATGAGAGATCACTAAGTAAACAGCTCTGAAAGGTTTCAAAGGGGAGCGAGAGCTGCCACAATGGCATGCGCACACCCACCCTGGCCGATCTGAATGGTTGGGGCAGGAGGGCGTACACAACCCAAAGATGCAGGGGATGCGCCCGCTCTCGCTCCCCTTTGAAAACAATCAAGAGCCCTTTGTTTAATGGCATTTTCACAAAAACAAACAAAACGGCAATGACCTGACAAGAGTGGACTGGCTTTACTAGCATTCTAGAGGGCTTCACATGGTGGGGCATCCCAATTTGGAAATCCCAAATCATTTAGATTCCAGGGCTGGTGACCCCAGGTTTTGTTCCTCTTCCTCTAAAGAGGAACATTGGGGGAAGTTAAAGTGGACCAAAACACAGCTGGATTCCCAGGCCGATCCATTCCCTCCCTATGGGGCATCCAAAATCGGGATGCCCCGCTGTGTGAAACCCCCCAGGTTGCCCGCTACACTTGCACCTTCATCCCGGTCCAACGGCGCATGCGCGGGCCGCGCCTGCATCCCCGCTATCCCTCTAGCAGCGCGAGATGCGGCCGTCAGCGCACTCTGAGCTACTGAGCTAAGACATCGCTCAGACGCGCATGCGTCATAGGACCATGGTGAGGTGAGCTGATGCTGGAGAACAGGGGGGTTTCACATAGCAGGGCACCCCTGATCGGAGTGCCCCGGGGAAGTGGACCAAAACCCATGATAGTCAAAATCCTGAGTTTTGGTCCACTTTAAAACCTTCCCCAAGCCTCACTGATCATCTACCCCCACCGTCCGATTTTACCTTAGGGTATTTACTCACCCTAACCAATGGATGCATGTTCTAGGTCCCTTGGTTTCCAGGCGACCTTCAACGAGTGGCGACCTTCTTGCATCCCATCAGGCACTGTGTGCGGTCCCCAATCTTGTGCCTGCGCAGTGCCCACGAATAGGATGCAATGGGACCACCCGAAACCCCGTGAGATTTCACTGAGCTGCAAGACTGCCATAGGACATCAACAAGCGCGGCTAAGCGGATCCTGAAGCAGCCGGATGTCACCGCAGCAGGCAACATCCAAAAGCTAAGTAGGGGCCGATGGGGAGGGGGGAATTTTATTTAAAAATGTTTATTATAAAATTTTATTTTTGGTCCAATGTTCCTCTCAGGGGCTCAAGAGAGACATATTACTGCTTTTTCAAATAAAACTGCCACCCGCAATATGCAGCTACAGGGTTCAGTGAGGATCTGAAGTGCCAAGCTTACCATGGTCAGCACAGCCAGCAGTCCGGTAGGAATGGGCTCCTGCTTTATCCGTTCCGCCACTAGATCAATAAGCAGCATCAGCATGTTGTAGATCCCCTCGTGGATCTCAGTCCCCCATTTGTGCACGGCACTAGAGGTCAGCAGCTTGAGAGAAAAGAAAAGGAGGTCATCAGTTCAAACAGACAACAAAGCATCACTTATACCAATCTGATTGGTCAGCCAAACTTTCTATACTAGCTTCATGTATAGAGGCTGCTATAAGGGCCACCCCCCACCACAACCTGAATATTCCGATTTGGGATCCCGGAAAAGGTCATATTTACTGTTTTTGTCCCTGGGACTTGGACAGCAACATCAGCATATTCCTCCCACAGCATGTGACCAATAGGTTCAGTGACTACACATGAGTGACAGTCTGGTAAAGACCAGCTGAACAGCAGTGGTGTGTTTTTTCAACACTTTTTTTTTTTTTTTAGCAAATCGGACTTCGTTCAGGGGGAAAACACCAAGAGGTGTTTGGATTGGTTGGGGTCCTGCACTACCTGAGGCAGGCTCATCCTTACCATAACATTGCGCTAGGCAATGCACAGCTAGCAAAGCATGGCTGCTATGCTGAGTAGTGGAGGCCCAAAACCCGATTTAAAGTTTTATCGGAAGTTATTTATAGTTTAACACCACCCCACTCACCCCCTGGTGTAGAGACAGATTTGGTGGTTTAGGAAACGTTACACTGCATCGATTGGCTGACTAAGCCAGGCACAATCAGCCTGGAAGCTTGGATAGAAAAATTATTGCTCCTGGCGGGGAAAGAGCAAGGAGAAATTTTTCTCAGACTCCAGGGACGGGCAACTCCTGCAGCAACTAGTGGATCCGCTTGCCTTACCACTGATTGTCCTCCCAAAGCCCCCGTTTGTGAAGCAACTGGCGCCTCTGTACTCCAGTTGGCCAAACCACAGCCACGGCCGCCTCCCAACTGGAGGCTCTCAGCTTCACAAACCTTGGCTGCTGGTGGATGATCGTTGGTCAGGGACCAGAGAGAAGGTAAGTGGAACTTCTAGTTATTGCCGGAGCTGCCTGACCCCGACCTTTTCAGTGTGTATGGTGGGGGGAGGAGTATTTGATATGGGTGCAGGTCCAATGAGAAAAACAAAGGGCTACCCTTTAAAATAGACTCTGGAAAGAAACAAGCCTGCCCACCCACAAATGCCTGGTTTGATGGAGGAGGACATAAAGCCCTGCCTCTCCCTGAATTTCCAGGAGCTGCCTCATGTGACTATTAATCAGCCAACCACTTCACAGAAGCAGTGGTAGCAGAGCTGCCAGACTAAGCTGCCTATCACATGATCAGGTACCTAGTGCCACATTGGTGGATCAGGCTCTCTGAAGGTGAGGTTCAAGCACAATAAAATAGTGTCCATTTTACCTTTTTAAAAGCTTCCGGCATACATCTGTCCATGAACCTCTTACAGTTTTCATCGGAATCTGACAGGCCTGAGAGAAGAAAGTGGAGAACTGTCAAGTGGACAGAAAAAAGGTTTCTGCGTCTTGCTAATTTCTA
This sequence comes from Gastrophryne carolinensis, assembly GCA_027917425.1. NCBI lineage: Eukaryota > Metazoa > Chordata > Amphibia > Anura > Microhylidae > Gastrophryne > Gastrophryne carolinensis. The sequence continues at coordinate 398,488,239 of CM051235.1, forward strand.
TGGAAGCCAATAATGTGGAACTTAGTATTGCAGCTACTTACTGGAATCCCCAACTATATCCAGAATTTTAGTGGGATTGATTTAGCCGCGACTAATTATTTTATCCTCTGAGATTAACGGAATATATTTGACTAATGACTGTATAATGTACATTTTTGGTTTCTGTCTGTTTACACGTTGTAATGCACAATAATACAATTCTGTGAAATACTCACCTGTAGAATTGATATTATAAGTATACAGTATGTCCTGCTCCAGATAGATTACTTACACTTGGGTTATCCTCCGCCAGATGGCGCTGCATTGCAGAGACATGTAAAACAGGCTCCTCCCGGCCCCTCAAATACCCGGGACCTCCCACAAATCCCCAGCATTGAAAAGCAATGAACGAGAAGCCGGGAGAATATAACCACCCAAACTGGTAACTATAACAATGATAACAATCACCATACAGGGGATCCAGAATAATGCAAAACCAGGGTGGGGTGGAGCAGGACGTACTGTATACTTATAATATCAATTCTACAGGTGAGTATTTCACAGAATTGTATTATTCTTAGTATACAGTACGTCCTGCTCCAGATATAGTACTTACACTTGGGACATCCAATAGCAGTGTCCACAAAGTAGGGTGGGATCCCCAGCAAAAAAGGTAACAGCAGACAGTTAAAACCAATGCCGCCTGCAAAACCGTGAGCTGAGGCCCTAACATCAACCTTGTAAACTTTGAAAAGGTATGAACAGAAGACCAAGTAGCGGCCTTGCAAACTTGTTCAACAGAAGCCTGGTGCTGGAAGGCCCAAGAGGCACCAATAGCACGAGTAGAATGAGCAGTAAGGCGAAAGAGAGGATTCTTCCCCTTAGCAGAATAGGCCTGAATCACAGCCTGACGGATCCATTTGCTAACAGTAGATTTGGCAGGAGCCAAACCCTTCCTGGGCCCAGAAGGGACCACAAAAAGAGCATCAGTTTTCCCGAAGGACGCAGTGACCACCAGGTAATACTTCATCACCTGACAACAAGGAATGCAAAACCCTCTCCTTAGCGCTGCTGGGATTAGGGCACAAAGAAGGAAGAATAATATCTTGATTCAAATGAAAAGCAGAAACTACCTTAGGCAGAAAATCTGGCTTAAAGCAGATCACCACCTTGTCCTGGTGTCTCCCAAAGTATGGGGGCTGAATAGAAAGAGTCACCAACTCAGACACACGACTGACCGAAGTAATGGCTACCAGAAAGACAACCTTGAGGTTAAGAACCGCCAGAGCAGCATCCTGCATAGGTTCAAAGGAAGCACCCTGCAAGGCAGACAAAACCAAGTTCAAATCCCAAACAGGGACCACAGGTTTACGTGAGCGACCCCCTGGAAAAGGGGTCTTAATCAGAGAATGCTGAGCAAAAGACTTCTGAAAGAAAACAGACAGGGCAGAAACCTGACCCTTCAGAGTACTGAGGCAGAGTCCCAACTCCAACCCATGCTGTAAGAACTCCAGAACCCTGGGGACTGAAAACACCCGACAGGGAAGAGACCTAGACTCACACCAGTCAATGTAGGTATGCCATACCCTATAATAGATGGAAGAAGAAGTTTTTCTTCCTAGCCTTCACCATGGTATCAACCACCGAGGCAGACAAGCCTTTCTCCATCAAAATGGAGGTTTCAGCAGCCAGGCCGTCAGAGCCAAAGTTTGTAAATTGGGATGGCGTAAGAGGCCCTGAGTGAGCAGATCTGGCACCCCTGGCAGAACGTACTGGTCTACTACCATCTGCACCACGTCTGCGAACCACACTCTGCTGGCACCCCCTCCAGAACAATCTTGCGCAGAACCCTGCACAGCAGGGGGAATGGAGGAAAGACATACAGGAACTGAATGTCCTGCCATGACATTGCTAGAGCATCCGAGGTCAAGGCCAGAGGATCCTGGGACAGGGAGACAAAGGCCGGGAGCATGTGATTGTGACGGGACGCAAACAGATCCACATCTGGTTGGCCCCAACGGTGACACAGAGATTGGAACACCCTGTTACAGGGGGACCAATCTCCCTGGCGAGAGGTCCCCCTGCCCAGAGGGTCTGCCAGCAGATTTTCCACCCCCTGAATGTACACCGCTGATATGCAGGGGAAATTGGCCTCCACCCAGGTCAGGATCAGAGACACTTCCTGGAGGGCCCTCTTGCCCAATGATGATAGATGCAGGCAACTGCCGTCTGGTTGTCCGAGCGCCAATGAACAGGCAGGCCCTGAAGATGACTAGTCAAGCGAGCCAGAACTAACCTGATCGCTCGCAGCTCCAAAACATTGATAGATGTGTGGGCCTCCTAAGGGCCCCACCTCCCCTGGAACCGCAGGGACTTCCAGAACCCCCCCCCCCCCAACCTGACAGACTGGCATCCGTGGTGACCGTCTCCCAGGAAGGGGCAAGAAAGGATCTGCCCCCCAACAGGTTCCTTGAGTCCATCCACCACAAGAGGAGGGGGAGCACACAGACCCTGTCCAGGGACGCTGGGTCCTTGTCCCATACAGACAATAGGTGAAGTTGCAGAGGCCTCAAGTGGAACTGAGCATAAGGGACCGCTTCGAAGCACGCCACCATCAGGCCCACCAGCTGCATCCCCTGCCTGATGGAGGGATGGGGACAAGCTAGGAGGGACTGAGCCTGTGCAATCAGATTGTCCACCTTCTGCTGAGGAAGGAAGATCCTTGCCTGAACTGTATCCAGATTCATTCCTAGGAATGGAGTTACCAAGGAAGGGGACAGTGAGAACTTGGGGTGGTTGATCACCCATCCTCCAGAGTGGACACCACCAGCTGAGTATCCAACTCTGCCTGATGTAGAGACTGGGAAGTGATGAAGATGTCGTCCAGATAGGGAAGCACGCGGACGCCCTGACATCTGAGCAGAGAACACCCTGGGAGCTGAAGTGAGGCCTAAGGGCAAGGCCACAAATTGGTAATATTGATCCATCAGAGCGAACCCGAGGGACTTTAGATGACCTGGGAACACAGGAATATGAAGGTAAGCATCTTTGATGTCCACAGAAGTCATGAAATCCCCTTGGCTCAGGGAACAGATGGCAGAGCGCAGAGTCTCCATGCGAAAGCGCCTGCCCCTGACAAAACTTGTTGAGAATCATTAAGTCCAGGATGGGCCTAACAGAACCATACTTTTTTGTGTACTGTGAATAGGTTGGAATAAAAACCCTTGCCTTTTTCTCTTAAAGGCACATGGCAGATGACCTCCAGCTCCAGGAGGCCTTGCACTGCTTGCACTAGCTCCTGAGCCGACACAGGGTCCTGAGGAATCCGGGACCTGATGGATCTTGGAGGGGGATCGGCGGCAAACTCCAACTTGTAACCCGAGGACACTACCTCCTGAATTCACCGGTCTGAGACATGAATCCTGCAGACCTGAACGAAGTGCTGCAGCCGTCCCCCCACCCGGATGGGTGAGGGCGCCCCATCATGCCTGAGGGGGCTTGGGAGAGGATTTAGCTTTTGGAACCCCAAGAGGAGCCAGGACGTCCACGTCCTCTGCCCCAGAAATCTCCCCGGGCCACGGGGACGGATACCCCCCTACCCTGTACTGCATCACAGTAAGGGGAGGGGAAGGAACCCTGACCCCAAAGGGCCGAGGTTGCCGCCTGCGCTGGGGGTAACCTGCCTCCCTTAGCAAGAAAGGTCCAGGCGGTCTCCAACACACGCAGTCCTTTAAAGAGAAAACCAGTGAGGGCCTTCTTGACAGCATTGTCAGCGGCCCACTAGCGCAGCCAAACCGAGCGGCGCATAGCCACCACGAGGGCAGAAGTTCTGGCACACATTCTGATGGTGTCATCCAATGCTGACAGGACACAAAAATATCACAACTAGAGAGTGCTTTAAAACACCTCACAAGGCAAATCATCAGGGGCACTATCAAGCATATTTCTGATAAGGGTTCTAGTGGCCACAGCAGTAATAGCAGAGGCACAGACCGGGAGCAGCGCCGTCCCCGCACATGTAAAGGCGTGGGAGGCCAGCTGGTCAATGCGCCGGTCCTCAGCATCCCGCAGGGTAGTAGAATCGGGGGAATGCAGACAGAGGTGTTAGATAGCCCTAGGATCGGGGCAGCCACCACGAAGGGGGGGAATGACCAACATTTAACCACCTCAGCAGGAAAGGGTTACTTCCTATACCAAATCTTTGGAGCCCCGGGAAGTTTACTGGGGCGCTCCCATTCCTTGAGCACAAGGGTATGGAAATGTGCCTGCTCTGGAATTCCAACGTGATTTTGCTGTATGGAAAAGCTCCCCTTTTTGCCTGGGAGCCTCAACAGGGAGAGAGATAGACAGAACCTCAAGGTCTGGGTCAATAATCTGTCAGTGTCATCCAGGGCCCAGGGGTCAGAGCCAGAATCGTCATGACCCCTTGGTCTCTCATCAGATGAGCCTGAATCAGAAAAGAGCTCCCCTTCATCAGACGAGGTATAGCCACACAGATTCATAAACTCCTCAGTTCCCATAGGGAAAACGGTAACATTAGGCGTCAGGTACCGCTTCTTACCAGGGCCCTTACGCGCTAAGACCTCGCAATAATCTGTTCAACAGAAGCCAGTCTAGAAGACACATCAGGCTGAGAACCCCACTAGTATGCAACTCAACAGGAGTGAGATTTAAGCTTGGGGGAGTAGGTGAAGTGAAACGAGGTGCAGCCACTGGCAGGCCAGATTGCAATGCAAGCACCTGCTCAGCACAGGGTACACATGCCTTGTCAGCGTCAGCACGAGGCTGCCCACACACTACACACAGCCGGTCTTGTCCCAAAGGGACCCTGGTAACCCATCCTGGGATGCCTCCATATGGTGATTATTATGCACAATATGCCAGTAGGGATTTACGCTATAAGCAACCCTGGATGCCCCAATGACCCGCTAGGGAAGTGGGAGTAAATATACAAGGCCCAACTATCAATTACACCGGGCCGGGAGAAGACAATGGCTACACCCGTCTGAAAGACACAGTGGGAAGAAGGGGTGTCAGAACCAAACACACTACAAGGAGTATAAAAATGCCCGCGAGGGCACTTAAGGACCGCGGTAAGTATAACCGCCACACGCGCGTGCACTGACAAAATGGCGCCGAGAGTACCTCGAAGGGCGGGCCAGAGTGGGCCGTGACGCAGGGCGCGCCAAGCCAGGCCCCCCCTCCCGAAGGGCGCAAAGCCCACAGACAAGCAGCCAATGATAACGCAGAAGCGTCTGAGGTAACGTCGCCACCCAGCGCGGAACATCCAAATGAAGGAAAAGACGCGCGTGGCGGCGGCATTTGCAGTAGTAAAAAAGACAAGCCAGCGCGGCGGCAGACACCACATAAACTAGTCAAAAGACATGACAAAGAGCCGTATGCACGAATCACGCTACACGCTCACCACCCCCCCCCCCCCCCCCGAAGGCTACAGGGAGAATGTACAGGACCCACCACTACACGGGGCATGGGGCAATAATGCGGGAGGGGCATCCATAAAGGCTCACCATCAGCCTATACCGCCTACCCTTTGGTGGGGGACTGCGGCGGAGCAGCGCTCCTTAAGCACACATGGTGCTGCCTACCTTCACCCGACCAGCGCAGCCCAGGCTGGGAGGCACATCAAACGAGGAACGGGTGGGAATAGTCCAACAGGGCCACAGGTTAATAGCCCCGCTCACCTGCGACAGAGTGATAATTTCATGTCTTCGCAGTAAGCACTGCAGAGAAAGCTGGGGATATGTGGGAGGTCCCGGGTATTTGAGGGGCCGGGAGAAGCCTGTTTTACATGTCTCTGAAGTGCAGCGCCATCTGGCGGAGGATAACCCAAGTGTAAGTAATCTATCTGGAGCAGGACGTACTGTATACTAAGAATATAGCCTTCTGAAGAAGCTCATACCGAGCAAAACCATGGCAGGGCATCTGCGTTACTGATCTTCCCTTACGATTCCACAGAATGTGTTAGTTTTGTAAACTTCTACCTCACCAATAGCATTCAAGTTAAAAAAAAACTTTCTTGAAACAAAAAAAAAAAAAAAAAAAAAAAAAAAAGTGTTTACCTGGCACATATATACCAAAAATATATGGCGAATATACTTTGGAAAACAATTAGGTTATAGAGATTTTTTTTTTCAATAGTTTCCCAGAGACAGTCCAGCAACATAGTTTACATTAAAGAAATAAAAATCACACAAAATCCAGCACCGAAGAGTGATTCCAGCACTGGGCGCTTCCATCTTTCCTCAAGGCGCTCCTGCCGTCCAGAGTGCGTTCTTCACTCTGTGCAGTCTATTCACTTGACTAGGCAAGCGGGAATGTGCTTTAGCCATCAGAAGCAGCCAGAGGAAAGATGGTGCTGGAAGCGCTCTATCATGGGTGCTGGATTTTGGCTCAGGTAATGGGCCATCTGGCTGGAGTCATCATAAAGTGACAGGCCCAAGCACCAGGGGAGGAGGGGGATATAGGTGTTTATCATAAAATAGCATTTAATTTTCACTGGTGTTTAGAGGGTTATCCAAGGCAAAGGGTTAAATTAGCTGCTCTCCCCATGCTGGCAGTAAGGGGCTGCATCTTTCATTCAGCCTGCTTTCATTAAGACAGCAAGGTTTGTAGCCAGCATATGATCAGTGACAAAAGGAGTGGCAGTTTTGGGGAAAGCGTGAGGCTTTCATGGAATGTGGTGCCGCTTTCCATTTCTGACTGAAGTTCATGTTCATTTTTATTTTCCATTACTGAAGGCCACACACCAGGGCTCCGGATTCCTCTTTGCTGCAGCCAAAAGCTACACAGGAACGTTTGCGGAAACCACTATGTCACCTGGAATTCTAATAGGTTGTGTCGGGCGGCTACATAACGTGAAGTCACACCTATAATGACATTTGTCAGGTGCATGGTGCAGGGGCCCCCACTGGTATCCATACAATGGACTTCACCCAAATGTGGGCTTGTGTAGTTTAAATGTGTTGAGTAAAAACTGCCGCTGTTCATGTACAGGCAGGTATAAAAATCATAGTAGATGTAGGGAACAGGCAGAGACAGCCAGAGGCACGTGTCAGAGGTTTATCAGCCATGGATGAGACAACCAGCATTAGTGCTGACAGAATGGCTTGCAGGGCTACAGACGGAGCCAGCATGAGGATATTAATGTACACTTTTTATATTGCTAGACAAAGTTTTTAAACAGATTTCTCTGCAGTGGGAGGGGCTGTTTGATACAAGGCAGCAGTGCTTGTGCACCCACTAAAGTGAAAAGGCCATCTTTTTCACACAGATGGGAGGGGCCATATGACCAGGCTTCCCCTTACATCACTACAATACAATGAGTTACAGGTGCTTGACTCACCAAGTTTGGCCAGGTAGGTGGAGGCGATCAGACACTTGCCCAGTGACTCCTCTCTCTTGTACGGGATGGACCAATGGTCAGTAAGTACTCGGCTCTCCAGCTCGTACAGGTTGGTGGTGGGGAATTCAATGTTCTCAGCAGAACAGTTTCCATTCTCATCATTCTTCTGAAAAGAAGAAGCAACCAGTAAGATTCCTGGGATTCATTACCAAACTAAAGAACACAGAGCCACGAGAGATGTTGGTGCTCTATAAAGCCACAATAACAATACTTAAAGTGGACGTTGGTCCTTTCCTTGGGAGCACCCCGATGAAACCCCCCAGGACGCCTGAATGGACTCACCTCTTTCCAGTCCCACAGCGTGTCTAAGAGCAACAGCTCTGAAGGCCTCATCCTCCGCTTCCCTCTAACAGGGAGCGTGCCAGCGCTGGCCATTCACAAATGCCTGGTACGGGCAGGCGCACTGCTAGAGGGAAGCGGAGGAGGCGGCCGACAGAGCCGCTGCTCTTAGACGCGCCGTGGGACCAGAAAGAGGCCAGTTGGTTGCGGCGACCTGGGGGGAGTTTTACACAGAGGGGCACCCCCCCCCCCCCCCCGGAAAAGGACCAAAACCCAGGATAGTCCAAATCGTGGGTTTTGGTCCACTTTAAGCATGCATCATTTGCCATACATAACACACTACCATTGTTAAAGTCAATCTGCAGGAAGAGAAAAAAAAACTCACTTTTAATGCCCCCTATTGCTGATAGTCCCATGCTCAGACACCTAGAGGATCGCCTGATCCCAGTCTCACGCAGACATCTTCAAACTGCCCGCTTACATTCAATGCCTAATGGACCACCCCACGCCATTGTCACAGGAACTATAGCAATTGAGGGGGCGTGCCATAGTGCCTGTCACAAAGTGTGAGGGCAGTCCATCAGGCGTTGAATGGATGCAGTCAGACTAGGACAGCGGCTGCACTGGATTGATAAGTGTCTGAGCAATGGACTATCCACGATTGCATGTGGAGAATTAAAGTAGAGTATAGCATTTTTTATTTACTGCCTACAGTACTTTAAAGCGGACTTCCAGTCAAAAAAAAAGACAGTTTAGTAAATTGCTTCCCCTCTTATGATCAGTGACAAACAGTTTGAGAGGCCTTAACCCCATGCAGATGTTGTGGAATGGCATAAAGATTATTTGCTCTTGAATTACATGGTGCGGCCATCTTGCCACGCACCTGATAGTCCTGCTTACACATGAGAATTAGGGTGGGGGAGCTGTGCCAGCAGCAATTCACTACAAATTGAGAGTGATATATGCCCCAGAAACAAGGAGAAGCCTGCGTGCAAACACTGAATGAACAGCTGATGTAGCAAAAGAAAACTGAGAGGAACTGTTACAATGTATATCTATACAAGAGATGGGATAGATAGTCGGGGAAAAGGACCAAAACCTGGGATAGCCAAAATGCTGGGTTTTGGTATACTTTTTCCTTTTAAACGAGCCAGACATACAACAGATATTAGCAATGGCATCTTTATCTTGCTTCAACTCATGGAATATTCCCCATAAATGAGCCTAACTCAGAACAAAAGGTTTGTTATTTTTAATAGCCCGGGGGGGGGGGGGCGGGTGTGGGGGGGGGGGTAAGATCTCCTCATTTATGTGGTGACCAACAGATCTCGTTCCTAATGGCAGGAACGTGAGACTTTAGTTTAGTCAGTGCTGAAGCAGTTTAGAGAGAGGAAAGAAAAAAAAAAGAAAATGCAGTGCAGCTATGAACACAGAAAACAAGCAACCCATATCCAGCCTATTAGACAAAAAGGGCAAGCTCAGATCCTGATGAGCAGAAAGAAGGGTCAACCCCTCATCTGGTCGCACATAGACCATTCATGGATTGCCATTCGGTATCCTCACAGCTGGAGGGACAGAGAGCAAGGATTGTGAAATGCGAGCAATCGCTCCGGAAATGCTGCGAGCTCCCTCCACAATAAACAGATATTCAGACAAACCGCACAATGAGGAAGGATGGGCAGAAAGTCCTGAGAACCAAAATGCTACATTCAGCCATGCTTTCTCATTAACCCGCTCACTATTTATAAAGTGCCATTCAATGGCATTATTAAAAGTTTCCAATATTGTGTGGCAAAATGAGGTCTTCAATGTGCTAAGCTTCTCTATTTTTTAATTTTCTATTTGTTAGCAACACTATTATAAAAACAGTTTTACATAGCAACAGTGTGTTTACCTTAGTTATGTATACCAAAGTGGTGATTTCGAGTACATAGACTTCCTCACTCTAGTTTGCTAATCATCTGACTGGCTAAAACATGGGTTCTAACCTATTCTGCTAAAATTCATCTTCATTCTGGAACGATCATAGTCTTGTGTTCCAGTAGCAAGGGTTGATGGCCGGGTTTCAGCTGGATAGGACATTAGGCTGCTTAGACTTAGCCAAGACTACTTACCTGTTCACCTGTTAAATCAGAAGAATTGTGGGACTTTGTTTTTACTCAAGGCCATGAAAACCACTACCGCTGTAGCAAAACAGAGCCCCAAGAATATAAAAATCATGGAAACCACGTGCTGATAAGTAAATCACAGATCTGGGGTCAAATGTTTATTTTACATTCCAAAAATAAGGAAACAATAAGGCAGAACACTGACAACCTGGCAAAAAGGAAGTTTTCTTTTAAAGGACTCCTAATTCAGGCCTGCCCCCACCCCCTCAGGAGGTGGCAAGGGTGTGACTAGATGCAGCAGGACCTAATCTTTTGGCTCAGTAAGTCAGCTATGAGAGACAAAAGGTGAATATTTGTTATTTTGGCCCAGTCAGGGACCCTTGAGGGTTAAGTGGATGGGCACTGCAAACTGGGGCTGGAAGGTGGGGATAAGAATCTCCTAGAGACCACTGCGACTTTAGGTCTGCTTTAAAGTCCACTCTCTAGGTAACCTCAGGTCCTGGGAACAGCCATCTTTGAGACAACGCACATAATGAAAGGTCTGTCACCCAGTCTGGTGCAGCAGTATGACTGTACTGGTCTTTAACTCAAGTCCAACTGTCACTCAGGTCTACGGCGGCCATTCAGAATCCAGTCTCCGCCGGATTGTAGTGATCAGATGAGAGGTTTTACTATTTTACCACCCAAATTGGGCTTTGCACAGGGGGAGGGCAGGCTAGCTGCAGGGTTACAAAAAATATGGTATTCACTTCTGGGCGAATTGCAAATCCCTGTTAAAAATCTGCCCACCCCTTATGTGTGACACTGCTAGTGCTGTTCAGCACAGAGTAGTTTGTGAAAGGAAATTCTTTATTCCTGCTTCATGTATTCTACCTGCATGGTCACAGTGCTGGTTCCTTACTGGACACTCATGTGTCCTCATACTTTCGAACTCCAAGCTTTTCGCACTATAAGACGAACTTATTTTTCACCAAAAGTGGTGGTGGGAAATGTCAGTGCGCCTTATCGAGCGAATGTAAAAAAAAAAAAAAAAAAATCACATTACCGGAGCTCCCGCATTGCTGACGGGCTGCCTGCCACATTGCAGGAGGCCAGAAGGAGATAAGAGGAGTGGCAGGCTCTGTCTCTTTCCCTGCTATCGCCGTCTTTTCTGGCAGCAACAGGGATGGAGACGACACCCGCCCATCTTCTTCTGGACTCCACCTGCTGCCGCTGCCGCTGCCTCTTCCAGCCTGGGCACACGAGAGTACCCGGGTCCGTGCAGCAGGTGGGCGTGGCCACACACCTGCTGCAATGACCCAGGAGTTCACACGTGCCCTGGCCGAAAGAGGCAGCAGATGGAGGAGCGATGGGCGCCATCTCCGTCCCTGCAGCTGCCAGAAAAGACAGCGATAGCAGGGCAGGGGTGGGGACAGAGTCCGCCACAGCTTCTTACTGCTCTACAGAGCAGGTGGGCGTGGCCTGCACAGCGTTGATGCAGGCCACGCCCACCAGCTCTATGGAGCCGGGTGTCTGCGTGGCCCGATTCACGAGCCGGCATCGTTTTTGGCCTTCCACAGTGTGGCAGCCCAGCCAGCAACGTGGGAGCGCCTGTAGCATCAGAGTTTACTTTTTTTTTCAAGTGAGTTTACTTCTGCTGCCTATATGGGGAACGGGAGGGGGGGGGTCTCACTGTCTATATGGGGAATGGGGGGGCAGATGCCACACTGTCTATATGGGGAATGGGGGGGCAGATGCCACACTGTCTATATGGGGAATGGGGGGGGGGGGGGCAGATGCTACACTGTCTATATGGGGAATGGGGGGGCAGATGCCACACTGTCCATATGGGGAACGGGGGGGGGGGGGGGCAGATGCCACACTGTCTATATGGGGAACGGGGGGGCAGATGCCACACTGTCTATATGGGGAATGGGGGGGGGGCAGATGCCACACTGTCTATATGGGGAATGGGGGGGGCAGATGCCACACTGTCTATATGGGGAATGGGGGGGCAGATGCCACACTGTCTATATGGGGAATGGGGGGGGCAGATGCCACACTGTCCATATGGGGAATGGGGGGGGGGGCAGATGCCACACTGTCCATATGGGGAATGGGGGGGGGGCAGATGCCACACTGTCCATATGGGGAATGGGGGGGGGGGGCAGATGCCACACTGTCCATATGGGGAATGGGGGGGGGGCAGATGCCACACTGTCCATATGGGGAACGGGGGGGGGGGGGGCAGATGCCACACTGTCCATATGGGGAACGGGGGGGGGGCAGATGCCACACTGTCCATATGGGGAACGGGGGGGGGGCAGATGCCACACTGTCTATATGGGGAACGGGGGGGGGGGGGCAGATGCCACACTGTCCATATGGGGAACGGGGGGGGGGCAGATGCCACACTGTCTATATGGGGAACGGGGGGGGGGGGGGGGCAGATGCCACACTGTCCATATGGGGAACGGGGGGGGGGGCAGATGCCACACTGTCTATATGGGGAATGGGGGGGGCAGATTCCACACTGTCTATATAGGGAATGGGGGGGCAGATGCCACACTGTCTATATGGGGAATGGGGGGGCAGATGCCACACTGTCTATATGGGGAATGGGGGGGCCAGATGCCACACTGTCTATATGGGGAATGGGGGGGCAGATGCCACACTGTCTATATGGGGAATGGGGGGGGCAGATGCCACACTGTCTATATGGGGAATGGGGGGGGCAGATGCCACACTGTCTATATGGGGAATGGGGGGGGGGGGCAGATGCCACACTGTCTATATGGGGAATGGGGGGGCAGATGCCACACTGTCTATATGGGGAACGGGGGGGGGGCAGATGCCACACTGTCTATATGGGGAATGGGGGGGGCAGATGCCACACTGTCTATATGGGGAATGGGGGGGGGCAGATGCCACACTGTCTATATGGGGAATGGGGGGGGGGCAGATGCCACACTGTCTATATGGGGAATGGGGGGCAGATGCCACACTGTCTATATGGGGAATGGGGGGGCAGATGCCACACTGTCTATATGGGGAACGGGGGGGGGGGGGGTGGAAAGCCACACTGTCTATATGGGGAATGGAGGGGCAGATGCCACACTGTCTATATGGGGAATGAGGGGGCAGATGCCACACTGTCTATATGGGGAATGGGGGGGGGGGGCAGATGCCACACTGTCTATATGGGGAATGGGGGGGGGCAGATGCCACACTGTCTATATGGGGAATGGGGGGGCAGATGCCACACTGTCTATATGGGGAATGGGGGGGGGGGCAGATGCCACACTGTCTATATGGGGAATGGGGGGGCAGATGCCACACTGTCTATATGGGGAATGGGGGGGCAGATGCCACACTGTCTATATGGGGAATGGGGGGGGCAGATGCCACACTGTCCATATGGGGAATGGGGGGGCAGATGCCACACTGTCCATATGGGGAACGGGGGGGGGGCAGATGCCACACTGTCCATATGGGGAACGGGGGGGGGGCAGATGCCACACTGTCCATATGGGGAACGGGGGGGGGGGCAGATGCCACACTGTCTATATGGGGAATGGGGGGGCAGATGCCACACTGTCTATATGGGGAATGGGGGGGCAGATGCCACACTGTCTATATGGGGAACGGGGGGGGCAGATGCCACACTGTCCATATGGGGAACGGGGGGGGGGGCAGATGCCACACTGTCTATATGGGGAATGGGGGGGGGCAGATGCCACACTGTCTATATGGGGAATGGGGGGGGCAGATGCCACACTGTCTATATGGGGAATGGGGGGGGCAGATGCCACACTGTCTATATGGGGAATGGGGGGCAGATGCCACACTGTCTATATGGGGAATGGGGGGCAGATGCCACACTGTCTATATGGGGAACGGGAGGGGGGGGTGTCTCACTGTCTATATGGGGAACGGGGGGGGGGGGGCGGGAAGCCACACTGTCTATATGGGGAATGGGGGGGGGCAGATGCCACACTGCCTATATGGGGAATGGGGGGGCAGATGCCACACTGTCTATATGGGGAATGGGGGGGCAGATGCCACACTGTCTATATAGGGAATGGGGGGGCAGATGCCACACTGCCTATATGGGGAATGGAGGGGGGGATGCCACACTGTCTATATGGGGAATGGGGGGGGGGGCAGATGCCACACTGTCTATATGGGGAATGGGGGGGCAGATGCCACACTGTCTATATGGGGAATGGGGGGGCAGATGCCACACTGTCTATATGGGGAATGGGGGGGCAGATGCCACACTGTCTATATGGGGAATGGGGGGGCAGATGCCACACTGTCTATATGGGGAATGGGGGGGGCAGATGCCACACTGTCTATATGGGGAATGGGGGGGCAGATGCCACACTGTCTATATGGGGAATGGGGGAGGGCAGATGCCACACTGTCTATATGGGGAATGGGGGGGCAGATGCCACAGTATCTATATGGGGAATGGGGGGCAAATGCCACACTGTCTATATGGAGAATGGGGGGGGCGGGATGCCACACTGTCTATACGGGGAATGGGGGGGCGGGATGCCACACTGTCTACATGGGGAATGTGGGGCGGGATGCCACACTGTCTATATGGGGAATGGAGGGGGCAGATGCCACACTGCCAATATGGGGAATGGAGGGGGCAGATGCCACACTGCCTATATGGGGAATGGAGGGGCGGGATGCCCCACTGTCTATATGGGGAATGGGGGGGGCGGGATGCCACACTGTCTATATGGGGAATGGGGGGCGGGATGCCACACTGTCTATATCGGGAATGGAGGGGGCAGATGCCACACTGTCTATATGGGGAATGGGGGGGGCAGATGCCACACTGTCTATATGGGGAATGGGGGGGGGCAGATGCCACACTGTCTATATGGGGAACGGGGGGGGGCAGATGCCACACTGTCTATATGGGGAACGGGGGGGGGCAGATGCCACACTGTCTATATGGGGAACGGGGGGGGGGGACAGATGCCACACTGTCTATATGGGGAATGGGGGGGGGGGCAGATGCCACACTGTCTATATGGGGAATGGGGGGGGGGGGCAGATGCCACACTGTCTATATGGGGAATGGGGGGGCAGATGCCACACTGTCTATATGGGGAATGGGGGGGCAGATGCCACACTGTCTATATGGGGAATGGGGGGGCAGATGCCACACTGTCTATATGGGGAATGGGGGGGCAGATGCCACACTGTCTATATGAGGAATGGGGGGGCAGATGCCACACTGTCTATATGGGGAATGGGGGGGCAGATGCCACACTGTCTATATGGGGAATGGGGGGGGCAGATGCCACAGTATCTATATGGGGAATGGGGGGCAAATGCCACAGTATCTATATGGGGAATGGGGGGCAAATGCCACACTGTCTATATGGAGAATGGGGGGGGCGGGATGCCACACTGTCTATACGGGGAATGGGGGGGCGGGATGCCACACTGTCTACATGGGGAATGTGGGGCGGGATGCCACACTGTCTAAATGGGGAATGGAGGGGGCAGATGCCACACTGTCTATATGGGGAATGGAGGGGGCAGATGCCACACTGCCAATATGGGGAATGGAGGGGGCAGATGCCACACTGCCTATATGGGGAATGGGGGGGGGGCGGGATGCCACACTGTCTATATGGGGAATGGGGGGCGGGATGCCACACTGTCTATATCGGGAATGGAGGGGGCAGATGCCACACTGTCTATATGGGGAATGGAGGGGGCAGATGCCACACTGTCTATATGGGGAATGGGGGGGGCAGATGCCACACTGTCTATATGGGGAATGGGGGGGCAGATGCCACAGTATCTATATGGGGAATGGGGGGCAAATGCCACACTGTCTATATGGAGAATGGGGGGGGCGGGATGCCACACTGTCTATACGGGGAATGGGGGGGCGGGATGCCACACTGTCTACATGGGGAATGTGGGGCGGGATGCCACACTGTCTATATGGGGAATGGAGGGGGCAGATGCCACACTGCCAATATGGGGAATGGAGGGGGCAGATGCCACACTGCCTATATGGGGAATGGAGGGGCGGGATGCCCCACTGTCTATATGGGGAATGGGGGGGGCGGGATGCCACACTGTCTATATGGGGAATGGGGGGCGGGATGCCACACTGTCTATATCGGGAATGGAGGGGGCAGATGCCACACTGTCTATATGGGGAATGGGGGGGGCAGATGCCACACTGTCTATATGGGGAATGGGGGGGGGCAGATGCCACACTGTCTATATGGGGAACGGGGGGGGGCAGATGCCACACTGTCTATATGGGGAACGGGGGGGGGCAGATGCCACACTGTCTATATGGGGAACGGGGGGGGGGGGGGCAGATGCCACACTGTCTATATGGGGAATGGGGG
Organism: Gastrophryne carolinensis; assembly: GCA_027917425.1. Taxonomy (NCBI): domain Eukaryota; kingdom Metazoa; phylum Chordata; class Amphibia; order Anura; family Microhylidae; genus Gastrophryne; species Gastrophryne carolinensis. The sequence continues at coordinate 398,504,405 of CM051235.1, forward strand.
GGGGGGCAGATGCCACACTGTCTATATGGGGAATGGGGGGGGGGGCAGATGCCACACTGTCTATATGGGGAATGGGGGGGCAGATGCCACACTGTCTATATGGGGAATGGGGGGGCAGATGCCACACTGTCTATATGGGGAATGGGGGGGCAGATGCCACACTGTCTATATGGGGAATGGGGGGGCAGATGCCACACTGTCTATATGGGGAATGGGGGGGCAGATGCCAAACTGTCTATATGGGGAATGGGGGGGCAGATGCCACACTGTCTATATGGGGAATGGGGGGGCAGATGCCACAGTATCTATATGGGGAATGGGGGGCAAATGCCACAGTATCTATATGGGGAATGGGGGGCAAATGCCACACTGTCTATATGGAGAATGGGGGGGGCGGGATGCCACACTGTCTATACGGGGAATGGGGGGGCGGGATGCCACACTGTCTACATGGGGAATGTGGGGCGGGATGCCACACTGTCTAAATGGGGAATGGAGGGGGCAGATGCCACACTGTCTATATGGGGAATGGGGGGGCAGATGCCACACTGTCTATATGGGGAATGGGGGGGGCAGATGCCACACTGTCTATATGGGGAATGGGGGGGGGCAGATGCCACACTGTCTATATGGGGAACGGGGGGGGGGGGCAGATGCCACACTGTCTATATGGGGAACGGGGGGGGGCAGATGCCACACTGTCTATATGGGGAACGGGGGGGGCAGATGCCACACTGTCTATATGGGGAACGGGGGGGGCAGATGCCACACTGTCTATATGGGGAACGGGGGGGGGCAGATGCCACACTGTCTATATGGGGAATGGGGGAGGCAGATGCCACACTGTCTATATGGGGAATGGGGGGCGGGATGCCACACTGTCTATATCGGGAATGGAGGGGGCAGATGCCACACTGTCTATATGGGGAATGGAGGGGGCAGATGCCACACTGTCTATATGGGGAATGGGGGGGGCAGATGCCACACTGTCTATATGGGGAATGGGGGGGGGCAGATGCCACACTGTCTATATGGGGAACGGGGGGGGGGGCAGATGCCACACTGTCTATATGGGGAACGGGGGGGGGGCAGATGCCACACTGTCTATATGGGGAACGGGGGGGGCAGATGCCACACTGTCTATATGGGGAACGGGGGGGGCAGATGCCACACTGTCTATATGGGGAACGGGGGGGGGCAGATGCCACACTGTCTATATGGGGAATGGGGGAGGCAGATGCCACACTGTCTATATGGGGAATGGGGGGGGCAGATGCCACACTGTCTATATGGGGAATGGGGGGGCAGATGCCACACTGTCTATATGGGGAATGGGGGGCAGATGCCACACTGTCTATATGGGGAACGGGAGGGGGGGTGTCTCACTGTCTATATGGGGAACGGGGGGGGGGGGGCGGGAAGCCACATTGTCTATATGGGGAATGGGGGGGGGGCAGATGCCACACTGTCTATATGGGGAATGGGGGGGCAGATGCCACACTGTCTATATGGGGAATGGGGGGGGGGCAGATGCCACACTGTCTATATGGGGAATGGGGGGGGGGGCAGATGCCACACTGTCTATATGGGGAATGGGGGGGGGCAGATGCCACACTGTCTATATGGGGAATGGGGGGGCAGATGCCACACTGTCTATATGGGGAATGGGGGGGCAGATGCCACACTGTCTATATGGGGAATGGGGGGGCAGATGCCACACTGTCTATATGGGGAATGGGGGGGGCAGATGCCACACTGTCTATATGGGGAATGGGGGGGCAGATGCCACACTGTCTATATGGGGAATGGGGGGGGGGCAGATGCCACACTGTCTATATGGGGAATGGGGGGGGGGCAGATGCCACACTGTCTATATGGGGAATGGGGGAGGGCAGATGCCACACTGTCTATATGGGGAATGGGGGGGCAGATGCCACACTGTCTATATGGGGAACAAGAGGGGGGGCAGATGCCACACTGTCTATATGGGGAATGGGGGGGGGCAGATGCCACACTGTCTATATGGGGAACGGGGGGGGGGGGCAGATGCCACACTGTCTATATGGGGAACGGGGGGGGGGGGGCAGATGCCACACTGTCTATATGGGGAATGGGGGGGCAGATGCCACACTGTCTATATGGGGAATGGGGGGCAAATGCCACACTGTCTATATAGGGAATGGGGGGCAAATGCCACACTGTCTATATGGAGAATGGGGGGGGCGGGATGGCACACTGTCTATATGGAGAATGGGGGGGGGCGGGATGCCACACTGTCTATATGGGGAATGGAGGGGGCAGATGCCACACTGTCTATATGGGGAATGGAGGGGGCAGATGCCACACTGTCTATATGGGGAATGGAGGGGGCAGATGCCACACTGCCTATATGGGAAATGGAGGGGGCAGATGCCACACTGTCTATATGGGGAATGGGGGGGCAGATGCCACACTGTCTATATGGGGAATGGGGGGGGGGCAGATGCCACACTGTCTATATGGGGAATGGGGGGGGGCAGATGCCACACTGTTTATATGGGGAATGGGGGGGGCAGATGCCACACTGTCTATATGGGGAATGGGGGGGGCAGATGCCACACTGTCTATATCAGGAATGGAGGGGGCAGATGCCACACTGTCTATATGGGGAATGGGGGGGGGGGCAGATGCCACACTGTCTATATGGGGAACGGGGGGGGGGGCAGATGCCACACTGTCTATATGGGGAACGGGGGGGGGCAGATGCCACACTGTCTATATGGGGAATGGGGGGCAAATGCCACACTGTCTATATAGGGAATGGGGGGCAAATGCCACACTGTCTATATGGAGAATGGGGGGGGCGGGATGGCACACTGTCTATATGGGGAATGGGGGGGCAGATGCCACACTGTCTATATGGGGAATGGGGGGGGGCAGATGCCACACTGTCTATATGGGGAATGGGGGAGGGCAGATGCCACACTGTCTATATGGGGAATGGGGGGGCAGATGCCACACTGTCTATATGGGGAATGGGGGGCAGATGCTACACTGTCTATATGGGGAACAAGAGGGGGGGGGCAGATGCCACACTGTCTATATGGGGAATGGGGGGGGCAGATGCCACACTGTCTATATGGGGAACGGGGGGGGGGGCAGATGCCACACTGTCTATATGGGGAACGGGGGGGGCAGATGCCACACTGTCTATATGGGGAATGGGGGGGCAGATGCCACACTGTCTATATGGGGAATGGGGGGCAAATGCCACACTGTCTATATAGGGAATGGGGGGCAAATGCCACACTGTCTATATGGAGAATGGGGGGGGGCGGGATGCCACACTGTCTATATGGAGAATGGGGGGGGGCGGGATGCCACACTGTCTATATGGGGAATGGGGGGGGGCAGATGCCACACTGTCTATATGGGGAATGGAGGGGGCAGATGCCACACTGTCTATATGGGGAATGGAGGGGGCAGATGCCACACTGCCTATATGGGAAATGGAGGGGGCAGATGCCACACTGCCTATATGGGAAATGGAGGGGGCAGATGCCACACTGTCTATATGGGGAATGGGGGGGCAGATGCCACACTGTCTATATGGGGAATGGGGGGGGGGGCAGATGCCACACTGTCTATATGGGGAATGGGGGGGCAGATGCCACACTGTCTATATGGGGAATGGGGGGGGCAGATGCCACACTGTCTATATGGGGAATGGGGGGGGGGCAGATGCCACACTGTTTATATGGGGAATGGGGGGGGGGGCAGATGCCACACTGTCTATATGGGGAATGGGGGGGGCAGATGCCACACTGTCTATATCAGGAATGGAGGGGGCAGATGCCACACTGTCTATATGGGGAATGGGGGGGGGCAGATGCCACACTGTCTATATGGGGAACGGGGGGGGGGGGCAGATGCCACACTGTCTATATGGGGAACGGGGGGGGGCAGATGCCACACTGTCTATATGGGGAATGGGGGGGCAGATGCCACACTGTCTATATGGGGAATGGGGGGGGGCAGATGCCACACTGTCTATATGGGGAATGGGGGGGGGGCAGATGCCACACTGTTTATATGGGGAATGGGGGGGGGGCAGATGCCACACTGTCTATATGGGGAATGGGGGGGGGGCAGATGCCACACTGTCTATATCAGGAATGGAGGGGGCAGATGCCACACTGTCTATATGGTGAATGGAGGGGGCAGATGCCACACTGCCTATATGGGGAATGGAGGGGCGGGATGCCACACTGTCTATATGGGGAATGGGGGGGGCAGATGCCACACTGTCTATATGGGGAATGGGGGGGGCAGATGCCACACTGTCTATATGGGGAATGGGGGGGCAGATGCCACACTGTCTATATGGGGAATGGGGGGGCAGATGCCACACTGTCTATATGGGGAATGAGGGGGCAGATGCCACACTGTCTATATGGGGAATGGGGGGGGGGGGGTAGATGCCACACTGTCTATATGGGGAATGGGGGGGGGGCAGATGCCACACTGTCTATATGGGGAATGGGGGGGCAGATGCCACACTGTCTATATGGGGAATGGGGGGGGCAGATGCCACACTGTCTATATGGGGGATGGGGGGGCAGATGACACACTGTCTATATGGGGAACAAGAGGGGGGGGGTGTCTCACTGTCTATATGGGGAATGGGGGGGGGGGCAGATGCTACACTGTCTATATGGGGAATGGGGGGGCAGATGCCACACTGTCTATATGGGGAATGGGGGGGCAGATGCCACACTGTCTATATGGGGAATGGGGGGGCAGATGCCACACTGTCTATATGGGGAATGGGGGGGGGGCAGATGCCACACTGTCTATATGGGGAATGGGGGGCAAATGCCACACTGTCTATATGGGGAATGGGGGGCAAATGCCACACTGTCTATATGGAGAATGGGGGGGCGGGATGCCACACTGTCTATATGGGGAATGGAGGGGGCATATGCCACACTGTCTATATGGGGAATGGAGGGGGCAGATGCCACACTGTCAATATGGGGAATGGAGGGGGCAGATGCCACACTGCCTATATGGGAAATGGAGGGGGCAGATGCCACAGTATCTATATGGGGAATGGGGGGGCGGGATGCCACACTGTCTATATGGGGAATGTGGGGCGGGATGTCACACTGTCTATATGGGGAATGGAGGGGGCAGATGCCACACTGTCTATATGGGGAATGGAGGGGGCAGATGCCACACTGCCTATATGGGGAATGGGGGGGCGGGATGCCCCACTGTCTATATGGGGAATCGGGGGGCGGGATGCCACACTGTCTATATGGGTAATGGGAGGCGGGATGCCACACTGTCTATATGGGGAATGGGGGGGCGGGATGCAACACTGTCTATATGGGGAATGGGGGGCGGGATGCCACACTGTCTATATGGGGAATGGGGGGGGGCAGATGCCACACTGCCTATATAGGGGAATGGGGGGGGGGATGCCACTCTGCCTGTAAATGGAGGATTCTGCACATTGTATATTTGCATCAGAATATTATTTTTCTTCTTTTCCTCCTCCAAATCATGGGTGCGTCCCATGACCCTAAGCCGGTCAGTCAGCCACACACACACAATATTGGAGATGCCCTCAAGATTTCTGGACATTTGATTAACACACTGAATTGCCATTCATCAATGACAGTAGCACCATGGGAACAGTTGTTACCAATAGGTCTGAAAAATACAATTCTGTGATTACTCACCTGTAGATTTGGTATTATATGTATACAGCACGTCCTGTTCCAGAAGATATTCCATACACTTGGGATACAATCCAGTAGATGGCGCTGGACTGCAGAGACAGAAAAGTGGCTCCTCCCGGCCCCATAAATACCCAGGACCTCCCGCAAAATCCCCAGTATTGAAAAGCAGTTAGCAAGAGACCGGGAGAACTATAACCATTATATGAAAATTTGAACATAAAAACAATCACCATAAAGAGGTAACTAAAGATAATGATAACAAGGGTGGGGTGGAACAGGATGTGCTGTATACATATAATACCAATTCTACAGGTGAGTAATCACAGAATTGTAGTATTCTAAGTATACAGCACGTCCCGTTCCAGAAGATATTCCTTACACTTGGGACATCCAATAGCAGTGTCCGTAAGGTAGGGTGGGATCCCCAAAAGTAACAGCAGACAGTTCAAACCACTGCCGCCTGCAGAACCTTGCGGCCAAAAGCAGCATCAGCTGAGGCCCTAACATCAACCTTGTAAAACCTGTTCAACAGAAGCTTGGTGCTGAAAAGCCCAAGAGGCACCAATAGCACGAGTAGAATGAGCAGTAAGGCGGAAGGGAGGCTCCTTCCCCTTAGCTGAGTAGGCCTGTATTACAGCCTGACGTATCCACTCGCTCATACTGGACTTAGCCGGAGCATCAGTCTTCCTGAAGGATTCAGTAGCCACCAAATAGAACTTCAGAGTCCTGACTACGTCCAAAGAATGCAAAACCCTTTCCTTAGGGTTACTAGGATTAGGACACAGAGAAAACAATGTCCTGATTGAGATGAAGGGCAGAAACAACCTTAGGTAGAAAATCTGGCTTAAAACGAAACACCACCTTGTCCTGGTGTCTCTCAAAATAAGGAGGCTTGATGGAAAGCGCTGCCAACCCAGAAACAGGCCTAACAGAAGTGATAGCCAACAAAAAGACCACCTTAAGCGTAAGAATGGACAAAGGGGCCTCTTTGCAAGGGCTCAAAGGGAGACCCCTGCAGGGCAGACAAGACCAAGTTCAAGTCCCAGACTGGTAACATAGGCTTACGTGGGAGATGCACGTGAGTAAACCCCTGGAAAAAAAGTCTTGACCAGGGGATGCTGAGCAAAGGATCTTTGGAAGAAAATAGCCAAAGCAGACACATGGCCTTTCAGAGTACTGAGCTGAAGACCCAGATCCAAACCATGTTGGACAAATTCCAGAATCCTAGGAATAGAAAACACGACAGGGAAGCGAGTGGGACTCACACCAGTCAATGTAAGTATGCCAGACCCTTTTTACATCAAGACGGAGGTTTCAACAGCCAGGCCGTCAAAGCCAGCGTTTGTAAATTGGGGTGGCGTAGGTGTCCCTGAGTGAGTAGATCTGGAAACCTGTGGTAGAGCGTACTGATCTACTGCCAACTGCACGATGTCTGCGAACCACACTCTTCTTGGCCAACAGGGGGCCACCAGGATGGTTGGCACCCCTTCCTGAACCATCTTGCGCAGCACCCTGCCCAGCAGTGGAAGCGAGGGAAACACATACAGGAGCTGGAACCTCGTCCAGGACATTGCCAGGGCATCCGTGGCCATGGCCAGAGGATCCTGAGACAGAGAGACAAAGACTGGAAGCTTGAAATTGTGACGAGACGCAAATAGATCCACATCCGGCTAACCCCAGCGGTGGCAGAGGGAGCAAAACACCCTGCCGCTGAGGGACCACTCCCCCAGACGAGAGGTCCCCCTGCTCAGAGTCTGCCTCCAGATTCTCCACCCCCGGGGTGTACCCAGCTGAGATGCAGGGAACATTTTCCTCCGCCCAGGACAGTATCAGGGACACTTCCTTGAGGGCCCTCTTGCTCCGGGTCCCTCCCTGATGACTGATGTAGGTAACTGCCATCTGGTTGTCCGAGCGGACCTGAACAACCCGACCCCGCAGGTGTGGGGTTAAGTGGGCGAAAACCACCCCAGCAGGTTCCCTGAGACCAACCACCACACTAGAGACCGCCTGACCTGAGGGGAAAAGACAAACACCTGATCCAGGGACACAGGGTCCCGATCTCATACTGACAAGAGGTGAAGCTGAAGAGGCCTCATGTGGAACTGAGCATATGGAACCGCCTCGAAGCAGGACACCATCAGGCCCACCAGCTGCATTTCCTGCCTGATGGATGGATGGATGGGGACAAGACAGCAGGAGCTGAACTTTCTCTTGAAGGACCAACCTTCTGCGGAGGAAGAAAGATCTTGACCTGAGCTGAGTCCAGAATCATGCCCAAAAAAAGGCTTCACCATGGAAGGAGACAGGGAAGATTTGGGGTGATCACGCAGCCGAATGATTCCAGGGTGGACACCACCCTCTGAGTGTCCAGCTCTGCCAGACAGAAAAATATCTTGTAACCGGAGGCCACTACCTCCTGAATCCACCGGTCTGAGACATGAAGCCTCCAGATGTGAGCAAAGTGCTGAAGCCGTCCCCCCACCCGGATGGGTGAGGGCGCCCCATCATGCCTGAGGGGGCTTGGGAGAGGACTTAAGCTTGGGACCCCAGGAAGAGCCAGGACGTCCACGTCCTCTGCCCCTACCCCAGAAGTCTCCCCGGGCCCCAGTAAAGGAAACCCCCCTCCCCTGTCTAGCACCACGATAGGGAGAGGAAAAGGAGCCCTGACCCCGAAAGGGCCGAACAAACAGGTCCAAGCGGTCCCCAAACAGGCGTAGTCCTTTGAAGGGAAAACCAGTGAGGGCCTTCTTGGCTGCGTTGTCAGCAGCCCACTGGCGCAGCCAAACCTAGCGGCGTATAGCCACCACAAGGGCAGATGTTCTGGCCCACATTCTAATGGTGTCATCCAAGGCAGAGAGGACAAAATTCACAAAAACATCACAGCTAGAGAGTGCATTAAACACCTCACAAGGCAAATCATCAGGGGCACCATCAAGGACACTTCTGAGCAGGGTCCTAATAGCCACAGCCGTAATGGCCGAGGCACAGACCAGGCGCAGCGCCGTCCCCACACATGCAAAGGCATGGGATGACAGCTGGTCAATGCGCCGGTCCTCAGCATCCCGCAGGGTAGTAGAGTCAGGGGAGTGCATGACAGAGGTGTTAGAAAACCCTAGGACTGGGGCATCCACTTCGGGAGGGGATGACCAACACTTCACCACAGCAGGAAAGGGATACTTTCTATCCCAACTCTTAGGTACATCGGGAAGTCAAATGGGACGTTCCCATTCCATGAGCACAAGATTATTGAAGTGAGCTTGCTCTGGAAATTCCAAACGTGACTTAGCAGTATTGAAAAGTTCCCCCCTTTGCCTAGGAGCCGCAACAGGGGGAGAGATAGACAGAACCTCAAAAATCTGGGCCAGCAATCTATCAGTATCATCCAGGGCCCAGGGGTCAGAGCCAGAGTCGTCATGACCCCTGGGCCTCTCATCAGATGACCCCGAATCGGAGAATAGCTCCCCTTCGTCCGAAGGGGTATAGCCACATAGATGCCAAAACTCATCAGCTTCCATAGGGAAAAGAGTGAGGCGTTAAGTGGCGCTTTTTTGCAGGGGCCTTACGCGCCAAGGTATTAGCAATTAACTTCTCAACACTAGCCAGTCTAGAAGACACATCAGGCTGAGAATCCCCGCTTGTATGCAAGTCAGTGGGAGTGAGATTTAAGCTTGGGGGAGTAGGTGAAGTGAAACGAGGCTCAGGCCCAGCCACTGGAGTGCCAGATTGCAGCGCAAGCACCTGCTGGGCACAAGGTACACAGACCTGAGCATTGTCAGCGCTAATAGGGCACACCCCACAAGCTACACACAGCAGGGCTTGTCCCGAAGGAACCCAGGTCACATTATCCTGAGATGCCTCCATATGGTGATTATAGCGGCACAATAGGCCGATAGGGATTAACGCTATACAGCAACTCTGGATGCCCCAATAAGCTAGGGAAGTGGGAGTAATTACACTAGGCCTCACAAGTTAACCAACTAATAGAGGGCCGGGAGAAGCCAATGGGTTCGCCCGTCTGAAAGATATAATATAAGGGAGCCGTAAGCAAACAATTAAAAAAGGATAATAAAGCCGCCAACGAGGGCACTTACGGACCGCGGTAGGTAGAAACCGATCACGCAGAAGCCAGACGAGCAGACAAAATGGCGTCAGTATACCTCGAGGGGCGGGTCCGCAGGAGCAATGACGCGGAACACGCCAGAGACAGCCCCCCCCCCCCGAAGAGCGCGAAGCCAACACATGACAAGCAGCCAATGACGGCGCGCCAGCGCCTGAGGTAACGCCGCCGCCAAGCGCGGAGCACTAGAAAAAACGCGTGCGGCGGCAATTATAAAGTATAATAAAAGAAATATAAGTCAGCACGGCAGCTAACACAAGGCATAAAGTAAAGAAGCATAAGCCAATACACGTATATGCACACATACACACACCCCCCCCTTTTTTCCCCCGAATGCTACAGGGAGAATGAGGGAGGACAGCGCCCATTTAAGATAGGGCCCACCGACAGGGGCAAGGGGCAATAGTGCGGGAGGGGCATCCCATAGAGGCTCACCATATGCCTGTACCGCCTACCCTTTGGTGGGGGATTGCGGTGGAGCAGCGCTCCTAAACACCTAACAGCGGTGCTGCCTACCATCACCCGACCAGCGCAGCCAAGGCTGGAAGGCACATTACTAATGGAACGGGTGGGAATAGTCCTACAGGGCCGCAGGCTAATAGCCCCGCTCACCTGCGAGAAGAGAGAGCCATATTCTTGTCCTTCGCAGTCCAGACTGCATAGAAATTCTGGGGATTGTGGGAGGTCCCTGGGTATCTGAGGGGCCGGGAGGAGCCTATTTTCAATGTCTCTGCAGTCCAGCGCCATCTGGCGGAGTAATATTCGATTGTAAGTATTCTATCTGGAGCAGGATGTACTGTATACTAAGAATAAAAAGACAGGCAAGAAGTTCTATTTAAAACAATTCATAAATTGTAAAACAGCTGGGGTGATTTATTATATCACCTGCGGATGCCCTAAAGGCTACATTGGGGAAACAAAAAATGCCCTTAAAGCCTGCATACAAGCACATTTATCGTCCATCCGGCTAGCCAAGAAAAATAGGGACATGGGCAAGTTTATACCACCGGTAGCGGCCCATTTCCTGGAGGTACATCAGGGTAAACCGGATGGATTGAGGGTGGTGGCTCTTGAAAAGGTGAGTTTGGGCCCGAGAGGAGGAGACCTCAAAAAACTCTTACAGCAGAAAGAACTGCGGTGGATTTTTGATTTGGACACACAATCCCCGCAGAGACTGAATGAAGATGTTGCTTTCACTCCATTTTTGGGTTAAATAGTTTTTGGGGATAAGGTTGGGGGGGGGGATACAGTGTTTAATTAGGGTGCACAAGTAGGGTGTATGCCCCTGGAAGTGGGGGTCATAGGGTTGGGGTTAAATAGATTTAGAGGATTACGGTATTGTGGAGGCACTGGTATGAGGTTTTGTGATATGGGTAATTCTTATAGTATACTGTTTGGTGCATGGTGAGTTGTTGGTGGCCTGGGCACAGAGTGGTGTTTGGTATTTGGAGTTCACTAGTAATATTTTGTTGATTATATGACTAACCACTTTATTCAATTGTTCTATAATAATAGCACAGGGGACGGTTTTTGAGTGTAGAATCTTCATATCAGTCCGGTGCTGTAACGGGCATGCAGGTGGTCGGGTCCGGACGAAGTTTTGAAGATCACCCCCAGAATGGAAGATCTAATGGTTTAAGGAGTTGCTAGTGATGCGCTTATGTGCGGAGGGCCGAATGGGCTCAAACAATTTGGAATTAGATGTTATTGTATATGATTGGCTGTGGTTCCACACTTACCTTGGTTCATTCACTCCCCTCTCCCTTTCTGCTAGTTTACCTGTTGCCTCTCTCCGCCATAAAAGAACCCCTTTCCCCCTCCCCTCCCTTCTCCCCCCCCCCCCACAATTTTGAGTGGGGTGGTGGTGATTGTTCTTGGAGGGAGGGGTTTTGGGGCGGTGGAGATGGGGAGGTTGGAGTTGAGAGTATAGTGTTGCAGTTGTATATATGCTATTGTTATGACCATGCAGTAAATTATGAATATATAGGGATAATCGCCCACAACAGGTTTATGCTGATTGAAGGCTATAGCTCTGCTCTTTATTATAGACTTGTAAATATATATAGCCAGGATATAGATAGTTTATTGATTGTAATGTTGTATATTCATGTGAAATTAGGAATGTAGAGATGGCAGCTGGTTGTACTAAATGACACCTTTTGTGCCATTTGAAGAAACATGGCAGATATGGTGAGTACTGACGGGTAATACTCACCTTTCCAGTAACCTAGTCCCGCGCCGTGATGGCGTCTAGCCGGGCGCATGCGCCTGCCTGACCTGCGATCGCGGGTGGCTGGGCGGCGCTGTGCCTGGCTTACAGGATATATATCAGCGTACGGTTTGCCCCCTCCCGCCACATACTTACTGATGTCTTGAAAGAGAGACCCAGGGGAGATCTCGGAACGCCTGGGTTTCTTCTGCCGCGGGGTTGCCATTCTTTATATAGTAAGAAAAAACTTTTTGTGTTGTCTTGCGTTTTACTTTTATTGCACTTTATGCTGAGATCTTGGATCAAAACATTGCACATTGTGTGGGATATTGATGCACTTTTTACTTGGCACATGCACTTTAAATAATCAGGAATTAATTAGTGAGGATTATTTATATTATATGTATTGTGTCAGTAGTGTATAGAATGGCTCCCACTTGTGTCGCATTATGTAAGCAATAATTTTTAATATGTTTTTAAAAAGGTGGATTTTGCTGCATATAAAAGATAATAAAAGTTATATGATTACATTACAAATGTGGTGAGTGCAATTGTAAGTCCCCAAGGCTCTTCACGGGGGGAGAGAGGTAACCCCCATTTGTGGGATTTATCATTGGGATTGAGAGAGCTTTTCAGGGGCAGTGCACCACAAGTTAATATTGTTGGTTAGTGCCACCTATTTTATTACTTACTGTTTCAGTAATTTCTTACACTTGAAACATCCAAAAGCAGTGTCCGTAAGGTAGGGTGGGATCCCCAAAGAGCAACGGCCGTCAGTTTAAACCACTGCCGCCTGAAGAACTTTGCGGCCGAAAGCAGCATCAGCTGAGGCCCTAACATCAACCTAGTAAAACTTGGAAAAAGTATGAACAGAAGACCAAGTTGCGGCCTTACAAACTTGTTCAACAGAAGCCTGGTGCTGAAAGGCCCAGGAGGCACCAATAGCACGAGTGGAATGAGCAGGAGGTTCCTTCCCCTTAGCAGAATAGGCTTGCACCACCGCCTGACAGATCCACTTGCTGATAGTGGATTTACCCGGAGGCAAACCCTTCCTAGGTCCAGAAGGGAGAACAAAAAGGAGCATCAGTCTTCCTGAATGATTCAGTAGCTACCAAATAAAAAACTTCAGAAACCTGACCACATCCAAGGAATGCAGAGTCTGCGCCTTGGAATTAGCAGGATTAGGACACAATAAAGGCAAAACAAGGTCTTGATTGAGATGAAATGCAGACACAACCTTAGGCAGGAAATCTGGCTTATACCGAAACCCCACCTTGTTCTGGTGTCTTTCAAAGTAAGGAGGTTTGATTTAAAGCGCCGCTAACTCAGAAACACGCCTGACAGAAGTGATAGCCACTAAAAAGGCTACCTTAAAAGTCAAAATGGGCAAAGCGGCCTCACGGAGAGGCTCAAAAGGAGGAACCTGCAAGGCAGATAAAACCAAATTCAAATCCCAGACTGGTAACATGTCCCTTGAGGGTACTAAGCTGAAGGCCCAAATCCAAACCATGCTGCAAGAATTCCAGGATCCTGGGAATAGAAAACACCCGACAGGGAAAAGACTTAAACACCAGGCAATGTAAGCATGCCATACCCTATTAGTAGATAAAGGACGAGGACTTCTTCCTAGCCCGAATCATGGTAGTAACAACAGAGGCAGGCAGCCTTTTTTCCATCAAGATGGAGGTGTCAGCAGCCAGGCCGTTAAAGCCAGCGTTTGTAAATTGGGATGGCGTAGCAGCCCCTGAGTAAGCAGGTCTGGAACCTTGGGCAGGGCGTATTGATCTACTGCCAACTGCACGACGTCTGCAAACCACACCCTCCTTGGCCAACAGGGGGCCACCAGGATGGCTGGCACCCCTTCCTGGGCTATCTTGCGCAGCACCCTGCCCAGCAGAGGAAACGGAGGGAACACATACAGGAGCCGAAAGCTCTTCCAAGATATTGCTAGTGCATCCATGGCCAAGGCCAGAGAGTCCTGAGTCAGAGAGACAGACTGGAAGCTTGTGATTGTGACGGGACGCGAACAGATCCACATCCGGCTGACACCAGCGGTGGCACAGGGAGCGAAACACCCTGCTGCTGAGGGACCATTTTCCCAGACGAGAAGTCCCCCTGCTCAGGGAGTGCACCTCCAGATTTTCCACCCCCGGGATGTACACTGCCAAGATGCAGGGAACAATCTCCTCCACCCAGGACAGTATCAGAGACACTTCCTTGAGGGCCCTCTTGATCCGGGTCCCTCCCTGATGATTGATGTAGGCAACCGCCGTCTGGTTTTCCGAGTGGATCTGAACAGCCCGACCCTGAAGGTGTGGGGTCAATTGGGCGAGAACCAACCGTACCGCCCTCAGTTCCAGAATGTTGATAGGAGTATGGGCCTCCTGGGGGCCCCACTGACCCTGGAATTTCAAGGACATCCAGAAGCCCCCCCAACCAGTCAGACTGGCATCTGTGGTGACAGTCTCCCAGCAAGGGGACAGAAAGGTTCTGCCCACCAAGAGGTTCCGCGAGTCCAGCCACGAGAGGGACCGTCTGGCTAGGGGGGACAGAACAAACACCTGATCCAGGAACACAGGGTCCCGATCCCACACTGATAAGAGGTGTAACTGAAGAGGTCGCATGTGAAACTGGGCATAGGGTCCCGCCTCGAAGCAAGACACCATCGGGCCCACCAGTTGCATCCCCTGTCAGATGGAGGGATGAGGACAAGACAGAAGATACTGGGCCTGAGCTTGAAGACTCTCCACCTTCTGTTGAGGGAGAAAAACCTTGACCTGAGATGTATCCAGAGTCATGCCCAGAAAGGAACTCACCAGTGATGGAGACATAAAAGACTTGGGATGGTTGATCACCCAGCCGAAGGACTCTAGTGTGGACACCACCATCTGGGTATCCAGTTCTGCTTGATGGAAGGACTGAGACGTGATCAGAATGTTGTCCAAATAAGGAAGAATGCGAATGCCCTGAGATCTCAACACAGCCATCACGCCCGCCAGCACCTTGGTGAATACCCTGAGTGAATACAAATTGGTAATGCTGATCCTCCAGAGTGAACCGGAGAAATTTCTGATGACCTGGGAAGATTGGTACAAGAAGGTAAGCGTCCTTGATGTCTACGAATGTCATGAAGTCGCCCGGGAGTATTGACTGCTGAGCGTAGGGTCTCCATGCCAAAATGCTTGAATCTGACAAACTTGTTGAGGTGCTTTAAAATCCAGGATGGGTTTGGGAACCGTGAATAGATTGGAGTAGAAGCCTCTGCCCCTTTCCCCAAGAGGCACTGGGCAGATGACCCCCCAACTCCAGAAGGTTTCGGACCGCAAGCCCTGAGCTGGGGTTTTGAGCCATCCGGGATCTGATAAATCTTGGGGGCGGCCAGGCTGCAAACTATCTTGTATCCGGAGGACACCACCTCCTGAATCCATCTGTCTGCTACACGTAGCCTCCAGAAGTGACCAAAGAGCCGAAGCCGTCCCCCCACCCGGATGGGCGAGGGCGCCTCCTCATGCCTGAGGGGGCTTGGGGGAGGATTTGGGCTTGGGACCCCATGAGAGCCTGGAACGGCCTCATCCTCTACCCCTGCGCCAATAGTCTCCGCGTGCCCCGGCAAAGGAAACTCCTCGACCAGCCCTGGAAGCGCAGAAGGAGGGGAGAGAAGCACCGGTCACCCGAAAGGGCCGTGACAGGCTCCTACGTTGAGGCAGCCTACCGCCCCTGGCAAACAGGTCCAAGCGTTCACCAAAGAGCCGCAGCCCCTTACAAGGAAAACCAGCGAGGGCCTTCTTAGCAGCATTATCAGCTACCCACTGACGTAGCCAGTTAGAGCGTCGTCTAGCCACCAAAATGGCAGAAGTCCTACCACACATTCTAATGGCATCATCCATGGCAGAAAGAATATATGCAACAAATTCATAGCAAAGTAGAAGAGATCTATAATCCTCTCCTCCCGCGTCATTAGGAGAGGCCCCATCTAAGAGACACTTAAGCAGCCCTTTAATAGCAATAGCCGTTATGACAGAGGCACAAACCGGACGCAGCGCAGCCCCCACACAGGCAAAGGCATGACAGGACAGCTGGTTCATGCGCCGGTCCTCACCATCCCGCAGGGTAGTGTCAGGTGAGTGCATGACTGATGTACTTGACAACCCTAGAACGGGCACGTCCACCTCGGGAGGGCATGACCAACGCTTAATCACATCAGCAGGAAAAGGATACCTCCTGTCCCAACTCTTGGGCACCCCAGTTGGCTTACTAGGCCATTTCCACTCTTTGAGTACCAGATTATTAAAGTGATTCTGCTCAGGGAACTCCAAGCGTGGTTTAACAGAATGGAAAAGCTCACCCTGCTGCTGCGGAGCCACGGCAGGAGGGGAAATACAAAGCACTTCAAAAATGTGAGTCAATAACCTGTCAGTGTCATCTGAGGATCATGGGTCTTCTCCAAAGGGAGAACCGGTACCACCATATATCTTAGGTTGCTCCTCAGAGGATTCTGAATCAGAAAACAATTCCCCCTCCTCGAGGGGGTAAAGGCCAGAAAAAGAATAAGGTCCCTCATCCTGAACAGGAAAGAGGGAAGCAGCGGGAGATAAATGCCGTTTCTTGGCAGAAGCCTTACGCGGGGCTGACCCAGCAATATGCTTTTCAATGCTGGTCACCCGTGAAGCCAAGTCATATTGAGAATCCCCGCTAGTGTGCTTCTCACTGGGAGTAAGATGCAAGCGTGGGGGGGTAAGCAGAAGAGGGCGCAGCACCGGGACCCATAGCAGACGACCCAGCAAGTACATGCTGGGCACAGGGCAAACATATCCTGACACCGTCACTAACAGGGGATACCCCACACGCAACACACAGCTGGGCTTGTCTTAAAGGAACCCCAAGCACATTTTCCCCGGAAGCCTCCATATGGTGGTTTTAGATACAGGCGCAACGGCCAGTAGGCCAGTACAGGGACACAGCTAGCAAGCCATCCTTTTTGGGATGCCCCCCAAAGCTCACTAGGGAAGGTGGGAGATAGGTAAGGGGCAGGGCCGGGAGAACCCGCCTGCTAAACACAATTAGTACAAAATAAACATCCCCAGCGCATACAGAGTAAAGCAATATTTAAACCCCGTAAGGGACTCCCGGACCAAGCGGACAGATCGCCCAGAGAGGTAAAGCAAGCCAGACCGCGTCGCAGCACCGCAAGAACGAGGCCACAAAATGGCACCGGCAGCAGTACCTAGAGGGGCGGACCACGAACGCATGACGCAGAACAGGTCAAACCGTGATTCCCCCCCCTCGAAGAGAGCGAAACTGTGATCCCGTGAGACGCCGGCGCCATGACAGAACCAAAAAATACATAGCGTCAACCACCACGGAGCGCCGTACAACGGCCCACAAACCAATAATAAAAAAATAACACACAAATCACGGACCCCCCGGGCGCCCCCTGCCAGCCGAGCGGGCCACAACAAAGGGGTCGCGCACAACCTTCTAGAGGGGAGAGGAGACAGGGTGAGGGAGAGGGAACAAGGACCCAAGATTTGAGGCTGGGGCATCCCAATGAGGCTCACCATAGAAGGCCTGTCAACCGGCTACCCTTTGGTACAGGGCCTTGCGGCCCGGAGCAGTGCTCCTTCAGCACCTGACCCTAGTGCTGTCCTACCTTCACCCAAACCTTCAGCCGAGGCTGGGAGGCAGTGGGTCTAGAACGGGTGGAAATAAGCCTGCAGGGCCCTAGACTTGAAAAGCCCTGCTCCCTGCGCAATAGAGAGCCATCTTCTATCTTCGCAGTCCAGACTGCAGAGAAACACTGGAAATTGGTGGGAGATTCCTGGCTATTTATGGGGCCGGGAGAGGCCACAAGTCTTTCTACAGTCCACTGTGGCGGAATAACCCAAGTGTAAGGAATGACTGGAACAGGACGTGCTGTATACTTGGAAAATATGGATTATAGCTCTGCAAGCTGTTGTCATATGAGACCAACCGAACAATCAACAGGCTGGAACTCAGGTTTTCCTTGCAACATTGGATTATGCCTGTCTGAGCTGTGACGACAGTGGCACAGCAGTCACCAAAGTGGTACCAGGAGCAGAGCAGCTGTGGCAAAAGCATTTTGGATTCAGTCATGGGTGGAGTGGCACGTCCTGATCCCATCTGCAATCCATATTCCAGGGTTAGAAAGAACCAAGGTGGACAGCCTCAGCAGATTCCAGATCAGATTGGGCCCTGGTCCTGGGGATACTTGAAGAATTCAGTTACTGGTGTTGCCCTCCACATCAAGAATGTGGATACTTTCTATCCTCTGGAGCTAGAAGAGATGATCTAGTGATAAAGTTGCAGAAGGTCAGACTTGTTAGCCAAAAGGGTCTTAGATGTGGCAAACAGGCGCCTGTCAGACGCTCACCTTTTCTACCTCTGCTCAATTGTGTTTTGCAGAAGACCAGACTACAGGACTTTCTATTTGAAGCCAATTGACCAAGAAGGTCTCGTACATGGTAATCACCACTTTGGATAGTCCCTGTAGCTGGCTAGACCACCCAATTTAGAAAAATGGTGTTCTGGTTTAATGATCTTAAGCAATTGGGCTTTTCTTTGACCCAAGAACTTTGTGGCATGTACCCTAGAAGCATCGGAATATCTGGAGATTCTGTCAGAGATTTGTACAAACTCTATATTCTATGATTCCCGGTCCTGCAGAACCTGACCTTTTTAGTAACCCCAACCTGGCCAAGGTCGTCTATTTAGATGTGTTTAACAAGGCCTTGGATGACCCTGGTGCCTTCCAGACATTCAACCGCAAAGCCACTGTAGAACCCAAAATTAAATTCTCTGTCCAGCCATATAGATAACTAGGTATGACAACTCATCCCCGCAGTCAGGCACTCAGCCTTGACATTCACTGGTAACCTACAAACAACCCCTACTGGTGGTCATCAGAGTTAGGTGGTTGACCACAGGGGCACAGAAATGTGAAGAGGTTAGTGTGCAACTCAACTGGGAGCAGTTTAAGGAAACTGTAGACCCTAAAAATCACAGTCTACCTCCCAGTGCGAAATTGCAGAAGAGAAATGTTGGGTGATCTCTAGTTCCCGTTATAAAAGCTAGACTGAAGATTGCAAGGCTGTGGGAAAATCAGGCTTGGAGTGCTAAAGAGATTGAGGGGGGGCAGCAATGTACTTCCAGCAAAATGGGGATATTTTTTCTGTCAATTTTTTGCAGAGCAATAAAAACACAAGCAGAGAATAGAGCAGCTAATATCCCTTCAGGTGCTGGGCTACAAATGAGGTTAGATCATCTTTAATCTGCAGCACAGCAGGATGAATCCTATGCATAGCAGGTCCATAAATAGCAATTCATCTTTACACTAATCCTGGGCAATGCCTACTGATAATCTCTATTACGGGAGTTTGAAATTTGCCTCCACTGGAGACCCAGACCATGCTATCCCCACTAGCCTTGCTGCCCCCTCGCATCACGTACGACTGGCCACACCTGCTCTAATCACTTTAAAGTGGACCAACACCCAGGGGGGATCGGCCCGGGAATCTATAAGATTCCTGGGCCGATCAGATCCCTCCCCGCGGGGCATCCGAAATCGGGATGTCCCGCGGGGTGAAACCCCCTAGGAAGCCCAGAAAACTTACCTTAACCCCGTTCCAACGGCGCATGCGCGGGCCGCGTCTCGCGCTTCCCTCTAGCAGGGCGCGCACCTGCGCCGGCAGTTTGTGAATGGCCGGCGCGCTCCCTGTTAGAGGGAAGTGCGAGACGCAGCCTCCAGCGCTCAGAGCCGCTGTGGTTGGACGCCGCTTGTACGTGCATACCACAGCGGCTCTGAGCGCTCTGATTGGACGAGCGCCCGCGTAGGAGCGTGGTGAGGTGAGTGTTTTCCGGGCGTTCTGGGGGGTTTCACACAGCGGGGCACCCCCGATCGTCAAAATCCTGGGTGTTGGTCCACTTTAATGTTAGGGCCGTCACATAGTAAATGGAGTGGGCACAGGCAGTCACTGTGAAAGCGACTGGGCAAGAGGACACCAGGAACGAGATCACAGATGCCGGTTAGTATTGGGCAAATGAGCTGCACAGGACTATAGCTAAGTATGTTTATTATTTGTGCCCAAACAAAAATATAAATGGGCTTAATGTTGGCGGTTTGGGGATTTTCTCCCCTATATTTGAAATGCCTCATCATTAGTCCAGGCAGAAAGAGAGGAAGCAGAAGCCAACAACAAGGATACAGAGGTGGTGGTCGCAGAAGAGGACCAGACAGAGAACAACGCCAAGAATCCTGAGGTGGAATGACTACGAGTCAGTGGATATGGCACAAGGTGGCAGAGTAAGTCTGCAGTGTATTCCTACTCCAACACAAGTGGGAAATTAGGAAAGGTTCCAATGCATTCTAGAGCAGGGGTCCCCAACCCTGTTCTCAAGGCCCACCAACAGGCCAGGTTTTGCAGCTCTCCACAGTAATTAGTGCAGCAGCTATAGAGCTGGCTATGTGGATATCCACAAAACATGATCTGTTGGTGGCCCTTGAGGGCAGGTTGGGGACCGCTGTACTAGAGGAGAGCAGACTATGCAACATTTCAGATACTGGCACAGCAATGTTCATTGGCTGCTGGGCAAAAACATTTCTAGAACACAGATCAAAGCAAAGTAAGGACAACACAGTTCAACACTATTGCCCCTAGAAGGAAATGGAATTGTCTGGGCTGCCACAGAATTTCAGGAGAAGAGCCAACTGGCCATACATACAATTCCTGGTTAATCTTAATTTGATCAAGTAAAAAGTCAAAATCAAACTTGTATTTTACAGGCAACTGATAAACACAAGATGTGAGACTTTCATTATACTGATTGGAAAAGGATTTCCAGAAATCTTAGCATTGTACAATAGGTATTGCTGTACAGTATCACAGCACAGTGTGTTGTGTGTGTGTGTTGCTGCAGGTTGCCAGGCTTCATGCAATGCAATAATTCTCCCGATGTCACAGTCTGCTAATTAACACAGCGGCATGACTTCTCTGGAGCGCCAGCTAATTATGCCTTTGTGAACTGCTGTGTTTTTCTGGCGTGATGGCAGGCGCTTGCTGTGCCGCTGACATTCTGATAGGAGCTACAAGATGCTTTTTGTTTGTCTGGCGGGCTTAGCACTGTGCCACAGAGGCTTTGTGGGCACCTGCTGTATCTATTGAAGGACAGTGTGCCAATCTCACACCATTTCTTTTAAAGGAGTAACTAGGTATCGTCTCCATAGGCAGCTGTTTTATAACTTTTTTGCATCAGTACCAGGGATGGTTCCAATAAACTAACGCTGCCAACCTCCTACCATTAGTGAGCCCCGTATTAGAGAGATATCTCCCCTTTTCCTAGCAGAACTCTATCTGGTCCAGGAGCTTGGAAGAAGCTGCACACAGCAGCAAATGTACTTTCTCTACAAGAGGACTTGCTACACTGCAGAAACCCTAAAATTACAGCCAACTCTCAAACTCCGCCCCAAAACTTAAATATATTCCCCAATATCAAAGCAAATTCCTAAACCTTACCCAACCCCTCCATATGTAAATGCTTGCACACTCACCAAAATGACCCCTGGCAAGTCACAGGCTGCAGAGCATGCGGCAGCAGCTAGACCTCTATTGGAATCAACAGTCTGTACTTTTTTTAATAAATTTGGGACATTTATGAAAATACATTGGGGGTCAGGCCGCATTTAACCCTTTAAGTGCCAGCCTTCCTGGAGATTTTGTCACACTCTGTTGCCAGACCATTTTGCACTATTTTGCGCTCCCCATGTTCAACTGTGATTTTTGAAGGAATTTCCAGGGATTTCCCAGGAAAATGATATATTGTTTTTTTTCAGCAGAGCGTGGGCTTTAACATGAAATGTCTTGTTTGTCATTTTCTAAGTGTATTCCCAATATTTTGGGGTGAAAATTGTGCAAAAAAATAAAAAACTATTTTTTACAATTTGTAGTGTTTTTTTGTAATAAAAAATGTAAGTTTGTCAATAAAATCTTATTTTGTGTGAAACCCCAATTTCTCCCGATTACAGCGGTACCACATATGTATAGGTAGACACCCTTTCCTGCTCAGGAGACTCCCCCAAACTGAAACAACGCTTTAGGAGATTTTGAGATAAAATACAACTATGCTTTGCAATATGCGCACCTTGCAGTTTTTCAAGAAAAACAACCCTTTACATTTGAAATACCCCGACAAACTATATATTCCCTAGAAGTGTACACCTCAGGCTTTCTAGGCGTACCAGGCTTGTTGATATAGGTTCCGTTTTCTGGAAGTAATCCCTCAATGTATTCTTTGGTTACAAAGGGTTTCCCTAAAAATTAATAAAAAAGCAGAATCAAAACCACATTTTCTTAAAAAAAAAAAAAAAACTATATGCAAACCATAAAAAAACTGAAAATCTGAAAAAGCAACATCCCCCAAACAGAACGATACCCAACATGCATAGATTCAGTCAAGGAGAGAGTTGCCAAACACACCAAAGTAAAGCATGTGCGTAATGGTAATTTTACTTCAAAATTTCAGCTCTGCAGACAAAGAGCGCACCTTGTGCTTTTTCTACCAAAACGACCCTTTACATTTGGAATATCCCCGATAAACAATATATTCCCTGAAAGTACACATGTTAAGCTTTCTAATCGTACCCAGCTTGTTGTAGTGGGCTCATCTTTCTGGGAGTAATATCTCGAAGAATTCTTAGGTTGCACAGGGTTTCACAAAAAATTGTATAAAAAAGCAGAATAAAAAACACCTTTTCCTAAAATATCAATATGCAAATAAGAAAAAACAAGGTAAATCTGAAAGCGCAAGGTCTACCGAGCAGAACAATACCCAACAATAGGTACCTGTAACCTTTTAACTGCCAGCCTACTTGAGATTTTGTCACCCTCTGCTGACAGGTAATTTTTCACCATTTTGCGCCATGCTTAAGTCTGATTTTTGCAGGAATTTCCAAGAAAACGGCAAATTTTCTTTTTGTGGCAGAGTTTAGACTTTAACATGAAATGTCTTGTTTGTATTTTTTCTACTTTTTTTTATATATTTTTTCTACTTTTATATATATATATATATATATATATATATATATATATATATATATATATATATATATATATTTTTTTTTTTTTTTTTAAATTATCTCCTTTATTTTAACAAAAACATTTATTTTATTAAAGAAAACCATATTGCACGTGAAAGCCCCATTTCTCCCGATTACAATGATACCACATATGTATTGGTAGCCCCCCGTTCCTGTCCAGGAGATCCCCTAAACTTAGAAGAGCACTTTATAACATTTACAAATAAAATACAACTACTATCCACATAATAAAGGGTTAAATAAAAAAAATTGGTGTGGGGTCCCCCTTTACGGGGGGGGGGGAGGGCACCATTTCTTGGGGGAATATAAGGGTTTTTTTTGGAGGCAGGTAATGGGGGGTCTAGGGGTTAATGGCAAGTCACACACTAGCCGCAGGTGACCCCCGAGCCTTGTGAACTGGTATAGGGGTCACATGGACCCCTTACCAGTTCACAAAGGGTTAAAAGTAAAAAAAACACACAGACACACTTTTTTCAAAATAACTTTATTAACAAAAATGTTTATTTATTTTTTTTTTAATACTTACCTCCCATCCATCCCCGTGTCCCACGCTGATCACTTAGGCTTCTGCTCTCCTGCTGCTGCTGGAAGCCTTTTATACCTACTGGGCTACAGGTAACAAAGGGTTAATTAAAAAAAAAAATGACATAGGGTCCCCCCTCGAAGGGAGGGGGACCCCATTTTTGGGGGGGATTTTTAAGGGTTAAAACCCTTAAAAATAAAAAAAAAAAATGGCGTGAGGTCCCCCCTACCCAGCGTAACCAGCCTGTGACCAGCTATAGGGGCTTGTAGAACAGGGCGCAGGGGCCAGCTTTAGTGGCCCCTGGCCCTGCGGCTACAAGCCGTCATAGCCTAGGGCCTCGGCTCTTCTGCCCCCCCCTGGGCTTTGGGGAGGCAGGTAATTTGGGGGGCCAGGGGTTAATGGCAAGTCACCCGCTTGCCGCAGGTGACTTGCCAGACCCCCGAGCCCTGTGAACTGGTATAAGGGGTCTCATGGACCCCTTACCAGTTCACAAAGGGTTAACAGTAAAAGTTTGTAAAGTTTGTAAAAGTTTATTAAAAAAAAAAAACAATTTACCTTTACTCACCTCCGATCTTCAGATGCAGTGTCCCGCGGCGATCTGATTCATGCAGGTGACAGCTGGGCAGAGAAGGGGGGAGGCAGGCGATCGGAGGATCGCCTACCTCCCTCCTTCTCTGCCCAGCCGTCACCGGCATCTGACAGGAGAACTGCCGGGTGCCCCGATGACACCCGGCGGTGACTTCATTAGCCCCGCCCCCGGAAGCTGCGGCGGAGGGAGGGCTGTTATGCCCCCCCTCCAGAAGACAGAAGAGCCGGGGGGGTGTTCGGAGCCCCCCCCCCCCCCCCCATGAAGAGGAGAGGCGGCGGGAGCGGAGGCGAGTAACTGTCATTTTTTTTTTTTTTTTTTTTTTAACAGGCAATCCCGGCGGCTGCTGAAACGGGGGGGGGGCACCCTATTCCGGGCCCTCCCCTGCAGCCGAAGGAGCCCCGATCGGCGATCGGAGCCCCACTGGCTGAAGAGGAGACCCGGCCGGATCAAACAAGGGGTCAGGTAAGTGACTTTTTTTTTACTTTTTTTACTGTGATTGGGGAATGCCAGGCACGTAAAATTTACGTGGCTGGCACTTAAGTGGCGGAGAGGCAGCCACGTAAATTTTACGTGGCTGGCATTTGAAGGGTTAATAAAAGGATAACAAAAGGAGAAAAGAGCTGACTGCAAGAAGACTTGTGGCTCCTCCTGGTCCATAAAAGGACAGCAATTTCCCCATAATTCCCAGTGTTGAAAAGCAGTAATACAGAGAAAAGCCGGGAGGCAAGAGACCATGTTACTTCACACGGCCCCACAATAACTCTCTCAACGGTAATCACCATAACAAGGCAAAAGAGGATAACAAAACGAGGGTGGGATGAAGCGACAAGAGCAGGATACCAATAAAAACAATTCTACAGGTGAGTTATCACAGAAATGTCTTTATTTCTGGTATCCTGCTCGGGTTGCTTCATCTTCATTCTTCACAATTGGGACATCCAAAAGCAGCGTCCACGAAAAAAGGTGGGATCCCCAGAGAGCAACAGCGCTTAGTTCATGACATTACCGCCTGAAGCACTTTGCGACCAAAAACAGCATTAGCTGAGTCCCTAACGTCAACCTTGTGAAACTTAGAAAAAGTATGAACTGAAGACCACGTAGCGGCCTTACAAACCTGTTCAACAGAAGCCTGGTGCTGAAAAGCCCAAGAAGCACCAATAGCACTAGTGGAATGAGCTGTAACACGGAAAGAGGGTTCCTTTCCCTTGGCAGAATACGCTTGCACCAACGCCTGTCTGATCCACCTGCTGATAGTGGATTTGGCTGGAGGCAAGCCCTTCCTAGGCCCGTCAGGAAGGACAAACAGAGAATCCGACTTCCAAAAGTACTCCGTAGCAACCAAATAGTACTTAAGCGCCCTGACCACATCCAGGGAATGGAGAGTCCTCTCCCTAGAATTAGAAGACGCAGGACACAGGGAAGGAAAGACAATGCCCTCAATGAGATGAAAAGCAGAGACCACTTTGGGCAAGAATTCCGGTTTAAGACGAAAAACCACCTTATCCTGATGCCGCTCAAAGTAAGGAGGCTTCATGGAAAGCGCCGCCAGCTCAGAGACGCGGCGCACCGAAGTGATGGTCACCAAAAAGACCACCTTCAGAGTCAAAATGAGTAAGGCAGAATCACACAAGGGCTCAAAGGGAGGACCCTGGAGAGCAGAAAGTACCAAGTTCAAATCCCACACCGGTAACAAGGGCTTACGCGGCGGATGTACATGGGTAACTCCTTGGAAAAAAGTCTTGATAAGTCTATGATTGGCAAAAGATCTTTGGAAAAAAATTGCCAAGGCCGAAACCTGTCCCTTGAGGGTACTCAGTTGCAGACCCGACTCCAGGCCATGTTGTAGGAACTCCAAAATTCTGGAAAGAGAAAAAATGCAACAAGGAAACAAGTTAGACTCACACCAGGCAATGTAAGCATGCCAGACCCTGTAATAAATCATGGAAGAGGATTTCTTCTGAGCCAGAATCATGGTACTTAAGACCGAGGCCGGCAACCCCTTTTCTATCAGGATGGAGGTTTCAGCAGCCAAGCCGTCAAAGCCAGCGTTTGTAAATCAGCGTTTGTAAACCACCAGGA
The DNA here is from genome assembly GCA_027917425.1 of Gastrophryne carolinensis. Classification (NCBI taxonomy): domain Eukaryota; kingdom Metazoa; phylum Chordata; class Amphibia; order Anura; family Microhylidae; genus Gastrophryne; species Gastrophryne carolinensis. The sequence continues at coordinate 398,530,758 of CM051235.1, forward strand.
TGGTCGGCACCCCTTCCTGGGCTATCTTGCGCAACACGTGACCCAGAAGAGGAAAGGGAGGAAAAGCATATAGGAGTCGGAACTCCGTCCAAGGAATTGCTAGCGCGTCCGTGGCGAAGGCCAGAGAATCTCTTGACAGGGAGACCAATCTTGGAAGCTTGTGATTGTGACGGGACGCAAACAGGTCCACATCCAGCTGACCCCAGTGGCGACACAGGGCGTGAAAGATCTTGATGCTGAGAGACCATTCCCCCAGACGAGACGTCCCCCCTGCTCAGGGAGTCCGCCTCCTGGTTCTCCACCCGTGGAATGTAAACCACCGAGATGCAGGGAACGTTCTCCAACGCCCAGGACAAAATCAGGGACACTTCCTTGAGGGTCCCGCCGTCCAAGCGGACCTGGACCGCACGACCCTGTAGGTGGGGAGTCAACTGGAAGAGAACCAACCTGATCTCTCTCAGCTCCAGGAGGTTGATAGGCACATGGGCCTCCTGAGGGCCCCACTGGCCCTGGAACTTCAGCGATTGCCAAAACCCTCCCCAACCGGTCAGACTGGCGTCCGTGGTGACAATCTCCCAGCACGGAGGCAGAAAGGACCTGCCCACTAGAAGATTTCTCGAGTCCAACCACCACAAGAGAGACTGTCTGGCCAGAGGGGACAGAGCAAATTCCTGATCCAGGGCCTCCTGTGACCGATCCCAAGCGGTCAAGAGATTAAGCTGAAGAGGTCTCATGTGGAACTGGGAGAAAGGGAACAGCCTCGAAGCAAAACACCATGAGGCCCACCAACTGCATCCCCAGACGGACGGATGGGTGAGGACCCGACAGTAGGGCCTGCGCCTGCATCTGAAGACCCTCCACCTTCTGCTGAGGGAGGAACACTTTGACCTGAGAAGTGTCCAACGTAATGCCCAGGAAGGACCTCGCCAATGACGGGGTGATCGAAGACTTGGGATAATTGACCACCCAACCGAAGGCCTAGAGAGTGGACAACACCTTCTGCGTGTCGCTCTTGGCCTGCTGAAGGGATTGAGCAGCAATCAAGTCGTCCAGGTAAAGAAGAATACGAATGCCCTGGCTCCTCAGTAGTGCCATGACACCCGCCAGCATCTTGATGAATACCCGAGGAGCCGAAGAGATTACGAACGGCAGAGCCACAAACTGGTAGTGTTGATCCTCCAAGGCGAAGCTCAGGAACTTCTGATGTCCCCGGAAGATGGGAACATGCAGGTAGGCATCCTTGATGTCCACCGTGGTCATGAAGTCGCCGGGCCGAAGTGAACTCACCGCTGACCGTAAGGTCTCCATGCGAAAATGCTTAAACCTGACAAACTGGTTGAGACTCTTCAGGTCCAGGATAGGTCTCAGAGATCCGTCCTTCTTTGGCACAGTGAAAAGATTGGAATAGAACCCCCGACCCCATTCCTGATGAGGCACAGGGCAAATCACCCCAGATGACAAAAGCCACTGGACAGCCAACCTTAGGCCCTGCGCCGTCAAGGGGTTCTGGGAAATCAGAGACCGGAGAAATCTTGGGGGCGGCCAGGCTGCCAGCTCTATCTTGTAGCCGGAGGACACAACCTCCTGAATCCACCAGTCCGAGACGTGCTGTCTGCAGATGTGAGCAAAAAGCAGAAGCCGCCCCCCCCACCCGGATGGGTGAGGGCGCCTCCTCATGCCTGAGGGGCCTTGGCAGGGGGTTAAGGCTTGGACCCCCAGGAGGGACTGGGACGACCGCGGGATCTACCTCTGCCCCAGGAGTCCCCCTCGGAAGGGACGAAAGGAAGAAGAGCCCCGAAAGGGCCGTACCTGCTTCTGGCGCTGAGGGAGCCGCCCATCCTTAGCCAAGAGATCAAGACGCTCCCCAAAAAGAGGATGACCCAAGAAGGGAATCCCGGTGAGGGATTTCTTGGCGGCAGGGTCGGCCGCCCACTGTCGCAGCCAAATAGACCGACGAAGAGCAACCAGCAGGGCCGAGGCCCTATCGCCAAGCCGGACAGCATCAGCCATGGCTGAGATCACAAAGGCAATAAAGTCAGCGCAAGCCAAAAGTTCCTTATACTCGTCAGCTCGTTTGCGAGATCTGGCGACCTCCACAAGGCGCCTTACCTTCTTTTTAATGGCGATGGAGACAATAGCCGCAGCGCAGACAGGACGTAGACCAGCCCCCACAAAAGTGAAAGCATGGCAGGCGAGTTGATCCATGCGCCGGTCAGCATTATCATGCAAGGTAGTAGTGTCAGGCGAAGGCACAACCGAGGTATTGGCGAGCCCCAAGACAGGAGCATCCACCTCCAGGGGACGGGGCCATAGCCGAATCAAATCCTTCGAAAAGGGATACCATCTGTCCAGGCCCTTAGGCACAGAGGGCAATTTATTAGGCCTCTCCCATTCCTTAAAAACCAATTTGGAGAAGTGACCTTGCTCAGCAAAAACAAAACGCTGCCTCTCAGGGCGGAAAAGATCCCCCTGCTCCTTTTTGGCCGCCTTCGGGGAAACAATGCGCAGGGTATCAAACACCGCAGACAAAAGCTTGTCCATGTCATCTAGGAGCCACATGTCCTCGTCCGAAGAGGACCCGGGGTCATCATCATCATCATCCGCAAACAGGGAAAAAGCCGGTTCCAAATGCCGCTTCTTACTAGAGGCCTTGCCGGTGGCCGGGCGGGACAACTGCCACTCAAGGCTGGCCACGCGTAGCGCCAGGTCCGAATAGGACCCCCTGCTGGCTTCCCCCTCGCTGGGGGCTAAATGCGGGGGTGTCGGCGATGCCGTAAGTAAAATAGGACTGGGGAGAGTGGCGCTCGCCCCATCCTGTTCCGTAATAACGCTCTGGGCACAGGAGACGCTAACCATGCAAGGGAGGAGGGAGCAGGAGCAAGGAAAGGTGAGTAAAGGAGCACAGCTGCGATTGGCAAAGTAAAGTAAGCAAAGCACAAAAACTTCCCGAATAAAGCATGTGGGAAAAACAAAATCAGCAGGCAAAAGGGGTCCCAAAAAGGGTCCCCCCCCCCCCATATAGGCTTAGCATAGCCTATGGCCGGCTACCCTTCGGGTACAGGGTCTGCGGCCCAGAGCATAGCCGAACACCCCACCCTAGGTGTTCCCCTACCGTCACCTGAACCGCAGCCAGGGCTGGGAGGCAGGATGGGTCCCGGAACAGGTGGGAATAGGCCTGCAGGGCCGACGGGCTTGGGATGCCCCGCTTGCCTGCAATAATCCAGAGAGGGACAGTCTTCCATCTTTGCAGCCAGACTGCAAGGAAGCTCTGGGAATTATGGGGAAATTGCTGTCCTTTTATGGGCCAGGAGGAGCCACAAGTCTTCTTGCAGTCAGCTGCGCCACCTTGTGGCGGATAACCCAATTGTGAAGAATGAAGATGAAGCGACCCGAGCAGGATACCAGAAAAATGATATCTGTGAATTAGTGAATTTAAAGCAGAACAAAACCCACCAGAAGCCGGACGCTGGCTTTCCCTCTGTGTGAACCCCCCCCAGGGGATACGGGGTATGCGGCAGCGAACGTTTACCATTAAATTCAATCAGAGCCCTTTGTCAAATTATGTATTCAACTCTAACTGGACAGGAGTCAGCACCGAACAAAGTAAAATTCCTGGGTTATGTTCCGCTATAAAGGGATAGTAAAATATACTCATCGCTTTTCCCATATAGGTGCTTCTCAGATCACCAGCAAAACTCAGCTTTCCTGGGGCTCCCATGGCGCATTCATGGCTGCATCCCCGGCATCTTTGGTCTTCAACACCCAGCTATTCAGTGGCAGGAACCCAGCTCAGACTAGAGGAAGCCTGGGAATGCAGCCAGTGGGGAGAGAGAGAATGTTTAGGTATGCTTTAAGTCCTTTTTCACAATCACCCCACGTGGTCAAGTTAAAGAAGCCAATTCGGGCATGGAGCGCTGTATGATGGGGAAAGAGGAGACTGTTGTACACTGCAGTGAAGCATGTCCCCCCCCTACCAAGGTGCAGCTTCCAGTCAGATGTAGTTTATTGTCCTTGTGGCTCAGAGATTACAGGTAAAGTTTAGGTCCATTTTAAAAAGGAATTAAAAGTCAAGTCAGCCAATGCTTTTCGTTTGGTCAAGTGTGGTGGCCTATTATTGAAATAGTTATGCCACAGGAAGGAAGGAGTGGTGTAGGGTGCAAAATGGAAGCTTTAATATGGCGATTGTGGGTCCGCTTTAAAAAGAATTACAGGCAAAGGGTTAATTAGGCTGTTTTCGGCTTGTCCCATGCTGCCTGGCATCTTTCAAGTATTCCCTTTGTATTCCCTGATAAACCTTAATGAACTACCTTCTGCTGACTTTCAGTCCCCAAAATGAATTCACTTTTGAGGGGACTGTGACCTAGAGACATACATGGATGAGTCACCCTCTTCTGCTGAGGAGGCCCTGCAGAAGGGACACAGTTTCCTAGGACCTATTAAAGTTAAACCAGGCTAAAGGATTGCTGAATGATCTAGTAAAAATATAAAGCAGGCTGAATGATAGCTGAATAAAAGATGCAGCCCCTGAGAGTAAACAGGGTGAGAGCAGAAAGTAGGCTTTTCCCCTTACATGGAATGTCTCTTGAAATGCTCTAAGAACCCTCCCTCTTGGTCCCAGGCCTCACACTTGGCATACGGAAGTGCTGTACACCATAATAAATTGGCTGAAGCGCTGTCCGTCTGGTGGGAGATAGGCACTGACCACTGATGTTCACAGGAAGGTCTGGCCTGCTGATACACAACTGGATTTAGACACAAAGACGACACCGATGACAACCGGGTGCAGGAAACTCATGGAGAGTATCTTCTCAAACTCACTTGGGTACACAGCTAAAATCCTCACAGCTTATCAGTGACTTTAAAAGGACCAGTCGTCAAAAAGGACTGCTGGACCACTAAACCCTGCAGCACTTTGCAAACCTGGCCCGCAAACTGGATTGGCTTCTGGCGGTCACATGGGATGATGATCTGATGATAGAGGGAAAGCAGAAGTAGGTAAGCACTGCTGCCTGGTAGCAGGTATGCCTAAAGCAGACCAGCAGTTATTTCTGACTACACCTAGTCAGTGCTGTTCTGTACCATTCACCCTACAACCACCAACCCTGTTTGAACATTCACCCCTCCCAGGAGCAGCTATACTTACCAAACTGAACAAATTGCCTGCCGACAGGGGATAAGGGAAGCCACTGCACACTGCTTCATAAGCGTGGAAGCTCCTCCTTCACCAATCAGAGTGTGCTGCTGTCGTGTGCACCTTCCAGTATCCTCGTGCAGATAGCCAAGCATTGTGGCTATCACAGGGACATTCAGGCAACAGGTATCCCAAATAAGGATGCTCGCGATGGTATGGTTGCTGTAGCAGGGTGGACTTTTAGACTGCCCTGCCTCTGGACATCTGCTCTAAAGCAGAGCAAAACCCACCAGTGGCCAGGTTGGACTCTAAAAGATTCCCCTTGCTAAGAGACGTCACCCTAAAAAGGTTTTTCTAGATAGAGTTGGGAAGGTTTAAAGCACATTTGTGTAGCTTCATGCCCAACTCCTGTCAGCTAGGAAAAAAAAATACCATTTTGTGATTACTCACCTGTAAAACAGGTATTATAAGTATGTCCGCTTCAAGACATTCATTACATGTGGGTATACTGACCTGTAGATGGCGATCTTGCAGAGATGTCAATAAAAAAAAAAGTAAGACCCTCCCGGTCCATAAATACCTGGGACCTCCCACTCATTCCCCAGTATAAAGATAGCAGTAAGGTAAAGGGACCAGGAAAGCCAATTAAAACTAACAAAGGTTCACCATATAAAGGATCCAGAATACCAAAGGGCAGGGTGAAGCGGGGTGTGTGACATACTTATAATACCCATTTTACAGGTGAGTAATCACAAAATTGTATTATTCTAAGTATGTCACACACCCCGCTTCAAGACATTCATTACATGTGGGACATCCAATAGCAGTGTCCATAAAGGGCGGGGATCCAAAAAACAAGGCACAAACTAAACCACTGCAGCTTGCAGAACCCTGCGGCCAAAAACAGCATCCGCTGCGGCCCGCACATCAACCTTGTAAAACTTGGAAAAAGTGTGAACCGAAGACCAAGTAGCAGCCTTACAAACCTGCTCAACAGAGGCCTGGTGCTGGAAGGCCCAGGACGCCCCAACAGCACGAGTAGAATGAGCAGTAACACGAAAAGAGGGTATCTTCCCCTTAGCAGAATAGGCCCCAACAATGGCCTGGCGAATCCATTTACTAATGGAAGACTTGGCGGGAGCCAAACCTTTCCTAGGCCCAGAGGGCACCACAAAAAGGGCGTCAGTCCTACGAAAAGAGGAAGTAGCCACCAAATAGTACTTCACACAGGGAACCACATCCAAAGAATGCAAAACCCTCTCCTTGTCAGTGCTGGGCTTAGGACACAAGGAGGGTAGAACAATGTCCTGATTAAGATGAAAAGCAGAGACCACCTTAGGGAGGAAATCTGGCTTGAAGCGGAAAACAACCTTGTCCTGATGCCTCTCAAAGTAAGGGGCCTTAATGGACAAGGCTGCCAACTCCAATACACGCCGAACGGAAGTGATTGCAACCAGAAAAACAACCTTCTGAGTAAGCGTAGAAAGTGCAATATCCTGCAAAGGTTCAAAAGGAGGACCCTGCAAGGCAGACAGAACCAAATTCAAATCCCAAACTGGGAGCAAAGGCTTCCTAGGAGGCCACACATGCGTAACCCCCTGGAAAAAGGTCTTGACCAGAGGATGAAGAGCAAAAGACTTTTGAAAGAAAACCGCCAGGGCAGAAACATGCCCTTTCAACATACTAAGCTGCAAACCTAGGTCCAGACAATGTTGCAGAAATTCCAAAACCCTAGGGATAGAAAACGCCCTGCAAGGCAAGGCCCTGACCTCACACCAATCAATATAAGACCTCCAAATCCTATAGTAGATGGCAGAGGAAGACTTCTTTCTAGCCCTAACCAGAGTCTGAATGACAGCATCAGAAAGACCTTCCTCCTTCAAGATGGAGGTTTCAGCAGCCACGCCGTCAAAGCAAGCGTTGGTAAATTGGGGTAGAGCAGTGGACCCTGAGTGAGCAGATCCGGCAGAAGGGGCAGATCTTACTGATCCTCTGCCAACCTTACCACGTCTGCGAACCAAACCTGTCTTGGCCACCTTGGAGCCACCAGGATTGCTGACGCGCCCTCTAGGGCCAGCTTGCGCACCACTCAGCCCACCATGGGAAACGGAGGGAACAGATATAGAAACCCCAGATCCTTCCAGTTCAGAGACATGGCATCCGCTGCCAGAGCCAGCGGATCCCGCAAGAGAGACACAAATGCCGGAAGCTTGTGACGAGAGGCAAAGAGGTCCACCTCTGGAGTCCCCCACTGGTGGCAAAGCGACCGAAACACCTTGGGGCTGAGCGACCATTCCCCCCGGCGAGATGACCCCCCCGCTCAGGGAGTCCGCCTCCGTGTTCTCCACTCCCGGAATGTACGCTGCCGAGATGCATGGGAAATTGCCCTCTGCCCAATCCAGGATCAAAGACACTTCCCTGAGGGCACGCCTGCTGAGAGTCCCTCCCTGGTGATTGATGTAGGCGACCGCCGTCCGATTGTCCGACCGAACTTGAACCGGTAGTCCCCGCAACTGATGAGTCAAGTGAGCTAGAACCAACCTGATGGCTCTCAACTCCAGAACATTGATGGGATCGTGAGACTCCTGAGGCCCCCACAGTCCCTGAAACTGAAGATTCTTCCAAAATCCCCCCCAACCAGACAGACTGGCATCTGTGGTGACCGTCTCCCAAGGAGGGGTCAAAAAGGACCTGCCCCTCGTCAGATTGCTTGGTTTCAGCCACCACCGAAGGGAACGCCGCACCTGGGCGGACATCAGAAAGGACTGATCCAATGATAGCGGGGACCCGTCCCAGGACACCAAGAGATGGAGCTGGAGCGTCCTTGTGTGAAACTGGGCAAAGGGAACCGCCTCGAACGATGCCACCATCAATCCCACCAGTCGCATCCCCAGCCGGATGGACGGGCGGGGGATAGATAGGAGACGCTGAGTCAATTCCTGAATCAGAAGAACCTTGGCCCGGGGGAGGAACACCCTGGCCTGAGAAGTATCCAGAGACATTCCCAGGAACTCCACCACCCTGGAGGGAGAGAGGCAGGACTTGGGATAGTTGATCACCCAACCGAAACCCTCCGGAGTGGACACCATGGTCCTGGTATCCAGCTGCGCCTGACTGAGGGAAGACGCCATGATGAGAAGATCGTCCAGATATGGCACGATGCGGATACCCCTGGCTCTGAGGATGGCCATCACTCCTGCCAACACCTTGGTAAAAACCCTTGGAGCCGAGGTAAGGCCAAACGGAAGAGCCACAAACTGAAAATGTTGATTTTCTACGACGAACCTGAGAAATCTCTGGTGTGCCGGAAATATTGGAATATGCAGGTAAGCATCCTTGATGTCTATGGACGACATGAAGTCCCCCTGACGAAGTGAGTGGATGGCTGAGCGCAGAGTTTCCATACGGAACTTCCAGGACGGACGAACCTGTTGAGCATCTTCAGATCCAGAATGGGACGAACAGATCAGTCCTTCTTGGGCACCGTGAACAAATTGGAATAGAAGCTCAAGCCCCAGACTGAGGGGGGACCCGAACAGATCACAGCCATGTCAAAGAGACTAGCTACTGCCGCCCGAAGCCCCTGAGCGGCCAGAGGATCTGACGGCACCCGAGACCTGAAGAATCTGGGAGGGGGCCGGAACTCGAACTCCAGCTTGTAACCGGAAGACACCACTTCCTGAATCCACCTGTCCGAGACCTCTTGGACCCAGACCCGGGAGAAGAGTTGCAGCCGTCCCCCCACCCGCAAGGGTGAGGGCGCTCGCTCATGGCTGAGCCTGCTTGGCAGCGGCTTTAGGCTTAGAGCCCCAACTGTGTCCTGGACGGGCCCGACCCCTGCCCCTGGACCAGGAATCACCTCTGGATGAGGGGAAAGCCGAACCCCTGCCAACTCTAGCCCCACGAAAGGACTGAGTGAAGGAAGCCGCCCCCCGAAAGGGGCGACGCTGCTTCTTACGCTGAGGTAACTTACCTCCCTTCGCCACCGAATCCAATTTCTCTTCAAAGAGCCGCAACCCCACAAAGGGAAGGGCCGTAAGCGACTTTTTGGACACAAAATCAGCCGCCCACTGGCGTAACCAAACCGACCGCCGGATAGCCACAAGCAAGGCCGAAGCTCTGCTACACATCACCAATGTGTCATCCAAGGCGGTCAGCACAAAGGACAAAAATAACTCACATCGCTTAAGGGCGGCAAACTCCTCACTAGCCGGGTCCAGCCCGGAAGAGGTCAACAGTCCTCTAACCACCGACCTGGCAGCTACCAATAAAAGCGCTGAAGCACAAACCGGCCGCAAGGCCGACCCAACACTGGCAAAACCATGACAAGCCATCTGGTCAATGCGTTTATCCTCACCATCCTTAAGAGTAGTGCACTCCAGAGAATGCAGGATGGAGGAGCTGGACAACCCCAAGACAGGAGCATCCACCTCGGGGGGGGGGGGGGGTGGAGTGACGACCAGTGCTTCACCCCGTCCGCTGGAAAGGGATATTTTTTGTCCCAACCCGGAGGGACACCCGGAAGCCGAGTCGGCCTCTCCCATTCCTTGAGAATGATACCATCAAAGTGCTTTTGATAAGGAAATTCCAAGCGCGGCTTGGTCACCTCAAAGAACTCCCCCTTCAGCGGAGGAGCCGCCTCGGGGGGAGAAATAGCCAGGACCTCAAACATATGAGCCAGGACCCTAGAGGTATTCAAGGAATCCCACTGGCCCTGCTCGGTATCAGCACCCACAAACTGCTGGTCATCGGAGCCCTCAAGACTCCTCAAACAGCTCCCCTTCCTCAAGCGGGGAACAATCAGACCAATCCAGGGAGTAAAACTCCATATCAAAGGCCTGCGTGGCTGTATACAAATGTTTTCGCTTTGCCGTGGCCTTTTTGGCAATAGCACTGGAAAACAATTTTTCAACATTGGCCAATCTGGCACACACCTCAGATTGCAACTCCCTGCCAATGACCACATCACATAGGGTACGTGTCAAGCGAGGGGGAGACGGAGAGGAGACTGGCGGAGCAGAACCAGACGCCTGAGATCCGGACTGCCGCGTAATAGACCGGTGCGCACAGGGTACACAAAGAAATACATCATCCCCCAAAAGGGATACCCCACACCCCAAACACAGCCTGGATTGCCCCAAGGGGGGCACAAGGCCAGTATCCGGGGAAGCCTCCATATGGTGATTTTTTATATATATGCCCAGAGGGAATTACGCAGTAATGCAACCCAGGATGCCCCTTTAAGTCCCGCGTGGGAGGAATTACAGACCTTAAATTTAACCAGGGACCCTAGGACCGGGAGAACCCCCCCTTTAACAGGAACAATGGTCCACCTGGAACACACAAACACAGCAATCAGACCACATAGCAAGTGTCCAAAGGGGTTAATAACAGAAGCGTTGCCAAGCAACCCCAAGGAGAGGCATGATCAGTAAAGAAAAACTAATGGGGCCACAGGCCACTCACCAACCGTCACGCACGCACGCCTGGCAGGGAAGGAAAAGGCGCGTAGGCAGAGAAAGAGGGAGGGCGGGCCGTAGGCGTTCGTGCGAGCGCCCGGCCCTGAGGGGAAGAAGCTCCCCCTGGGTACCGTAGCACAGCCGCCATGACAACACCGGAGGCCGGCGCCACGGTCTAAGTACCGCAAATGCACATGTAAAGCTACAGCACCACACACACACAATATCAATAAAGTATGAATCTATAAGGGACCAGCCCCCCCCCCCCCCCAAGGGTATCCATGCTAGGGTGGAAGGCCAAGGGACAGGGCATCCCAAACCGGGGTCACCAACCCGGTTAGCCGCCTACCCCTAGTAATGGGGTCTCACGGCGGAGCGGAGCTCCTGAGCACCTAGGGTGCCATCTACCATTGCCCGGACCAGCAGCCTAGGCTGGGAGGCAGTAAAATCAATAAAGAATCCGGGCAGGAATAGATCAATAGAGGGCCGGGAGTCATCCCGGCTACCTGCAAGGAGGAGACATCCATCTTCTGACTTGCTCGCCGTCTGCAGAGATGAAAGACTGGGGAATGAGTGGGAGGTCCCAGGTATTTATGGACCGGGAGGGTCTTACTTTTTTTATTGACATCTCTGCAAGATCGCCATCTACAGGTCAGTATACCCACATGTAATGAATCGGGGTGTGTGACAAACTTAGAATAAATCTCAACTAAGAAAAATCTCTTGAGGTTACTGGCCCAGGTAGCTCCTATTTTATGTGGATCCCCAACTTGCTGGCGATATTTTTGTCCACATTTTGGAAACTCTTGTGGAGCTTTTAAAAAATACAATTCTGTGATTACTCACCTGTAGAATTGGTTTTATGAGTATACAGTACGTCCTGCTCCAGATAGAATACTTACACTCGGGTATTACTCCGCCAGATGGCGCTGGACTGCAGAAACATCGAAAATAGGCTCCTCCCAGCCCCCTCAAATACCCAGGGACCTCCCACAATCCCCAGCATTGAAAAGCAGCTAACGAGAAGCCGGGAGAATTAAAACAACCCAAACTGGTAACTATAACAATGATAACAATCACCATACAGGGGATCCAAGATAATGCAAAACCAAGGGAGGGGTGGAGCAGGACGTACTGTATACCCATAATACCAATTCTACAGATGAGTAATCACAGAATTGTATTATTCTTAGTATACAGTACGTCCTGCTCCAGATAGAATACTTACACTCGGGACATCCAATAGCAGTGCCTATAAAGTAGGGTGGGATCCCCAAAGGCAACAGCAGACAGTTCAAACCACTGCCGCCTGCAGAACCTTGCGGCCAAAAGCAGCATCAGCTGAGGCCCTAACATCAGCCTTGTAAAACTTTGAAAAGGTATGAACAGAAGACCAAGTAGCGGCCTTGCAAACTTGTTCAACAGAAGCCTGGTGCTGAAAAGCCCAAGAGGCACCAATAGCATGAGTAGAATGAGCAGTAAGTCGGAAGGGAGGATTCTTCCCCTTAGCAGAGTAGGCCTGAATCACAGCCTGACGGATCCATTTGCTGATAGTAGACTTGGCAGGAGCCAAACCCTTCCTAGGACCAGAAGGGACCACAAAAAGAGCATCAGTTTTTCTGAAAGGTGTAGTAGCCACCAGATAGTACTTCAGACACCTAACCACATCCAAAGAATGCAAAACCCTCTCCTTAGCATTACTAGGATTAGGGCACAAAGATGGAAGAACAATGTCCTGATTCAAATGAAAGGCAGACAACTTTAGGCAGAAAGTCTGGCTTGAAGCGAAACACCACCTTGTCCTGGTGACTCTCATAGTAGGGTGGCTGGATGGAGAGCGCCGCCAACTCAGACACATGTCTAACAGAGGTGATAGCCACCAAAAAGACAACTTTGAGAGTAAGAATGGCCAGGGCAGCATCCTGCACAGGTTCAAAGGGAGCACCCTGCAAGGCTGACAAAACCAAGTTCAAATCCCAAACAGGCATCATAGGCTTACGTGGGGGACGCACATGAGTAACCCCCTGGAAAAAAGTCCAAATCAGAGAATGCTGAGCAAAGGACTTCTGGAAGAAAACAGCAAGGGCAGAAACCTGACCCTTCAGAGTACCGAGTTGGAGCCCCATCTCCAACCCATGCTGCAGGAACTCCAGGATCCTGGGAATAGAGAACACCCGACAGGGAAGAGACAGACTCACACCAGTCAATGTAGGCACGCCAAACCCTGTAATAAATGGAAGACGACGACTTCTTTCTAGCCTTAATCATGGTATCAACAACCGAGGTAGACAGCCCCTTCTCCATCAAGATGGAGGTTTCAGCAACCAGGCCGTCAAAGCCAGAGTTTGTAAATTGGGATGGCGTAAGGGACCCTGAGTGAGCAGGTCTGGCACCCTGGGCAGAACGTACTGATCTACTGCCAGCTGCACCACGCCTGCGAACCACACTCTTCTTGGCCACCTGGGGGCCACCAAAATTGCTGGCATTCCCTCCAGAGCAATCTTGCGCAGAACCCTGCCCAGCAAGGGGAATGGAGGAAAGACATACAGGAGCTGAAAGTCCTGCCATGACATTGCTAGGGCATCCGTGATCAAGGCCAGAGGATCCTGGGACAGGGAGACAAAGGCCGGGAGCTTGTGATTGTGACAAGACGCAAACAGATCCACATCTGGTTGGCCCCAACTGTGACACAGAGATTGGAACACCCTGTTGCAGAGGGACCATTCTCCCTGGCGAGAGGTCCCCCTGCTCACAGAGTCTGCTAGCAGATTCTCCTCCCCTGGAATGTACACCGCTGATATGCAGGGAACATTGGCCTCCGCCCAGGTCAGGATCAGAGACACTTCCTGGAGGGCCCTCTTGCTCCGGGTCCCTCCGTGATGATTGATGTAGGCAACTGCCGTCTGTTTTTTCCGAGCGCACCTGAACAGGCAGGCCCCGAAGGTGTTGAGTCAACTGAGCCAGAACCAACCTGATCGCCCGCAGCTCCAAGACGTAGGTGTGTGGGCCTCCTGAGGGCCCCACCTCCCCTGGAACTGCAGGGACTTCCAGAAACCCCCCCAACCTAACAGACTGGCATCCGTGGTGACCGTCTCCCAGGAGGGGGTCAGAAAGGATCTGCCCCCCAACAGGTTTCTGGAGTCCAGTCACCACGAGAGGGACCGCCTGACCAGGGGGGAAGGCGCAAAGACCCGGTCCAGGGATGCAGGGTCCTTGTCCCATACTGACAAGAGGTGGAGTTGCAGAGGCCTCAAGTGGAACTGAGGGGACCGCCTCGAAGCATGCCACCATCAGGCCCACCAGCTGCATTCCCTGCCTGATGGAGGGATGATGACAAGATAGCAGGAACTGGACCTGCACAATCAGACTGTCCACCTTCTGCTGAGGAAGAAAATTCCTTGCCTGAACTGTATCCAGGTTCATTCCCAGGAAGGAAGTAATCAATGAGGGAGACAGAGAAGACTTGGGATGGTTGATCACCCAGTCAAATGACTCCAGGGTGGACACTACCAGCTGAGTACAATGCAAACAAGTTGTGTGTAACCAGCTCACCCCTATGATGATGCACTCCGGCACGGACTTGAAAGAGGCTCCTGAAGACTGTCCAGTTGAAATGCAGACAATGGTAAATCCAGCCAAAGTTAAAATATAACCTTTACTTGTAAATTTTAAAACGTTCAGAAAAGCTCCATACATGTGCTGTCAGCGACCCCCTCAGCACCCTCCATCACACGTGACGCGTTTCAGGCTTCAAATGAGCCCTTACTCATACAAGCTGAGTATCCAACTCTGCCTGATGTAGAGACTGGGAAGTGATGAGAATGTCGTCCAGGTAGGGCAACACGCGGATGCCCTGAGACCTGAGCAGAGACATCACTCCAGCCAGCACCTTGGTGAACACCCTGGGAGCTGAAGTGAGACCAAAGGGCAATGCCACAAATTGGTAGTGTTGATCTTCCAGAGCGAACCTGAGGAACCTTTGATGACCTGGAAATACAGGAATATGAAGGTAAGCATCCTTGATGTCCACCGAGGTCATGAAATCCCCTGGGCGCAGGGAACTGATGGCAGAGCGCAGAGTTTCCATGCGAAAGCGCCTGCTCCTGACAAATTTGTTGAGGATCTTCAAGTCCAGGATGGGCTGACTGACCCATCTTTTTTGGGCACGGTGAAGAGGTTGGAATAGAAGCCCTTGCCCTTTTCTCTTAAAAGGGACCTTGCAGATGACCCCCAGCTCCAGAAGGCTTTGCACCGCCTGCACTAGATCCTGAGCTGACACAGGGTCCTGAGACATCCGGGATCTGATGAACCTTGGGGGCGGCCAGGCAGCAAACTATCTTGTAACCGGAGGACACTACCTCCTGAATCCACCGGTCTGAGACATGAAGCCTCCAGACGTGAGCAAAGTGCTGAAGCCGTCCCCCCACCCGGATGGGTGAGGGCGCCCCTTCATGCCCGAGGGGGCTTGGGAGAGGACTTAAGCTTGGAGCCCCAGGAGGAGCCAGGGCATCCACGTCCTCTGCCCCTACCCCAGAAGTCTCCTCGGGCCCCAGTAAAGGAAACCCCCCTCCCTTGTCTAGCACCACGGTAGGGGGAGGAAAAGGAGCCCTGACCCCCCGAAAGGGCCGAGACTGCGGCCTGTGCTGGGGTAACCTGCCTCCCTTAGCAAACAGGTCCAGGCGGTCCCCAAACAGGCGTCCTTTAAAGGGAAGACCAGTGAGGGCTTTTTTGGCAGCGCTGTCAGCAGCCCACTGGCGCAGCCAAACCGAGCGGCGTATAGCCACTACAAGGGCAGAGGTTCTGCCACACATTCTAATGGTGTCATCCAGGGCCGAGAGGACATAGGTCACAAAAACATCACAACTAGAGAGTGCATTAAAGTCCTCCCTAGACATATCATCAGGGGCACCATCAAGGACACTTCTAAGCAGGGTCCTAATAGCCACAGCTGTAATAGCCGAGGCACAGACCGGGCGCAGCGCCGTCCCCACACACAATGTGCCGGTCCTCAGCATCCCGCAGGGTAGTAGAGTCAGGGGAGTGCATGACAGAGGTGTTTAAAAACCCTAGAACCGGGGCATCCACTTCGGGAGGGGATGACCAACACTTCACCACAGCAGCAGGAAAGGGATACTTCCTATCCCAACTCTTTGGTACACCGGGAAGTCTACTGGGACGCTCCCATTCCTTGAGCACAAGGTTATTAAAATGTGCTTGCTCAGGAAATTCCAAGCGTGACTTAGCAGTATTGAAAAGTTCCCCCCTTTGCCTAGGAGCTGCAACAGGGGGAAAGATAGATAGAACCTCAAAAATCTGAGCCAACAGTCTATCAGTATCATCTGGGGCCCAGGGGTCAGAGCCAGAATCGTCGTGACCCCTGGGCCTCTCATCAGATGACCCTGAGACAGAGAATAGCTCCCCTTCCTCCAAAGGGGTATAGCCAGACAGTTCCAAAAACTAATCAGATTCCATAGGGAAAAGAGTGACATCAGGCGTTAAATGCCGCTTCTTTGCAGAGGCCTTACGCGCCAAGGTATCAGCAATCAACTTCTCAACACTAGCCAGTCTAGAAGACACATCAGGCTGAGAATCCCCACCCGTATGTAACTCAGTAGGAGTGAGATTTAAGCTTGGGGGAGTAGGAGAGGTGAAACGAGTCGCAGACTCAGCCACTGGAAGGCCGGATTGCAGCGCCAAAGACGGGCCGCCCCTCCCCCCCCCCCCTAAAGAGCGCGAAGCCATACAAGCAGCCAATGACAGCGCACCGGTGCCTGAGGTAACACTGCCACCAAGCGCGGAACACAGGGAAGCGCGCGCGGCGGCAATTTACAAGGCACAATAAGTGAAAACAAGTCAGTGTGGCGGCTGACACCAAGCATAATGAAGTGAAGCACAAGGCCAATACACATCTATACACACACACCCCTCCCCCGAAGGCTACAAGGAGAGTGAGGGAGGACAGCGGCCACTTAACAGGACCCAACGATAGACAGGGGCAAAGGGGCAATATAGAGGCTCACCATATGCCTATACCGCCTACCCTTTGGTGGGGGATTGCGGTGGAGCAGCGCTCCTAAGCACCTAACAGCGATGGTGCCTACCATCACCCGACCAGCGCAGCCAAGGCTGGGAGGCAATTACTGATGGAACAGGTGGGAATAGTCCTACAGGGCCGCAGGCTAATAGCCCCGCTCACCTGCGAGTAGAGAGAGCCATCTTCTTGTCCTTCGCAGTCCAGACTGTAGAGAAGATCTGGGGATTGTGGGAGGTCCCAGGGTATTTGAGGGGCCGGGAGGAGCCTATTTTCGATGTCTCTGCAGTCCAGCGCCATCTGGCGGAGTAATACCCGAGTGTAAGTAATCTATCTGGAGCAGGACGTACTGTATACTAAGAATAGAGCAGCTATATACAGTAGTCAATGGGGGTCTAATTTGGTTCTGTCCCACTCACATTTTGGTTTGTTTCAAAATATATTAGAGATGATCCTATGTGCGAATCCGGAGATACATACATAAAGTGGATGTGCACTGCCTAGTAATTATCCAGAGATGTAGGTGCCAGGCCCTGGGACTAAGATAAAAATGTACAATAAAGGGATCCTAGATTAATCCCACTAAAGAATGTCCCTATACAAAAGGCCGCACTCAAAAATAAAATTGTAATATTTTAATTTTTATTATTAAATAAATTCTAAATTAATAAAGACAGACAACACATCAGAACACAAGATTAAAAAACATACACACAAAAACGGGGGATCAACCATAGAAGGATTAAGTATTGAAAAGCAGTTAAAATGAAACCGGAAGAACTATAACCATTATAAAAAAATTTAACATAAGAACAATCACCATAAAGAGGTAACTAAGAAACATGATAAGGGTGGGGTGGAACAGGACATGCTCTAGACATATATTACCAATTCTACAGGTGAGTAATCACAGAATTGTATTATTCTAAGTATACAGCACATCCTGTTCCAGAAGATATTCCTTACTCTTGGGACATCCAATAGCAGTGTCCGTAAGGTAGGGTGGGATCCCCAAAAGTAACAGCAGACAGTTTAAACCGCTGCCGCCTGCAGAACTTTGCGACCAAAAGCAGCATCAGCTGAGGCCTTAACATCAACTTTGTAAAACTTTGAAAAAGTATGAACAGAAGACCAAGTGGCGGCCTTGCAAACTTGTTCAACAGAAGCCTGGTGCTGAAAAGCCCAAGAGGCACCAATAGTATGAGTAGAATGAGCAGTAAGGCGGAAGGGAGGTTCCTTCCCCTTAGCAGAGTAGGCCTGTATCACAGCCTGATGTATCCACTTACTGATAGTGGACTTAGCCAGGGCCAGGCCCTTCTTAGGTCCAGATGGAAGCACACAAAGAGCATCAGTCTTCCTGAAGGGTTCAGTCGCCACCAGATAGAACTTCAGAGTCCTAACCAGATCCAAAGAGTGTAAAACCCTTTCCTTAGAGTTACTAGGATTAGGACACAGAGAAGGCAAAACAATGTCCTGATTGAGATGAAAGGCAGAAACAACCATAGGCAGAAACTCTGGCTTAAAACGAAACACCACCTTGTCCTGGTGTCTCTCAAAATAAGGAGGTTTGATGAAACACGCCTAACAGAAGTGATAGCCACCAAAAAGACTACTTTAAGCGTAAGAATGGACAAAGGAGCCCCCTGCAAGGGCTCGAAGGGAGACCCCCTGCAGGGCAGATAAGACCAAGTTCAAGTCCCAGACTGGTAACATAGGCTTATGTGGGGGACGCACGTGAGTAACCCCCTGGAAGAAGGTCTTGACCAGGGGATGCTGAGCAAAGGATCTTTGAAAAAAAATGCCCAAGGCAGAAACATGACCTTTCAGAGTACTGAGCTGAAGACCCAGATCCAAACCATGTTGCAGAAACTCCAAAATCCTAGCAATAGAAAACACACGACAGGGAAGCGAGTTAGACTCACACCAGTCAATGTAAGTATGCCAAACCCTGTAGTAGATGGAAGAAGAGGACCTTTTCCTAGCCCTGATCATGGTATTTACACTCGAGGCAGGCAGCCCTTTTTCCATCAAGATGGAGGTTTCAACAACCAGGCCGTCAAAGCCAGCGTTTGTAAATTGGGGTGGCGTAGGTGCCCCTGAGTGAGCAGATCTGGAACCCGGGACAGGGCGTACTGATCTACTGCCAGCTGCACGATGTCTGCGAACCACACTCTTCTTGGCCAACAGGGGGCCACCAGTATGGCTGGCACCCTTTCCTGAGCTATCTTGCGCAGCACCCTGCCCAGCAGGGGAAACACATACAGGAGCTGAAAACTCGTCCAAGACATTGCCAAGGCATCCATGGCCAAGGCCAGAGGATCCTGGGACAGAGAGACAAAGACTGGAAGCTTGTGATTGTGACGGGACGCAAACAGATCCACATCCAGCTGACCGCAGCGGTGGCACAGGGAGCGAAACACCCTGCTGCCGAGGGACCATTCTCCCAGACGAGAGGTCCCCCTGCTCAGGGAGTCTGCCTCCAGATTCTCCACCCCCGGTATGTACATAGCTGAGATGCAGGGAACTCTCTCCTCCACCCAGGACAGTATCAGGCACACTTCCTTGAGGGTCCTCTTGCTCCGGGTCCCTCCCTGATGATTGATGTAGGCAACCGCCGTCTGGTTGTCCGAGCGGACCTGAACAGATTAAGTGGGCGAGATCCAACCTGATCGCCCTCAATTCCAGAATGTTGATAGGGGTATGGGCCTCCTGAGGGACCCACTGACCCTGGAATTTCAGGGATCTGCCCCCCAGCAGGTTCCTTGAGTCCAGCCACTACGATAGAGACCGTCTGGCCAGAGGGGACAGAACAAACACCTGATCCAAGGACACAGGGTCCCGATACCATACTGACAAGAGGTGAAGCTGAAGAGGCCTCATGTGAAACTGGGCATATGGAACCACCTCGAAGCAGGACACCATCAGGCCCACCAGCTGCATTCCCTGCCTGATGGACAGATGAGGACAAGACAGAAGGGTCTGTGCTTGCTCTTGAAGACTCTCCACCTTCTGCTAAGGAAGAAAGATCTTGACCTGAGATGAATCCAGAATCATGCCCAGAAAGGACTTCACCATGGAAGGAGACAGGGAAGATTTGGGGTGGTTGATCACCCAGCCGAATGACTCCAGTGTGGACACCACCCACTGAGTATCCAGCTCTGCCTGTTGGAAGGACTGAGAAGCGATAAGCATGTCGTCCAAGTAGGGAAGAATGCAAATGCCCTGAGATCTCAGCAGAGCCATCACTCCTGCCAGCACCTTGGTGAATACCCTGGGAGCCGAGGTGAGACCGAAGGGCAAGGCCACAAATTGGTAGTGCTGATCCTGCAGAGCGATCCTGAGGAATCTCTGATGACCTGGAAAAATAGGAACATGAAGGCAAGCATCCTTGATGTCTACAGGGGTCATGAAGTCCCCTGGGCATAGGGAATTCACAGGACAGAGTCTCCATGCGAAAGTGTCTGAATCTGACAAATTTGTTGAGGCGCTTTAAATCCAGGATGGGTCTGATGGACCCATCCTTTTTGGGAACAATGAAAAGATTGGAATAATAGCCTTTGCCCCTTTCCCTCAAGGGCACCCGGCAGATGACTCCCAATTCCAGAAGGCCTTGGACAGCAAGGGACAGACCCTGAGCTGACAGGGGGTTTTGAGCTAACCGGGATTTGATGAATCTTGGGGGCGGCCAGGCTGTAAACTCTATCTTGTAACAGGAGGACACTACATCCTGAATCCACCGGTCTGAGACATGAAGCCTCCAGACATGAGCAAAGAGCCGAAGCCGTCCCCCCACCCGGATGGGTGAGGGCGCCCCTTCATGCCTGAGGGGGCTTGGGGAAGGACTTAGGCTTGGGACCCCAGGAGGGGCCAGGGCGGCCACGTCATCTGTCCCTGCCTCAAAAATCTCTGTAGGCTCCAGCAAAGGAAGCTCCCCGTCCAATTCTGGAGCCACGGAAAAAAGGAAGAAAGGCACCTGAACACCGAAAGGACCGGGGCTGCCTTCTACGCTGATGTAACTTGCCTCCCTTAGCAAACAAGACTAGACGTTCACCAAAGAGGCACAGACCATTGAAGGGAAAACCAGTGAGAGCCTTCTTAGCAGTGTTGTCAGCAGGTCTCAGCAGGAAAGGGATACCTCTTATCCCAACTCTTTGGCACCCCGGGAAGCCGTCTAGGCCGTTCCCACTTTTTGAGCACCAGATTATTAAAATGAGTTTGTTCAGGAAACTCCAAGCGTGGTTTAACAGAATGAAACAGCTCCCCCTGCTGCCGCGGAGCCACGGCAGGAGGAGAGATACAGAGTACTTCAAAAATGTGAGCTAAAAGCCTGTCAGTATCATCTGAAGCCCAGGGGTCAGACCCAGAATCGGCACCGTCAACCTTAGGCTGATCCTCAGATGATTCTGAATCAGAAAATAATTCCCCCTCTTCCAGGGGGGTATAACCGGTAACGTCAAAAAAATTCCTCAGCCTCCATAGGAAAGAGGGAAACACCAGGTGAAAAATGCCGCTTTTTAGCAAAAGCTTTACGCGGGCCAGAGCCAGCAATATGTCTCAATGCTGGCCACCCGTGCAGCCAAATCAGGTTGAGATTCCCCACTGGTATGCACCTCACTAGGAGTCAGATGTAAGCATGGGGGGGGGGGTAGGCGAAGCCAGAGGGAGCGCAGGCCCAGCCACCGGTAACCCAGACTGAAGCAAGCGCCTGCTGGGTGCATTTTACACACACCCTGACATCACCACTTATAGGGGATACCCCACACGCCGCCGGGCTTGTCCCGAAGGAACCCCAAGCACATTATCCTGGGAAGCCTCCATATGGTGATATGGCCAATTGGGATTGACGCCAATAAGGCTACCCGGGATGCCCCAATAGCCCGCTAGGGAAGTGGGAGATATACAAATACAATAGCCCTCCAATTAGGAGTTAATGCTAAATAGAGGGGATAGGACCGGGAGAAACCACAAAAAAGTTTGACCCGCCTGTAAGACATAAAGCAAAGAACCCGTAAGCATAATACAATGAATACAAGAAAAGCCAGCCTGCAGGTGCACTTACGGACCGCGATAGGGAGACGCCAGACACGCAGCACAGGAGCTCCAAAATAGCGCCCGCATATACCTCGAGGGGCGGGCCGCGGAAAAGTGATGCGAAAAACGTCATCTGCAAGGCCCTCCCCCCCCTCCCCGAAGAGCGCGAAAACGCTTCCCCGTGACAAGGCCAGCCAATGGCGGCGCAGCAGCGCCTGAGGTGATGCCGCCGCCGTCCGCGGAGCGGAGTACAAGCGCGCGGCGGCGGCAATAATCAAAACCAGTGCAACCAAGGCAAAACATGATACACATAGTAAATACATACAACCCCCCCCCCCCCCCGAGATCTACCCAGGGGGAGCGAAGGGGGAGCAGCGGACGACCTAAGAGGAGCCTAAATGAGGGGACAGGAGCGAAGGGCAAACGGCCGCGGGAGGGGCATCCCATAAGGCTCACCACGGGCCTGTACCGCCTACCCTTTGGTGGGGGACTGTGGTAGGAGCAGCACTCCTTAGTACCTGGCAGCGGTGATGCCTACCATCACCCGACCAGCGCAGCCTAAGCTGGGAGGTAGTGAAAAGGAACGGGTGGGAATAGTCCTACAAGGCCGCAGGCTAATAAGCCCCGCTCACCTGCGAGTAGAAAGAGCCACCTTCTAGTCATCGCAGCCCAGACTGCAGAGAAGAACTGGGGAATTTGTGGGAGGTCCCTGGTATATATTGGGCCTGGAGGAGCCACTTTTCTGTCTCTGCAATCCAGCTCCATCTACTGGATGTAATACCGAAGAGTAAGGAATATCTTCTGGAACAGGACGTGCTGTATACTTAGAATATTTTTATTTTTCATAGAGGCAGGCAGCTCTGAATGATCAGAGAGGACAGCAATATTACAACATTGGTCCCATGAGGAAGGCGATTCTGCAAGGTCATAGACTCTCCTCCTACTCCTTCTCTAGGGAGAACAAGAAGACATCCAGCCCCACTTATTACAACACTTAGCTGCTAAAACAAAAAGAAGTATAATCCGTCATGGAGCAGGAGAGGGAGCAAGAGTAGGACTAAATTCATTGCAATGGGAGGGTGAAGCATTTAGAGGGCAGCAAGCCAGAGGCAAAAATATAACCAAACGAGGTTTTGTGTCACAGTGCATCTGCAAAGTAAAAGGAACCCCAGATTAGCTGTGCCAGGGAGTGTCCTGGTCCATTATCCCCTGTCATGACTCTCACCTTATCATACCAGAGCTCCATCTGATGGGCATGTTACCAATCAGAGCTCCATGCCTGATTCTGGGCTTTCTAGGGATCTTCAACTGGAGGGATAACCCAAATCAGAGTATATGGAAGCAAGTGTTAAGACACCTAAAGAAATTTTTTTAGTTTACACTTTAGTGAGGGACACCAAAACCCCTGTCAGCAAAACAGTGGCCTTCCAACTGTTCATAGTGATGCAGCATCTCAGCATGTAACCGACATATAGTGGACAATGTCTAGGCAAATACCGAATGAGTAAAGCCATCTGCAGCATGTGCCTGCACAGTGCCGACCAACATTATAGCCCCTGGTGTACAGCAAGCAAACTTGCGGGCATCATCATTAATTCAGCAATCTGCCTCAAAATTGCTTGCGGCAACAATCAATGATGGAGGTTGAGCGCTGCAGGAAGCCCTTCATAATGGATGAGGCTCATCGATCGAACGCATTTACCACCAGAGGGTAAATTGGAAGCCTATGCGGGCAAAGAGAATATTGACCAATTTATATACTACACAGTGCCTAGCAACACAGAGTGAGTTACTTACCCTTCCTCCTCACAAATCATCAGCTTGACTTGTGTTGCAGGTTCCTTACTAAAAGTGTAAGCTGTAGATCTGCCCCCATTGTCTGCCTTTCCTTTTCTAACGGCGACTCTCAGCCACTACTGACATAGTGAGCCAGTAAGACAATACCTCTTTACAGAGGGCTGTAAATTCCACATTCATGCCACACCATAGCAGATTTTATTGCTGGCCACACTCAGATTAACATGCTTCTACATTCTAATCTTGTAGAGTTGGGATCAAATGCCTTGGAGCACATATGTCAAACTCAAGATTCGGGGGGCGGATGGGGCCCTCCAAGCCTGTCAGGTGCCAAACGGCGGCGCTAGGGCGTCTGTGTGTGGTGGCATCAGGTTATGCACCGGTACACTGTATTCCGCTGTGGAGAGCAATCCTGTCAGATGTGCAGGGCTGGAATAGGTGTGTGGAGGCCCCTGGGCAGAATGTCTGGTGGGGGCCTCCATACTGTAATTTTTCCTTACTAATCACCCCTGTGGCCGGCATGGAGTCTAAAAGATTCCAGGACCAGCCACTAGTCTGCCCGGGGGCATTTTATATCGGGTGGTTTCACACAGGGGGGGCATCCTACATCGGTATGCCCCCAGGCAAGGACCAATTACCAGGATAGTCAAAATCCAGTCATAACAAAACCCCCTCACCCTGCCTGCCTCCCCGTATATCGGGTGGTTTCACACAGGGGGGCATCCTACATCGGTATGCCCCCAGGGCAAGGACTAATTACCAGGATAATCAAAATCCAGTCATAACAAAATCCCTTACCCTGCCTGCCTCCCCGTAGTTGAGGTAGGATAGGTGAGTTATAACAAAAAAATACAATTCTGCGATTACTCACCTGTAGAATTGGTTTTATGAGTATACAGTACGTCCTGCTCCAAATCTAATACTTACAGTTGGGATATACTCCACCAGATGGCGCTGGACTGCAGAGACATCGAAAATAGGCTCCTCCCGGCCCCCTCAAATACCCAGGGACCTCCCACAAATCCCCAGCATTGAAAAGCAGTTAATGAGAAGCCAGGAGAATTAAACAATCCAAACTATCAACTATAACAATGATAACAATCACCATACAGGGGATCCAAGAAATGCAAACCAAGGGTGGGTTGGAGCAGGATGTACTGTATACTCATAATACCAATTCCACAGGTGAGTAATCACAGAATTGTATTATTCTTCGTATACAGTACGTCCTGCTCCAAATCTAATACTTACACACAATAGCAGTATCCATAAAGTAGGGTGGGATCCCCAATAAAAATCAGCAGCAGACAGTTCAAACCACTGCCGCCTGCAGAACCTTGCGGCCAAAAGCAGCATCAGCTGAGGCTCTAACATCAACCTTGTAAAACTTTGAAAAGGTATGAACAGAAGACCAAGTAGCGGCCTTGCAAACTTGTTCAACAGAAGCCTGGTGCTGAAAACCCCAAGAGGCACCGATAGCACGAGTGGAATGAGCAGTAAGGCGGAAGGGAGGATTCTTCCCCCTTAGCAGAGTAGGCCTGAATAACAGCCTGATGGATCCATTTGCTGATAGTAGACTTGGCAGGAGCCAAACCCTTCCTAGGACCAGAAGGGACCACAAAAAGAGCATCAGTTTTCCTGAAAGGTGCAGTAGCCACCAGATAGTACTTCAGACACCTAACCACATCCAAAGAATGCAAAACCCTCTCCTTAGCATTGCTAGGATTAGGGCACAAAGAAGGAAGAACAATATCCTGATTCAAATGAAAGGCAGACACTACCTTAGGCAGAAAGTCAGGTTTGAAACGAAACACCACCTTGTCCTGGTGTCTCAAAGTAGGGGGGCTGAATAGAAAGCGCCGCCAACTCACACGCCTGACAGAAGTGATAGCCACCAGAAATACAACCTTGAGCGTAAGAATGGCCAAGGCAGCATTCTGCACAGGTTCAAAGGGAGCACCTTGCAAGGCTGACAGAACCAAGTTCAGATCCCAAACAGGCACCATAGGCTTACGTGGGGGGGCGCACATGAGTGACCCCCTGGAAAAAAGTCCTGATCAGAGGGTTCTGAGCAAAGGACTTCTGGAAGAAAATAGCCAGGGCAGAAACCTGACCCTTCAGAGTACTGAGCTGGAGTCCCATCTCCAACCCATGCTGCAGGAACTCCAGAATCCTGGGAATAGAGAACACCCGACAGGGAAGAGACTTAGACTCACACCAGTCAATGTAGGCAGGCCAAACCACAAGTTTGTAAATTGGGATGGCGTAGCGAGCCCTGAGTGAGCAGATCTGGCACCAAGGGCAGAGCGTACTGATCTACTGCCAGCTGTACCACGTCTGCGAACCACACTCTTCTTGGCCACCTGGGGGCCACCAGAATTGCTGGCACCCCTTCCAGAGCAATCTTACGCAGAACCCTGCCCAGCAGGAGGATTGGAGGGAAGACATACAGGAACCGAAAGTCCTGCCATGACAAGCTAGCGCATCCGAGGTCAAGGCCAGAGGATCCTGGGACAGAGAGACAAAAGCTGGGAGCTTGTGATTGTGGCGGGATGCAAACAGATCCACATATGGTTGGCCCCAACGGTGACACAGAAATTGAAACACCCTGCTGCATAGGGACCATTCTTCCTGGCGAGAGGTCCCCCTGCTCAGAGAGTCCACCAGGCAATTTTCCACCCCCGGGATGTACACAGCTGATATGCAGGGGACATTGGCCTCCACCCAAGTCAGGATCAGAGACGCTTCCTGGAGGGCCCCCTTGCTCCGGGTCCCTCCCTGATGATTGATGTAGGCAACTGCCCTCTGGTTGTCCGAGCGCACCTGAACAGGCAGGCCCCGAAGGTGAGTAGTCAAGTGAGCCAGAACTAGCCTGATCGCCCACAGTTCCAAGACATTGATAGGTGTGTGGGCCTCCTGAGGGCCCCACCTCCCCTGGAACCGCAAGGACTTCCAGAAACCCCCCCAACCTGACAGACTGGCATCCGTGGTGACCGTCTCCCAGGAAGGGGGCAAGAAAGGATCTGCCCCCAAACAGGTTCCTTGAGTCCATCCACCACGAGAGGGCCCTCCTGACCAGGGGGGAGAGCACACAGACCCAGTCCAGGGACGCTGGGTCCTTGTCCCATACTGACAATAGGTGAAGTTGCAGAGGCCTCAAGTGGAACGGAGCATAAGGGACCGCTTCGAAGCATGCCACCATCAGGCCCACCAGCTGCATCCCCTGCCTGATGGAGGGATGGGGACAAGCTAGGAGGGACTGAGCCATCAGACTGTCCACCTTCTGTTGAGGAAGGAAGATACTTGCCTGAACTGTATCCAGATTCATTCCTAGGAATGGAGTTACCAAGGAAGGGGACAGTGAGGACTTGGGGTGGTTGATCACCCATCCAAATGACTCCAGAGTGGACACCACCAGCTGAGTATCCAACTCTGCCTGATGTAGAGACTGGGAAGTGATGAGGATGTCGTCCAGATAGGGAAGCACGTGGACGCCCTGACATCTGAGCAGGGACATCACGCCAAAGCAAAGAAGGTGTCCAGCTCCCGGGATAAAACGTAACCTTTACTTGAAAATTCAATAATAGCATGAAAAAACACTAAGATCCAAACAGGGTGGAGGGCAATAGGGGATGCATGTCCTCATGACACTCTGTTTGGATCTTAGTGCTTTTTCATGCTAATATTGAATTTTCAAGTAAAGGTTACGTTTTATCCCGGGAGCTGGACACCTTCTTTGCTTTGCTTTATGGAATTGTTCAAGAGTTTTTTCTAAGTCCGTGCTGGAGGATTTTCACGATGGGTGAGCTGGTCATTTGCAATTACTCAGAGACATCACGCCAGCCAGCACCTTGGTGAACACCCTGGGAGCTGAAGTGAGGCCGAAGGGCAAGGCCACAAACTGGTAGTGTTGATCCATCAGAGCGAACCTGAGGAACCTTTGATGACCTGGGAACACAGGAATATGAAGATAAGCATCTTTGATGTCCACAGAAGTCATGAAATCCCCTTGGCGCAGGGAACTGATGGCAGAGCGCAGAGTTTCCATGCGAAAGCGCCAGCCCCTGACAAACTCGTTGAGGATCTTTAAGTCCAGGATAGGCCTGACTGAACCATCTTTTTTGGGGACTGTGAATAGGTTGGAATAAAAGCCCTTGCCTTTTTCTCTTAAGGGGACCTGGCAGATGACCCCCAGCTCCAGGGGGCCTTGCACTGCTTGCACTAGCTCTTGAGCTGACACAGGGTCCTGAGGAATCCGGGATCTGATGAATCTTGGAGGGGGATCGGCAGCAAACTCCAACTTGTAACCGGAGGACACTACCTCCTGAATCCACCGGTCTGAGACATGAAGCGTCCAGACGTGAGCGAAGTTCTGCAGCCGTCCCCCCACCCGGATGGGTGAGGGCGCCCCATCATGCCTGAGGGGGCTTGGGAGAGGATTTTGCTTTGGGACCCCAGGAGGAGCCAGGACGTCCACGTCCTCTGCCTCTACCCCAGAAATCTCCCCGGGCCCCAGGGAAGGACACCCCCCTTCCCTGTCTTGCACCACGGTAAGGGGAGGAGAAGGAACCCTGACCTCGAAAGGGCCGAGATTGCCGCCTGCGCCGGGGTAACCTGCCTCCCTTAGCAAAAAGGTCCAGGCGGTCCCCAAACAGGCACAGTCCTTTAAAGGGAAACCCAGTGAGGGCCTTCTTGGCAGCGTTGTCAGCAGCCCACTGGCGCAGCCAAACCGAGCGGCGTATAGTCACCACAAGGGCAGAAGTTCTGGCACATATTCTGATGGTGTCATCCAATGCTGAGAGGACAAAATTTACAAAAACATCACAACTGGAGAGTGCATTAAACACCTCACAAGGCAAATCGTCAGGGGCACTATCAAGCATATTTCTGATAAGGGTTCTAGTGGCCACAGCAGTAATGGCAGAGGCACATAACGGGCGCAGTGCCGTCTTTGCACATGCGAAGGCGTGGGATGCCAGCTGGTCAATGCGCCGGACCTCAGCATCCCGCAGGGTAGTGGAGTCAGGAGAATGCATGACAGAGGTGTTAGATAGCCCTAGGATCGGGGCATCCACATCGGGGGGGGGGGGGGGATGACCAACATTTAACCACCTCAGCAGGAAAGGGATACTTCCTATCCCAGCTCTTTGGAACCCCGGGAAGTTTACTGGGGCACTCCCATTCCTTGAGTACAAGGTTATGGAAATGTGCCTGCTCGGGAAATTCCAAACGTGATTTTGCTGTATGGAAAAGCTCCCCTCTTTGCCTGGGAGCCTCAACAGGGAGAGAGATGGACAGAACCTCATAAATCTGGGTCAATCTGTCAGTGTCATCCGGGGCCCAGGGGTCAGAGCCAGAATCGTCATGACCCTTTGGTCTCTCATCAGATGAGCCTGAATCAGAAGAGAGATTCCCTTCATCAGACGGGGTATAGCCACAAAGATTCCCAAACTCCTCAGTTCCCATAGGGAAAACAGTGACATTAGGCGTCAAGTGCCGCTTCTCAGCAGGGGCCTTACGCGCTAAGGACTTAGCAATCAACTGCTCAACAGTAGCCAGTCTAGAAGACACATCAGGCTGAGAATCCCCACTAGTATGCAACTCAGCAGGAGTGAGATTTAAGCTTGGGGGAGTAGGTGAAGTGAAACGAGGTGCAGCCACTGGCAGGCATTGCAATGCAAGCACCTGCTCAGCACAGGGTACACAGACCCGCGCCTTGTCAGCGTCAGCATGAAGCTGCCCACACGCTACACACAGCCGGTCTTGTCCCGAAGGGACCCCGGTTACATTATCCTGGGATGCCTCCATATGGTGATTATAGCGGCGCTGTACGCCGATAGGGAATAACGCTATATAGCAACCCCAGATGCCCAAATAACCCGCTAGGGAAGTGGGAGTATTATTTTTACAAGGCCTACAAGTTATATACTAACACAGGGCCGGGAGAAGCCAAAAGGGTTCGCCCTGCCTGAAAGACATAAGCAGACAAGACCTGTAAGCACACAGTAACAAAAGTGAAAGATATGAAGCCGCCCGCGAGGGCACTTACGGACCGCGGTAAGTAGGGGTCCGTCGCACATGGGCCAACAAAGCAGGATAAAGATGGCGTCGGTATACCTCGAGGGGCGCCCCGCCCCCCCCCCGAAGAGCGCAAAGCCAGAACGTGCAAGCAGCCAATGATGGCGCACCAGCGCCTGAGGTAATGCCGCCGCCAAGTGCGGAAACAAGTCAGTGCGAGGCGGCAATTTTTAAAAAGCCAGTAAAGACAAGTCAGCGCGGCGGCTGAAACAAGACTAAACAGAATGGAAAAAGTGTAAAACACAGAATGCATAGCACACATATTTACCCCCCCCCCCTCTTTTCCCCCGAAGGCTACAAGAAGGATGAGGGAGGACAGCGGCCACTTAAACAGGGCCCACCGATGGGCAGGGGCAAGGGGGCACTAGTGCGGGAGGGGCATCCCATAGAGGCTCACCATAAGCCTGAACCGCCTACCCTTTGGTGGGGGGATTGCGGTGGAGCAGCGCTCCTAAGCACCTAACAGCGGTGCAGCCTACCTTCACCTGACCAGCGCAGCCAAGGCTGGGAGGCATATTACTAGTGGAACGGGTGGGAATAGTCCTACAGGGCCACAGGCTTATAGCCCCGCTCACCTGCTAGTAGAGAGCCATTTCTCATCCTTCGCAGCCAGACTGCAGAGAAATTCTGGGGATTTGTGGGAGGTCCCTGGATATTTGAGGGGCCGGGAGGAGCCTATTTTCGATGTCTCTGCAGTCCAGCGCCATCTGGCGGAGTATATCCCAAGTGTAAGTATTAGATTTGGAGCAGGACGTACTGTATACTAAGAATATACTCCTTCCCCAAATCTGAAAGAAGTTCTATCACTGGCGTGTGGGCATGGGCCACACACGGTGCACGGGGCTGTATCCTCTGCTCTTTACATGCTCTCGTCTGGCCTTGGATATCATCAGATACCTGCTGACCCAGTGTATATAAATACAACTGATGTGCACCTTTTTCATGTTCTGGGGGGAGAGGATAGTGTCTGCAGCTATTTCGAGTTTCTGTGCCACCAGCTCTCACCACACAAGGAGGGGGTGTAACCCACCCAACTTAATGTCACAGAAGTGCTACAGATGCTGCAGGGGTTATTGCTAGCTACTGCCAGGTGAAAAACAAATTGATTGTGTTGCTGTCCTAGGCAGAAAAAAAATGTATGGTTAAAATGTAATTCAAACATCTGGATACATTTTAATGGTCATGTTTGCATTTTTTTTTTGTTTGCTAATATAGCCCTTTGAAGCCAACCAAAATGCTTATGTGACCCTCGGTCAAAATGAGTTTGCCTTAGAGGGTGCCATACATGCACAGTAAAACAATCAGTGCTATAACCAGCCATGGAAGAGTCATTTACACAGCTTCCAGCATGTCACGCCCAGCCAACCTGCATTTAGAATAATGCAAACTAACTAAAGGGACAGGGGTTGGTTTATTGAAAGGGGTGGCATCCCGATTGCCCTCCTCAACCCCCTAAATCGTACCTGTCACCTTTCTCACCCAGAGAAATGCTGCTGCGGTACAGGCCCCATGTACTGTTCCTGGGCAGTAGATTGCAAAGCAGAAGCCCAAGGACAGGTCAAGGGACCACTGCCAGTCAATCACCTGGTTAATGAAGCTTACCAAAAAAGAAAAAATATAATCTTTATAATGTATAACACTTAAAGTGACCTGGACCCCAGAAAGGCTCAGCATGGCAGATTTAGGCTTCTGTGCATGCACAAGACAAGCTCCTCCACCAAGGCCAGCATTGGAGTCTAGAAGACTCCAGAATAGAAAGCCAAGTGCCCCGGGGCATACATATTTAAGATGTCCTGTTTGAGCCCTGTGCGCAGGCAAATTGTGATACCACAGGTAAATAGCCCTATAACAAGTATAGATCCATGCTGATCTCATGGCTGTCTACACAATGTTCAATTTTTTGTTAGATACATTGTTTATTTATAAATACATTGTATCAAACAGTGTGTAACAATCATCCAAATGCTGTGGGGGGGGGGGGGGGGGGGGGTTGGAACATCTGCATATCAGGGCCATTACAACCGCAGAAATTGCCCCTGAATGTAGCCACCAAGCAGACCAATACAAGGAAGTCTATTTTGTAAACCCCTGGCCACCACTCCCTGCCTCTCTTGTGCTAAGCCCAACTTGAGTATTAAAGGGACATTCCAAGCAAAGAGCTATACGAGACCTCTTTCTGCTTTGCTGGCTGTCAGGGGCAGAATCTGTCCTGCAGCCACCATTCAGCCTGCTTTATATTTCTCAATAACTCTGAGTGAACTCCATTCTGCAGAGCCTCCTCAGCAGCTGATAATGACTCATCCAGGTATGTTTCAATGTAAGGGTCACATCAGAAGTCAATTTATTTTGGCGATCCTGAAAAGGGAGTCAGCAGAAGGGAGGAAGTTCCATAGGGTTTATCAGGGAATGCAAAATGCTGGTGAATGGAAGATGCAGCTCTGACAGGCAGCATGGGGCAAGCAAAAAGGAGGCCCATTGCCTGGAATGTCCATTTAAAATAAATTAATATCTTGCCTGATCGCAGGGATCCATTGGGCAAGGAGAAAGCCCTTTGCCTTGAATGGTCCTTTTTAAAAAAAAAAAATAACTCACCTGATCACTTGGATCCTTCCCTGAAGCCAACTAGTGCAGGGGGGGGGGCAGAGCTCTGTATGGCAGCCACGGGCCCAGCTTCAGCTTCTGTGCAGGTTAATGCTTTACTAAAGGTCAAGACAGCCACTCCTATTTTACCAAGACAGAGTCAGAGGAATATAGGAAACAGCATGCTGACACGTAAATTGCAGGCATGGGGGCA
Source organism: Gastrophryne carolinensis (assembly GCA_027917425.1). Classification (NCBI taxonomy): domain Eukaryota; kingdom Metazoa; phylum Chordata; class Amphibia; order Anura; family Microhylidae; genus Gastrophryne; species Gastrophryne carolinensis. The sequence continues at coordinate 398,563,079 of CM051235.1, forward strand.
CAATCTAAACACAAATGTTTATTTTACATTCCAGAAGAGCAAAACAATAAGGCAGAACACTCCTTTAAATATACAGTTTAAAGTGGAACAAAACCCACCTCGAGCTATAACATTCTATAAGATTCCCGGGCCAATCGATGCCCCGCTGTGTCACCTGATTCACTTACCTCGTTTCCCGGTCCAACGGGGTGTCTAAAAGCAGCGGCCGCATCCCACTATCGCTCTATCCTGGCACGTGCCTGCACCAGGCATTTGTGAATGGCCGGCGCGGGCACGCTCCTGTTAGAAGGAAGTGGAGGATGTGGCCGTCAGGGCACTCAGAGCCGCTGCTCTTAGACAAGCCGTGGGACTGGAAAGAGGCAAGCTGGTCTCAGTGTCATTGCGGGGGGGGGGGGGGGGTAACGCAGCAGGGCACCCTCGATTGGGGTGCCCTCAAGGAAAGGACCAAAATCCTGGGTGTTGGTCCACTTTAAAAGTGACCCACAAACAGAATAAGAAGCCTGTAGGTAATTTCCATATACACAGCCATGAATACAAGCTTTGATCAAACACTACAAACAGCCAGCATGGAGCCCGGGCAGGGTTAGAGGGAAATGTCAAGGGTTACTACACCAGGAAACACGACACTGTAGAGCTGCATAGGCTTGGGGTAGGCATCAGGTCACCCCGTGTACATTACATGTGTTTGGTTTGAAGAAGATTCTGGTCTATTAATAGTTTACACTATGGCGGCGGCTTCTGCACAATCAGCTCCTTCCTTTGATTAGAACCTAGCCAGTGTGGTCAGAAGCCCACCAATGCCCCCCCCCCCCCCAAAAAAAAAAATTCCCATTACTGCACTGTGAAGCCAGGGCCAGGGACCATGAAGGAGTTTCAGGCTGCTGTGCATGCAACACCAGGTCGGCCCCTGTTGAAATCATTAGGCTGGTCTGACTTTTTCTGAAAAGTCATTGAATTTATGCAAATAAGGGGGGGGCTTATAAAATAGATATAAGCATTAGGTCAGCAGTACACGGCATTGCTTTGTGTGCTGCGGCTTCTGATCCCCCCATTCCATTAGAGGACAGGCTGCAGGGGAGGAGGCAGGGTCAGGGTCACCTGCACGCTCCCTGGAACAAGATTCACAGGTAAAGTATAGGTATGCTTTAGAGTTCAAAGGGTACTGGGCAGGGGCCTAACTAATCAAGTGCAGAGAAGTGAGTGACAGGTTCCTGTGTGCTACTGTTTATAGAACATTCACGTTTCTAGGAGTCTTTTTTCTGTGTCTATGAACATGTAGATCTCCATTACCAATCCTTCTGTACTTGCCTCCACTACTGCTGGATCCTCACCGCCAGCCCCCTAGCCCTCATTTACTCTCACCAGACACTCACCACCTCTGCATTCGCTCTGGCTACATCACTGGAGGTTGTCTTCAGGCCCACACCACCTTGCTGTTATCCCCATCCTCACTGCTAACCTTTGCCACCATCACCTCGGCAGGCACCAACACCTCCTGCTTGCGGAAACTAGACAATCACTTACCCACAGAGGAGCCTTCCAGCGAGTCAACGGAGGCCTTTCACAACACCAGAATAGAGTAGGACACAAATTGCACTACTTTTCACATTTTCACTGCATTCATAAAGTGAAAAAAGACATTTTAAATGTGCCCGCTCGCACTCCTGTTTGCCATAAACAGAGCGATGTGGGGGGTTTCACACAGCAATTAACCTGTGCCGAATCTCTGCGCCACGGCCCCTATAGAGGGCAGGCATCCTTAAGATTTCCTTGGCGTACAGACGCTGTCAGTTTGCCAAAAGGAAGTCTAAACTGAACGAAAGCCACTGATTGGACCCATGAAGAGGCGAGTTCTTGTATTATCCTTGGAGATACAAATAGCAGGGCATCCCAAATCAGGACACTGTGCCAGAGAGCAACAACAAGCAAATGTTCCTGTGACACAGAGCTGGGAGGAAGGGTTTAAAGCTGACCTCTAGTATCAAATATCTTTAGCTCTCTTAATAATCACACACACAGGGGATCTTGATGTGGGATGCGCCTCCAGTTAATCTTTAGAAAGTCGTAATTGAGCATGGAACTCTGTATGATGGGGACAGGACACAGCTGCACAACTCTGATTGGCAGAGGTACTATTGCCACCTATGACTTTATTGGGTGGAACTCCACTGAGAAAAGGCAAGTCTCGCTTATGCAGGGATCACAGATGGCATGAGGGTGTACATGAGGTTAGTTTAAAGTGGACCAATCACAGGTCTTTCCGGCCCTGGAGTCTAAAAGTCTACAGGATGCCCCCGTGTGCGAGCCCCCCCCCCCGATCACCAGCAAGCTTCTTACATTTCTGCTCCTCACCATGATCAGGCTGCACCCACGGGATCCCTGCAGCTATGTGCGCTCCCACCTCGGGCATGCACACCTTTGCAGGGAAACTAGGGATGCAGCTCAGTCCAAAGGACTGTGTTTTGCTGTCCATTAGTATGCACAGTAAAAAGCACTGATTAGATGAGATCCCATGCATGTCCCGTGGGAACAGCAGAAAGGTAAGTGGGCGATTTCCGGAAGGAGGGGTCACAGAGTGGGGAATCCCAATTCTGGTCGGCCCAGTCAAAATCCTAGTGATTAGTACACTTTAAAGTGGACCAAAACCCAGGATTTTGACTATAACGTGTTTTGGTTCTTTCCCAATCGAGGACGCCCTGCTGTGTGAAACCCCCCCAGATCACCGAAGCCAATTCACCGCTTCCCAGTCCTACGGCACATGCGCAGTCGCTCGTCCAATCAGTGCTAGGAGCTGCTGACATCACGCCGTCTAAGCCAGCATTTGAGGCCAGCGGCTCTGAGCGCACTGGCGGCCACATTCCCCGCTTTCCTCTAGCAGGGTGCGTACCTGCGCCGGACATTCACAAATCCCCACTTAGAGGGATAGCGGGGATGCAGCAGCAGCGTTGGACCAGGAAGCAAGGCAAGTGTACAAGGCGACCTGAAGAGTTTCAAACAGCAGGGCATCCCGCTGAGCATTTTGGATGCTCCAGGGCAAGGGCATCGATTGGCTCGAAGATCTTATAGATTCCCGGTTCGATTGTGCTGGGTTTTGGTCCACTTTAACATCCATGTCCACTTTAAGGTAAGTGGCCTACCATGATGTTCTGCAGTAAAGGGTCATTAGAGGCTTAAGTTATGGGAAGCCCCGTATCCAATGCAGACAGCAGTATATCAGGACTTTTCTGTGGTTACAAATCAAAGCAACTGGATTACTAGGGAAATACTGTGACCTGGCTGAATGAGGATATGCACAGTGTCAAGTCAGGTTGCACGTTGCACCCCCCACCCAGGTTAAAGGCCCTCCACAGCCAGGCAGCCCCTGCCCCCCCAGCAAGCTCCCCTCACCTCGGGCTCCACCACCTCATGGTAGGCGGGCGGCGGCTCGTAGCTCCTCCCCCCGCCGTAGTCCAGGCCGGGCCGCTCGTTGGTCAGCAGCGCCACCGCCTCGTTGATGTCGTTCTTGGCGAGGCGCAGCGCTGTGCGGATGGCAGCGGGCTCCGAGAAGCCCATGCACAGCAGGGTGGTCATGTGCTGCTCCTCTTCACTCTCCATGCTGACAGGACGGCCGCTGCGTCCAGCTCACAGCCCAGCCTCTGTGCGCGCCGCCATGTCTGCAGCCGGACGGCACCGCCCACTGCCGCGCACACATGACAGCTCACGTGACCGGCGGCCATCTTGCGCTTGGCTGGCTGGCAACTATTGAGCAATGACCGCTCACATGGGTTGACAGCACAAGGCGGCCATGTTGGGACTGGCTAGAGGGACAGCGGGTGAGCGTTGACAGTTCACGTGATCGGTCGAAATGTGTAAGGCTAGTGTTGCTACAGGCTGGCTGACAGCTCCCGTGATTGGACAGAAGGCCTTCATGTTGGGACTGGCCGATTCACAGTGCAGGAACGTTTGTAGTGTGGGGTAGTCTGAATATTAGAATAAAACACACCACACCAGATAAATAAGAACCAATTTAGAATGTAACGGTTGAATATTAGGCAAAGCATTGAACACAATAGTTGGTGTATATAGCCACTGGATTAAGGCAATAAATGACTGTAGAAGAATCTAGTATAATTTCTACTTGAAGGATATGGGGAGAAGAATATCTCAAACAAAGGATAAACTTGTGTCTAGGTCACTTTATCATATGGCTATATGGATAAGACACACTGTATGCTCTGTGTAATTCAATCTATCAATACATAAACAATCTGTTTAAAATGTAAGATTAACTCTATATAATACACTTCAGATAGATGATGCTCTAAATTGGTAACTGTGCTGTAAATAGTGAGGAGAACTGAGAAAAGTTCACTTATCCTTAGACCAAACGATCTTGGTGGAAAATGTCCCGTTATTGCTGACTAAAATGATGCGGTTTCTTTAAATATTTTCTGGATAGTTCTTTCTTCAAGCGGTCACGGCCTCAAAAACTCTCCTAAATAAAATTACCAAGGGCGTCCTCCAACCGCGCTGAGTCCCTTTCTTTGCGCTCCGTGGGAGGCTTCACACAGTGAATAACACACAAAAAAAAAGTCTTTACACCCCTCACACAGTTCAGCACTGTGGCCCTATAATTTATATGGGCTCAGAAACACATACAGACACAGAAGTGCTCCCACTGACCCACCTCACGGACTCTGCTCCGTCAGAGCTTTGCTGTGCCTTTTATAACCTGCTGGAATTACCTCACCAGCCTCACCACGCCCACGCACACACAGAAGAGTTTTCCAGAACCCTCCTAGCAGAGGTTTGTTATATGTCCGTTACACATTTCCCCCTTTTTTTATTAGCAGTCCTCTGCCTATAATTGATCATTTTTCAAGTATTGTGGAAGCTGCCCTCTAGTATCTCTTTTTGGATATCTAGCTTCTATTTCAGAATCCCTCGCTTCCCCCCTTTCCTCCTCAATCTGTTGGGGAAAATGTCCTTGGGGTCTCCTATGAGGGATGGGGGCTGCACTCCCAGTTCTATTTCTACCTGTTCCTCTGTTAAATTTAGTTCCCTTTCCATGGGTCTCTCTTTTTCCTTGTTTGACCCTGCAGGAAGTTGGGGCTGGGTGACCCACCAGTCATCCTCCTCTAACCAATTGTTTTTGTTGTTGGGACTATCCACAGACGTCTTTACCAGCTCTTCTTCGGAAGTCATTATAAATCCACATGGTCTAAGCAGGTTCTGATGTAACCGCCGTTCTGATCCCTTCCCATCCTCTCGTTTCACGTCATACACAGGCAAATTAGGAAAAGGCTGCTTTATTACAACATAAGGATCAGTTTCCCATTTTGCAACAAGTTTATTTTTTCTTTGTGCAAAGGTCCAACGGACTAACACTCTGTCTTTAGTTTGCAGTAATGGGCACTTCTGGGTAGGATTTTCCTTGGTTTGTAACCTTTGATGGACCATTTCTTTACTTCGTTATAAACGCCGCCTATGTTCCTTCACCTATTGATCAGTAGCTCTAGGTTCAACCACTTCTTGGGTTCCCAACACGAAGTCCAAATTTTGTAAAATGGTCTACACAGACCATAGCAAATTGATGTCCAGAAGAGGATTCGGCAATCTTGATAAAGTCCACGGTCAACAGGCTCATTAGCCACTATAGTCATAGGTTGGGTTGTGTTGTTCTTGGCCTTTATGGATATTGCATTCTTTACAACTTTTACATGCTTGGTCTAGGTGCTCCCTCATCCGTGGGAAATAAAAGTACCTTCTTCCCAGAGCCTCCAATTTATCGCTTTGGAAGTGACCACCCATTTGGTGTAGAATTGAACTAATACCTTCCACAATTTCAATTTGCACTACAAACTGACAAACGCATTGCTCTTCTCCATTTTCCCATGCACGGCGATACAGAACAATTTGTCCCATTGTCGACAAATGGCTCTTTCTCTATCAGTCAACAGTTTTCTCTCTCGGTAAGAGGGTTTATCACCAATTTGAAGGTGAGTAAGAATTTTCAACAAATCTGAGTCTTCAGACTGCCATTTCTGCCATTCCCCTTTGTCACATATTTCTGCAGTTGTAGCATTTATCTGAACCTCCTCAATCTCTTCTCTGATTTCCAATGGGCGAACACATAAGGGAGGAATTTCCACTTCTTCTAACATCTGATCGGAATCAGTGTCCAGCTTCCCCAAGGGGAAGTGAGATAGAGCGTCAGCATTGGTATGATTATGTCCTGGCCTATAGTCAGGGGCGGACTGGGGCTAAAAAACGGCCCGGGACTTTCTGGGGCACACCGACTCTGCTGCACTGTTCTTAATGTCACTATATACGCACCTTATTTTTGTTCCATAAGATGCACCCAGGGTTTAAAGGACTAAAATAAGAAAGAAAATATTCTGAACCAAATGGTGTGCTTAAATTCCCCCATTCAGTGCGCAGAATCACCCCATTACAATAAAGGCAGTGGGAGCATCCCTCAGTACAGCCAGTGGGGCATCCCTCAGTACAGCCAGCGGGGGCATCACTCAGTACAGCCAGTGGGGGCATCACTCAGTACAGCCAGTGGGGCATCCCTTAGTACAGCCAGTGGGGCATCCCTCTGTAAAGCCAGTGGGGCATCCCTCAGTACAGCCAGTGGGGCATCCCTCTGTAAAGCCAGTGGGGCATCCCTCAGTACAGCCAGTAGGGGCGTCCCTCAGTACAGCCAGTAGGGGCATCCCTCAGTACAGCCAGTGGGGCATCCCTCAGTACAGCCTGTAGGGGCATCCCTCTGTACAGCCAGTAGGGGCATCCCTCTGTACAGCCAGTGAGGCATCCCTCAGTACAGCCAATAGGGGCATCCCTCAGTACAGCCAGTGGGGCATCCCTCAGTACAGCCAGTGGGGCATCCCTCAGTACAGCCTGTAGGGGCATCCCTCTGTACAGCCAGTAGGGGCATCCCTCTGTACAGCCAGTGGGGCATCCCTCAGTACAGCCAATAGGGGCATCCCTCAGTACAGCCAGTGGGGCATCCCTCAGTACAGCCAATGAGCGGCATCCTGAGGCGATCGTGATCATCCTGCAATAGCGCTAGTGTGAAACCAGCCTCACCCTCCATTTTACTGTGACTTGTGATTTGATGTGGTGCATTTCCTGTCCCCAAGCGGCTTGGGCACCTGGAGTGGAAGGCGATGGCAGCAGGACTGGCAGAGGATGAGGCAGCAGCAGCGAACCGGCGACGCCGCCGCTCTCACACACACAATAACACACATACATGCTTACCGGCACTTCCCGGCTGTTGCGTGCTGGTCGGTGGGCATGCCCCATATGGCTGGCATCCATTGTTTTCATTAAACGCCGGCCATATGGGGCACGCTCACCGACCAGCGCGCAACAGCCGGGAAGTTCCGGTAAGCATGTATGTGTGTTATTGTGTGTGTGTGTGAGAGCGGCGGCGCCGGCAGGAACCGCAGGGCTGAGCAGGCCAGCCGCGCGGCCTGCTGCTCCCCCAGCCTCCAGCATCTTTTCCATGGGGTTGCGGCCCTCCCTGGCACCGGTCTACCGGGATTTTGCCCGGTTTGCCCTATGGCCAGCCCGCCCCTGCCTATAGTGAATATGAAAATCAAATGAGGCCAATCGAGCTACCCACCTCTGTTCAAGGGCTCCCAGCTTAGCAGTATTGAGGTATAGTAAAGGGTTGTTATCAGTAATGATATCCACTCGACCCCCCGGTTAGATATTCACGAAATTTTTCAGTTACCGCCCATACAATTGCTAGGAGTTCAAGACGAAATGAACTGTAGTTACTAGTATTCCTTTCAGTCGGTCTGAGAGAGCGACTGGCATACGCAATGACTCTCTCTCTTCCTTCTTGTTTCTGTGCCAGAATTGCACCTAATCCCTGTAGACTGCCATCAGTTTGTAATATAAATGGCTTACTGTAATCAGCGTTCCCCAAAATTGGAGCCTCTAAAAGTTTTTGTTTTAGTTCATTGAAACTTTTTTCCTGTTCCTCTTTCCATACAGATTGGATGTTTCCGGCCACGCATTTGTTTTTACCTTGTGGTTTACCTCTAAGTAGTCGATGGAGAATTTCTGCACTTTGAGCAAATCCTTTGATATACCGCCTGTAGTAGCCAACTAGTCCCAGGAAACCTCTTACTTCCTTCACAGTATTTGGCCGAGGCCAATTTTTCACGGCCTCCATTTTTTCTGGGTCGGGTGCTATTCCCAATTCTGCAACTATATGCCCGAGATATTTGATTTGTTGCATTTGCTGGGTTGCAGTTTGAGTCCAAATGCAATAATTCTTTGTAATACTTGTTCAATATGTTCTAAATGGTTCTGGAAATTTCTAGAAAAAATTATCACATCATCCAGGTAGATGAGAACGGTTTGAAAGTTTAAATTTCGCAGACATCGTTCCATGAGTCTTTGGAAAGTACTGGGGGCATTTGACAGTCCGAATGGCATCCTGTTAAACTCATTCAGTCCCATGGGTGTAATGAACGCTGTCTTTGGTTTATCTTGCTCTCTAATAGGCACTTGCCAATATCCGCAGGCTAAATCCAGGGTAGTATATAAGGTAGCTTTTCTTAATGCCGCCAATGATTCCTCCACTCGTGGCAAGGGATATGCATCTTTTAATGTCAAAGCGTTTAATTTTCTATAATCTAGACAGAACCGGAGTTGTCCATTTTTCTTTCGGACCAGTACGATGGGAGAAGCCCAAGGACTCTGACTTGGTCTCACCACTCCTCCTATCATTTTATCCAATATGTCCTTTACTTCTTGATAAAGTGCTGGGGGAATATTTCTATATCGTTCACGACTTGGTTTGTCCTCAGTTGTTACTATATGATGTTCAATAACTGAAGTATGTCCCACGTCATCTTCTGTTAGGGCAAAAGCTGTTATATTGCGTTGCAGCACTTCTCGAAGTTCTTCTAATTGGTCAGGAGTCAAACATGAATCGCCCAACCCCAACTGTGTCCATAACTCCTCGAGCTGTGCGGTAATGGAGATTTCAGCACGTTTTTTCTGATGGGGTTTCTCTAGGACAGAATTAACAGTGGACTCTACTGCATGTACTTCAGCTATCAAGGAATGGCGGGGCAATGTTATGTGTATCTGTCCTAGATTGATGAGTCTGACAGAAACTACCCCTTGTGTGACATGGGAGAGAGTACGTCCTACCAACTATTCCCCATTCACTCCAAATTCTCTGATTGGTTCCACTAGCACAGGGATACCTTGGACTCTACAATGACCCCCCCACCCTCAAGGGTATGATTACCTCTTTTCTAGGGGGGAGGACTATTTTTTTCTTAGGGGGTGTGCGTATAACTTCCACCCTCCCTCTGTTTTTACGCAAGGTGTAATGTATGCTACATACTCTTTTCAACTTGAGCAGCTATTTTTGATCATTTAGTTTTTCAGAGATTTGGGACCAATATGCTGGTCCAAATTCATTAAACATTAGACCATCCAGTTCCCGAAGAACATTCATTCCCAATATTACTGGAGTAGACGGCAATGCAGTGTTTTGTGTGACGATCAACCCTTTTTGACCAATAATTTAGTTCAATGTCCACCCAAGTCACCCCTAGTATGGGTAAAGGTTGGTCATTGGCAGCCTTTAACTTAATGTCAATCTCATCCAATTTATCCAGGTTGGCAGCGATCTGAAGATAGGTTTCGTTATTAATTAATGACACCTCAGAACCAGTATCAATTAAACAACTTATCATCTGTCCATTAATTTTTGCTTTTATCACTGGGCAATTGCCCACTACCGCCGGAAATAACTCTGGGGTCTTAGTATCATCGCCTCCTATGGGTCGGTGGGCGTGCCCCATATGGCTGGCGTCCATTGTTTTCATTAAACGCCCACCGACCAGCGCACAACAGCCGGGAAGTGCCGGTAAGCATATATGTGTGTTATTGTGTGTGTGTGTGTGAGAGCGGCGGCGCCGGCAGGAACCGCAGGGCTGAGCAGGCCAGCCGGGCGGCCTGCTGCTCCCCCATCCTCCAGCATCTTTTCCATGGGGTTGCGGCCCTCCCTGGCACCGGTCTACCAGGATTTTGCCCGGTCTGCCCTATGGCCAGCCCGCCCCTGCCTATAGTGAATATGATAATCAAATGAGGCCAATCGAGCTACCCACCTCTGTTCAAGGGCTCCCAGCTTAGCAGTATTGAGGTATAGTAAAGGGTTGTTATCAGTAATTATATCCACTCGACCCCCGGTTAGATATTCACGACATTTTTCAGTTACCGCCCATACAATTGCTAGGAGTTCGAGACGAAATGAACTGTAGTTACTAGGATTCCTTTCAGTCGGTCTGAGAGAGCGACTGGCATACGCAATGACTCTCTCTCTTCCTTCTTGTTTCTGTGCCAGAATTGCACCTAATCCCTGTAGACTGCCATCAGTTTGTAATATAAATGGCTTACTGTAATCAGCGTACCCCAAAATTGGAGCCTCTAAAAGTTTTTGTTTTAGTTCATTGAAACTTTTTTCCTGTTCCTCTTTCCATACAGATTGGATGTTTCCGGCCACGCATTTGTTTTTACCTTGCGGTTTACCTCTAAGTAGTCGATGGAGAAGTTCTGCACTTTGAGCAAATCCTTTGATATACCGCCTGTAGTAGCCAACTAGTCCCAGGAAACCTCTTACTTCCTTCACAGTATTTGGCCGAGGCCAATTTTTCACGGCCTCCATTTTTTCTGGGTCGGGTGCTATTCCCAATTCTGCAACTATATGCCCGAGATATTTGATTTGTTGTTGAGCGAATTTGCATTTGCTGGGTTGCAGTTTGAGTCCAAATGCAATAATTCTTTGTAATACTTGTTCAATATGTTCTAAATGGTTCTGGAAATTTCTAGAAAAAATTATCACATCATCCAGGTAGATGAGAATGGTTTGAAAGTTTAAATCTCGCAGGCATCGTTCCATGAGTCTTTGGAAAGTACTGGGGGCATTTGACAGTCCGAATGGCATCCTGTTAAACTCATTCAGTCCCATGGGTGTAATGAACGCTGTCTTTGGTTTATCTTGCTCTCTAATAGGCACTTGCCAATATCCGCAGGCTAAATCCAGGGTAGTATATAAGGTAGCTTTTCTTAATGCCGCCAATGATTCCTCCACTCGTGGCAAGGGATATGCATCTTTTAATGTCAAAGCGTTTAATTTTCTATAATCTACACAGAACCGGAGTTGTCCATTTTTCTTTCGGACCAGTACGATGGGAGAAGCCCAAGGACTCTGACTTGGTCTCACCACTCCTCCTATCATTTTATCCAATATGTCCTTTACTTCTTGATAAAGTGCTGGGGGAATATTTCTATAGCGTTCACGACTTGGTTTGTCCTCAGTTGTTACTATATGATGTTCAATAACTGAAGTATGTCCCACGTCATCTTCTGTTAGGGCAAAAGCTGTTATATTGCGTTGCAGCACTTCTCGAAGTTCTTCTAATTGGTCAGGAGTCAAACATGAATCGCCCAACCCCAACTGTGTCCATAACTCCTCGAGCTGTGCGGTAATGGAGATTTCAGCACGTTTTTTCTGATGGGGTTTCTCTAGGACAGAATTAACAGTGGACTCTACTGCATGTACTTCAGCTATCAAGGAATGGCGGGGCAATGTTATGTGTATCTGTCCTAGATTGATGAGTCTGACAGAAACTACCCCTTGTGTGACATGGGAGAGAGTACGTCCTACCAACTATTCCCCATTCACTCCAAATTCTCTGATTGGTTCCACTAGCACAGGGATACCTTGGACTCTACAATGACCCCCCCACCCTCAAGGGTATGATTACCTCTTTTCTAGGGGGGAGGACTATTTTTTTCTTAGGGGGTGTGCGTATAACTTCCACCCTCCCTCTGTTTTTACGCAAGGTGTAATGTATGCTACATACTCTTTTCAACTTGAGCAGCTATTTTTGATCATTTAGTTTTTCAGAGATTTGGGACCAATATGCTGGTCCAAATTCATTAAACATTAGACCATCCAGTTCCCGAAGAACATTCATTCCCAATATTACTGGAGTAGACGGCAATGCAGTGTTTTGTGTAACGATCAACCCTTTTTGACCAATAATTTAGTTCAATGTCCACCCAAGTCACCCCTAGTATGGGTAAAGGTTGGTCATTGGCAGCCTTTAACTTAATGTCAATCTCATCCAATTTATCCAGGTTGGCAGCGATCTGAAGATAGGTTTCGTTATTAATTAATGACACCTCAGAACCAGTATCAATTAAACAACTTATCATCTGTCCATTAATTTTTGCTTTTATCACTGGGCAATTGCCCACTACCGCCGGAAATAACTCTGGGGTCTTAGTATCATCGCCTCCTATGGGTCGGTGGGCGTGCCCCATATGGCTGGCGTCCATTGTTTTCATTAAACGCCCACCGACCAGCGCACAACAGCCGGGAAGTGCCGGTAAGCATATATGTGTGTTATTGTGTGTGTGTGTGTGAGAGCGGCGGCGCCGGCAGGAACCGCAGGGCTGAGCAGGCCAGCCGGGCGGCCTGCTGCTCCCCCATCCTCCAGCATCTTTTCCATGGGGTTGCGGCCCTCCCTGGCACCGGTCTACCAGGATTTTGCCCGGTCTGCCCTATGGCCAGCCCGCCCCTGCCTATAGTGAATATGATAATCAAATGAGGCCAATCGAGCTACCCACCTCTGTTCAAGGGCTCCCAGCTTAGCAGTATTGAGGTATAGTAAAGGGTTGTTATCAGTAATTATATCCACTCGACCCCCGGTTAGATATTCACGACATTTTTCAGTTACCGCCCATACAATTGCTAGGAGTTCGAGACGAAATGAACTGTAGTTACTAGGATTCCTTTCAGTCGGTCTGAGAGAGCGACTGGCATACGCAATGACTCTCTCTCTTCCTTCTTGTTTCTGTGCCAGAATTGCACCTAATCCCTGTAGACTGCCATCAGTTTGTAATATAAATGGCTTACTGTAATCAGCGTACCCCAAAATTGGAGCCTCTAAAAGTTTTTGTTTTAGTTCATTGAAACTTTTTTCCTGTTCCTCTTTCCATACAGATTGGATGTTTCCGGCCACGCATTTGTTTTTACCTTGCGGTTTACCTCTAAGTAGTCGATGGAGAAGTTCTGCACTTTGAGCAAATCCTTTGATATACCGCCTGTAGTAGCCAACTAGTCCCAGGAAACCTCTTACTTCCTTCACAGTATTTGGCCGAGGCCAATTTTTCACGGCCTCCATTTTTTCTGGGTCGGGTGCTATTCCCAATTCTGCAACTATATGCCCGAGATATTTGATTTGTTGTTGAGCGAATTTGCATTTGCTGGGTTGCAGTTTGAGTCCAAATGCAATAATTCTTTGTAATACTTGTTCAATATGTTCTAAATGGTTCTGGAAATTTCTAGAAAAAATTATCACATCATCCAGGTAGATGAGAATGGTTTGAAAGTTTAAATCTCGCAGGCATCGTTCCATGAGTCTTTGGAAAGTACTGGGGGCATTTGACAGTCCGAATGGCATCCTGTTAAACTCATTCAGTCCCATGGGTGTAATGAACGCTGTCTTTGGTTTATCTTGCTCTCTAATAGGCACTTGCCAATATCCGCAGGCTAAATCCAGGGTAGTATATAAGGTAGCTTTTCTTAATGCCGCCAATGATTCCTCCACTCGTGGCAAGGGATATGCATCTTTTAATGTCAAAGCGTTTAATTTTCTATAATCTACACAGAACCGGAGTTGTCCATTTTTCTTTCGGACCAGTACGATGGGAGAAGCCCAAGGACTCTGACTTGGTCTCACCACTCCTCCTATCATTTTATCCAATATGTCCTTTACTTCTTGATAAAGTGCTGGGGGAATATTTCTATAGCGTTCACGACTTGGTTTGTCCTCAGTTGTTACTATATGATGTTCAATAACTGAAGTATGTCCCACGTCATCTTCTGTTAGGGCAAAAGCTGTTATATTGCGTTGCAGCACTTCTCGAAGTTCTTCTAATTGGTCAGGAGTCAAACATGAATCGCCCAACCCCAACTGTGTCCATAACTCCTCGAGCTGTGCGGTAATGGAGATTTCAGCACGTTTTTTCTGATGGGGTTTCTCTAGGACAGAATTAACAGTGGACTCTACTGCATGTACTTCAGCTATCAAGGAATGGCGGGGCAATGTTATGTGTATCTGTCCTAGATTGATGAGTCTGACAGAAACTACCCCTTGTGTGACATGGGAGAGAGTACGTCCTACCAACTATTCCCCATTCACTCCAAATTCTCTGATTGGTTCCACTAGCACAGGGATACCTTGGACTCTACAATGACCCCCCCACCCTCAAGGGTATGATTACCTCTTTTCTAGGGGGGAGGACTATTTTTTTCTTAGGGGGTGTGCGTATAACTTCCACCCTCCCTCTGTTTTTACGCAAGGTGTAATGTATGCTACATACTCTTTTCAACTTGAGCAGCTATTTTTGATCATTTAGTTTTTCAGAGATTTGGGACCAATATGCTGGTCCAAATTCATTAAACATTAGACCATCCAGTTCCCGAAGAACATTCATTCCCAATATTACTGGAGTAGACGGCAATGCAGTGTTTTGTGTGACGATCAACCCTTTTTGACCAATAATTTAGTTCAATGTCCACCCAAGTCACCCCTAGTATGGGTAAAGGTTGGTCATTGGCAGCCTTTAACTTAATGTCAATCTCATCCAATTTATCCAGGTTGGCAGCGATCTGAAGATAGGTTTCGTTATTAATTAATGACACCTCAGAACCAGTATCAATTAAACAACTTATCATCTGTCCATTAATTTTTGCTTTTATCACTGGGCAATTGCCCACTACCGCCGGAAATAACTCTGGGGTCTTAGTATCATCGCCTCCTATGGGTCGGTGGGCGTGCCCCATATGGCTGGCGTCCATTGTTTTCATTAAACGCCCACCGACCAGCGCACAACAGCCGGGAAGTGCCGGTAAGCATATATGTGTGTTATTGTGTGTGTGTGTGTGAGAGCGGCGGCGCCGGCAGGAACCGCAGGGCTGAGCAGGCCAGCCGGGCGGCCTGCTGCTCCCCCATCCTCCAGCATCTTTTCCATGGGGTTGCGGCCCTCCCTGGCACCGGTCTACCAGGATTTTGCCCGGTCTGCCCTATGGCCAGCCCGCCCCTGCCTATAGTGAATATGATAATCAAATGAGGCCAATCGAGCTACCCACCTCTGTTCAAGGGCTCCCAGCTTAGCAGTATTGAGGTATAGTAAAGGGTTGTTATCAGTAATTATATCCACTCGACCCCCGGTTAGATATTCACGACATTTTTCAGTTACCGCCCATACAATTGCTAGGAGTTCGAGACGAAATGAACTGTAGTTACTAGGATTCCTTTCAGTCGGTCTGAGAGAGCGACTGGCATACGCAATGACTCTCTCTCTTCCTTCTTGTTTCTGTGCCAGAATTGCACCTAATCCCTGTAGACTGCCATCAGTTTGTAATATAAATGGCTTACTGTAATCAGCGTACCCCAAAATTGGAGCCTCTAAAAGTTTTTGTTTTAGTTCATTGAAACTTTTTTCCTGTTCCTCTTTCCATACAGATTGGATGTTTCCGGCCACGCATTTGTTTTTACCTTGCGGTTTACCTCTAAGTAGTCGATGGAGAAGTTCTGCACTTTGAGCAAATCCTTTGATATACCGCCTGTAGTAGCCAACTAGTCCCAGGAAACCTCTTACTTCCTTCACAGTATTTGGCCGAGGCCAATTTTTCACGGCCTCCATTTTTTCTGGGTCGGGTGCTATTCCCAATTCTGCAACTATCCCCTCGATTCAAAGAGCAAAAGTTAAGTGATTTCGTATCGAGAATCGTAAGTTTGGGTGGGTGTTTGTCATTTTTTCTGGTTTTTTTGGCCATTTCGTATTCGTACGATCGTTCGCGCATAGACGTATATGAACATACGCATTTCGTACGAGAATCGTATAATTTGCGTTAGTTCGTGTGTTTTTCCCGTCCAAATCGTATTATTTGCGTTAGTTCGTGTGTTTTTCCCGTCCAAATCGTATTATTTGCGTCCGATCCTATTTTTTACGTCCTTCACATGGGCTTGCGCCCAATTCAGAGAGGTGATTGCTAATTGTTTTGAAGCCCATTAAAGAGCTGCTTTACGAAATGTTTGCCGGCAGCTATTTGGCCTCGGGAGTAGGATGGAGCGGAGCGAGTTTGTGGCACATCAAGGGCTTATGCTTTTTGGCATTGAGTTGATCGAGATGTCTGAGAGCAGATTGCCCCTGCGTCGTCGCATGAACATCGATAGCATGAATGATGTTGAGCTGTTCGAGCTGACCAGGCTTAATCGCGCTTCCCTCCATAAATTATATAGTGAGCTGCGGCCATGGTTAGCCCGCACCACAAGGAAGGGGCATGCAATTTCAGGTATGACCAAGATGCTTGGCTGCCTGCAATTTTTGGCGAACGGCTCGTTCCAGAGGCTGGGTGCCCTCTCCGTGGGGATGTCACAGCCTACGCTGAGCCGCGCACTATCTAAATTTTTGGAAGGCATGGCTGCCATAACTCAAAAATATATTTATTTTCCTGATGATATGGCAGCCAGAAACGCCATTAAGCTTGGGTTTTATAATGTGGCCGACATGCCCAACGTTATTGGTGCAATTGACTGCACACATGTGGCACTCGTACCTAGGGCAGCCGACGAGTATATATATAGGTATTGAGATTGGTTATTATGTTGCCCAACGTGTCATGTCACCTGTTTTCCTTTGCGGCAGCATATTTGTTTATCCCTCATTTGTGTAGCTGCTTTATCTCGGCTTTTCATTAGTATTTCCCAATAGAGTGCAGACATGTTTTGTGGTTAATTTATTATTTTGGGTCAAATATCAATTACCCTTTTTGTATGTTTTTGCCTTAAGGAATCGTAAAATGGGACACTCACTTAATGTCCAGGCCGTGGTTGGTCCGGATATGCGGTTTATGAGTGTCCTTGCCGGCTACCCCGGATCGTCCCACGACTCCTATATCCTCCGGCGATCTGGGTTGTTTCGGAGATTTGAGGCAGGTGAATTTTCGGGGGCATGGCTGCTTGGTAAGTGTGTCCTATTTGTGTGTTATTAAATGTGGCATTAATCTTGTATTTGTTGATATGTTTGTTTTGGAAAACTTGACAGAAGCGTCCAACTGCCTTTTTCTTGGCTCATATATTAGGAACTTACCCAAAAAATCCTTGTCTCGCTTTGGCCTTCAGAATGTTTTCCCTTTAGTTAGGATGTCTGTAAGTTCCTTGTGCCTAAATATATTGGTTTGGAGTTTATACCCAAGGATCTTTGACATTTGGCTCCTTTTGTACTATTGGTCGTTAAATGTCAAAGTGGACTTAAACTGCATACATTGTAGTTTCCAGTGAAATGTGGCTAGGGATCTTTGACATTTGGCTCCTTTTGGACTATTGGTCGTTAAATGTCAAAGTGGACTTAAACTGCATACATTGTAGTTTCCAGTGAAATGTGGCTAGGGATCTTTGACATTTGGCTCCTTTTGGACTATTGGTCGTTAAATGTCAAAGTGGACTTAAACTGCATACATTGTAGTTTCCAGTGAAATGTGGCTAGGGATCTTTGACATTTGGCTCCTTTTGGACTATTGGTCGTTAAATGTCAAAGTGGACTTAAACTGCATACATTGTAGTTTCCAGAGAAATGTGGATAGGCCCTCAGCAGCATCCTAATTGTAACATGTCTGAAAACTACAAATATATGTAAAATACAAATACCCTTGGCCGTGCAGATGTTTGTTAATTAATTGGTATATAGAAGTGCCATTTTTATTTAGGTTATACCTTAGTGCAATTTTTGGGGGCCCTAATGTGCCCTGTTTTTTTTGGGGAACACTTTACCTTACATCATTATGATATCTGTGAATTTTTTGGTGTTGGTTGTGTTGCCTTTTTAATTTTGATTACATTTACTTCTCTGTTTAAGGTGATTCCGGGTACCCACTTCTACCCTGGCTCATGACGCCTGTGCTGCGGCCCCAGGATGCCTCTCAGGAAGCGTATAACCGTGCGCATCGCAAGACCCGGGCTGTTGTGGAGAGGGCCTTTGGTCTGCTGAAGACACGTTTTCGTTGCCTTGACCATACTGGGGGGGCCCTGCAATATGATCCCAAGAAAGTGATCGACATTATAATGGCATGTGCTGTTTTGCACAATTTTGCCATCATGGAACGTGTCCCACGTTATGTGGACAGCCTGCCCTCTTCAGCCGTCGAGGATGAAGCCGAGAATTTTGAGGGGCCCCCCAGTGAGTCTGGCCAATCTGTTCGAGCCAACCTGATCAGCCAGCATTTTAGTTAACTTTTTTCCCTGTCTCACCATTCTGGATGTCTGTGTTATCCTTTTGGAAACATATGTTGTTTTGCCCTAATGTGGCATTACCTCTAAGTAAAACATTTCGACCTTAATTGTTGCCTAATGTATTTCATGTAGTTTCCTTAGCTTTCGCTGTGCATTGTTACACCTCTTCCAACCAAAATTATCTGGTTTAGGCCAAGCTGTTACCAAAGTATTCCCACTAAAAACGCCACAAGTATTGGAGGTTAAATTTTTGTTTTACTTAGCAAATGAAAAATTATAGTGGTTAACAGAAATCAGTCCACATACATCTGTGGTAACAAATGGATAACATTAAAAAAAACATCGAGCACATCTACACCTGGAAGTGAGTGGCACAACCAAACAAGGACACCCAGTCCAAAGGCCAGCCTAGTCCAGTCATTAATATTGCCTGTGCCCAGGGATATTTGGGCATGGCCATAATGTCACACAAACATGTCTGCAAACAGGAGGAGCACCAACCAAATACATAGGTAAAGCCATAAGTGGCCAGATAAACTCCACATAGACCTATGGCATTGGCTAGTGGCCTTAAGCATTACTCTAAGGAGCTATATGGGAGCAAATACAAAACACAACCTGCCAGAGCAACACAAAATGGATTGTTTGAAACCTCAAAGGACAAGTAAATACAGTGGTGGTTAAGAGAAAAGATGTCCCACACACCCATGGCTTAATAGGGTGGCTGCCCATAATACCCAGGTGGAGGTCCAGGTGGAGGTCCATGGGAATGGGACCTAGCCTGGGCCATGGCAGCATTGTGAATTTGAAACTGCTCCACAATGTTTCTCTGCATATTGGTCATCTCAGCCATGGCTGACTGGATGCCATTACTTGCATTGGCCACGTTGCTGTTGAGGGTACGCAACTCCGCGAGGATGCCCTGTAGACTGGTATGGATGTTCACCATGTCGGCATGCCTTTGCTCACGCTCTGTAACGAGCTGGGCGTCATAAGAGTCCCTTTGTTGGGTCCATAATTGAAGCAGGGCACTCTGCCTCCCCTGGGAAATTGTGGGGCGGCGTAATGGCGTCCGCCGCACAATGACCCTGGCTCTTGGGCGTGCCCTGCCGCGTGGTGTCGTACCCTCAACAGCAACCGGCCTGCTTTGCAAATCCTCAGCAGCAGAGTGAACACTGGGGACTGTTGTGTCAGTCTCCCCATGTGCAAGCACAATGGATGGAGATTCACTCTGCTGCTGAGGATTGGCCAGAGAAACATTATCGAGCAGTTCCAAATTGGGACCCAGGGGGAGTTCATCCGACGTGCCCTGTACGGAGACATCATCATCTTCCTCCATGTCCTGGATCTCTTCCATGAGTGTGCGGGTCTGTAGGGACATATCAAAAAAAAAAAGGCTAAGTTTGCGTTCCAATTTAGGATTTCAACAGTTTAACACATTCTTAAGCACTTGTTAGTATTTATGCTACTAAATTAACTTACCGAAAATCTCTGATCTGGGCTCCGATGCTGTACGGACCTGGTAGGCATAACCAAACTGGGGGGTGAGTTTACCCTTGCTGAGGGATCATGCTGGGCTGAAGAAGAGAAAAAAATACCACGTAAACACACACACATAACCTTTTTTTTGATAGGTAATCAAATATAGCTCTATTTGTAATATTATTCAACTCTAGAGCAATGGTGACCTTTGTTCAAACCCACGCAAGTTTACATAGGTGCAATGGCTCGGACAAACTGCTAAGTGACCTCAGTTCTAAGTCATGAAGTGTACCCAGTCAGCATCCAACTTTCATGGCACATTTTTGGATTTAGCCTACCATTCGCTAGGTCCGGGGTACTCAAACAATTGTTTGAAATGCCCATTTAAAGGTATGTGGTGAGAGGTGAATGTCTGGCCATGGTGCTGACGCAGGGGGTGTCTAGTTAAAAATAAAGACACTGGTGGAGGGGCTGGAGCTTTCAAAGTGCCAACTAATAAAGGCTGCTTGCCCTTGCTGGGCTGGATGGGCCAGAGCTGAGGGGCCAGGGATTGGATGTCTAAAGGGGGGAGTTAACGTATTGATGGTGATGGGATGGATGGAGCCAATCTGTTACAAATGTATGGGGCTTATGTGGGGGGGGGGCATGGGGGGACTGTGGCACATGGGCCAGAGCAGGGGCAGCGGGACACGATTGTGGCCAGTGAAAATGTAAATAAGTTACTGTGTACCTTGCAATGCCACTTCCTGTGCAGTACTTCATATTGCAATGCTATGTTTCAGGGAGCCATGACATTGGGCAGGAGACCAACCACTACATGGCCGATCAAGGGGGCAGCTCTGAGCACGTCAACACAGAAGTAACTGAGTGCAGGGCTGTCTGGGCAGGGGTCCTTGAATGTGGTGGCAAGGCCCGCATTGGGACCCCGGGCCGCCAGTTGAGTCTCGCTGCTCTTGGTCACATATGTTTGTGGGTGGCTAATTAAATTGTTAACTCAAACACAACTCACACAACCAAAAGGCAACCCATACATAATGATGTGTGTTTTGTGATTGATTCTAAATATCTCACTTATCTTGCGAAACTTCATGACTTTAACAATACAATTGGACATTTGATCTTTGCCATAATGGCTGTGGGCCTAAATGTGTGATTCACAGGGACAAAAAGAGGACACAAACAGCCACAGTAGTGCGAGGCCAAGCAAGGCAAACCATAGGGGCATCCCGTTATCTTGTTACTAGTGAACTGTAGATTATTTAGCAAACAGGCAAACATGCAGATTTAATAGTACTCACCGTGGGTACGGGTCGGGGAGTCTGTGTCCCTTAGACCAGCATGTCCACCGACCGCGACCGGATGGAGAAGTCCAAGCACAATCTCCTCAGCAGGGGTAAACTCCAATTTAGATGGAAAGCCACCTCCAGTTTTCATGCTGAAAAGAGAAAATCGTTTGGTATTCAGAAAAGGGGCATACAGCACATCCCAAACATTATATTTAGCGAAAACATTTATTTACCTGTAATTATGCCTTTTAATTTCTTTTTGCCGTACAGCATACTTCAGATCAGAGATTTTCTTCTGAATTTGGGACACATCTTTCCTCTCTTCCCCCGCTGCATTTACTTGTCGGAGGATGGTTTCAAACAATTCCATCTTGCGCTGCTTGGTGGTGTGTTTGGATTTGCTCCCATATAGCTCGTCATAGTATAATGTAAGGCCACTAGCCAATGCCATATTTTGGTCATGGGAGAATCTCCCACTCAACTGGCCGCGGCGCAATGTGCGGCCAGATGGTTGGCTTGGCTGCTCCTCCATGTGTGCAGACACATGTGGTGACATTATGGCCTGCGGCTGGGTAGGGGAATGGCCGGATTGGTGGCTTCCCAATGACTGGACTGGACTGGCCAAGGGACTGGGTGTTCTGGCGTGGCTGGCCACCGAACTTCCAGGTGTAGATGTGGTCATGGTTGCAATTCGGGGCCCTCTTGGGGGGCTAGGTTCCCGGCTGGTGCCAGGTCGGGGGCTCTGTTCCCGGCTGGTGCCAGGTCGGGGGCTTCTGGCCCTGGATGGGGTTCGGGCCCTGTAGGGGCTTCTGGCCCTGGATGGGGTTCTTCTGGCCCTGGATGGGGTTCGGGCCCTGTAGGGGCTTCTGGCCCTGGATGGGGTTCTTCTGGCCCTGGATGGGCTTCGGGCCCCTCTGCGCGGCCTGGATGGACTTCGGGCCCCTCTGCGCGGCCTGGATGGGCTTCGGGCCCTTCTGCGCGGGCTGGATGGACTTCGGGCCCTTCTGCGTGGGCTGGAGGGGCTTCGGGCCCTTCTGTGCGGGCTGGATGTGCTTCGGGCACTGCTGTGGGGCCTGGATGGTCTTTGGCCCTTTCTGCGCGTGCTGGATGGGCTTTGGGCCCTTCTGCGCGGGCTGGATGGGCTTCGGGCCCCTCTGCGCGGCCTGGATGGACTTCGGGCCCCTCTGCGCGGCCTGGATGGGCTTCGGGCCCTTCTGCGTGGGCTGGAGGGGCTTCGGGCCCTTCTGTGCGGGCTGGATGTGCTTCGGGCACTGCTGTGGGGCCTGGATGGTCTTTGGCCCTTTCTGCGCGTGCTGGATGGGCTTTGGGCCCTTCTGCGCGGGCTGGATGGGCTTCGGGCCCCTCTGCGCGGCCTGGATGGACTTCGGGCCCCTCTGCGCGGCCTGGATGGGCTTCGGGCCCTTCTGCGCGTGCTGGAGGGGCTTCGGGCCCTTCTGTGCGGGCTGGAGGGGCTTCGGGCCCTTCTGTGTGGGCTGGATGTGCTTCGGGCACTGCTGTGGGGCCTGGGTTGGCTAAGTGCCCGGCTTGAAAGCATGGGTGGTGTGGGCTCCCTTGGGCGGCCTCTTCTGGGGGCAGAGGTGGTGGTGGCTGCTGTGGCCTGTTTTTTGGCCGCAGGGGCACGTGCCTTTGGGGCCCTTTTTTGGGAAAGGGAGGGTCCAGTGTCCCTTGGTGGGGCCGAGGTGGTACTTGCCTTCTGGGCCTTCTGGGACCTTAGCTTCTTCGGTCGTTGCTGGGACCTGGTTGTTGGGCCCTCAGAGGTCTGGCTTTGCTGGCCGCGTTTAGCTGCTGCCTTTTTTGGTGCCATTTTGTCCAAAAGCTCAAAGAGAATGAGCTTTGGGTGCAGGGACCTTTAAATCATGCGCCCAGCGTCTGACGCCTATGCGCACGACTACGCGCTCGTACGGACGTACGTTCGTGCGGAACCAGGAAACCGCTGGGGTTTCACTTATCTGCTGCCTGGAAGAAGACTAAAGATGGCGCCCACTATCTTCACCCGTCAACAGGAAGAGATCCTCATGCTGGTAAGTGGCTGCCTGTGCATTTTAATAGAATAGTCAATGATGGCCTAAATGTAAATGATGCGTTGGGAACTAGTTTGGGGTCTCTTAATGTTTAATCACTGGCTCCTCACACTTCATCCTCAAGGGCCGAGCCTGGCCACGTTTTCACCTGTCTATGCTGATGTCCTAATTCGGCCAATTGCTCCGGCTTAGCAACAGTTAATTAACCTGTGGAGTAGCGGGGCGAGCTGTCAAACCTGGCCTGTCTCGGACCTTGATGCGGATGTTTGCGGAACACTGTTTTCCTAAGCCATAAAAACACAACGGGAAGCCACACACGTGGGCCAAAAGCCTAAGCATTAGGCTACATCTTGGATCTTTAAAACATCCTAACATGCCATAGATGCAGGTGGCCTGATTGTTGATGTTGGCTATTATCTGTATGTACATGGTGTGTGATACATATAACATAAGACCAGACTGTCAATCACAGTCAACGTCCTCTTTAAGGCACTCCCCAAAAATGGCGGCCATTCGAAATGTGTGTGTTAATGACATTAAATACTCAACTTGTGATGCAACACATATGGGTCTGTGTGTAAAAGTACAAGCTCTGTGTCCATTATGTTTTTCAGATCATGCTTCAGCGCCGGTATGACTTCGCGCCCAATGTGTGCGAGAAAAGGGACATCGCCCGGGAGATCATCGCCGAGATCCACCGTGTCACCAGCACCACCTTCACTCACACCCAGATCATGCAGCATTGGTCGGACCTGAAGCGTCTGCACATGCCCCGGGTGCGGAGGTTTTTTGGGATCCATTTCCCAAGTAAGTACCAAGCAATTGCATGTTATATGTTCCAAATGTCTAAGTTATGCCTTTATTTATAATGACTTTTCTTTGGTAGTGTTGGAAATGGATTTCAGAATTCGCCGCACCCGGAGACGTACAGGCCGACCAGTGCTGCATGACTCTGCATCTGTGAGTGAAGGTGGTGGATCTCCCGGGCGACGGACCTACCCCTCCTCTGTGGCCTCCTCAGACCAGCCCCTGGACCTTACCACAGAGGAGGGGCCAAGGCGCGTGGGCGTGGAGTCATACCTGGCCACGCATGGGGAAGGCTCTGGTATGTCACTCTTCATGTATAGGCACAAAGATATACATGTCAGGCCAAAAACTAAGTTATCCTTTATTATGTATTTGTAGAAGCTTCAGGAGCGGGTGAGATAGTGGAGGAGGAGGCAGCAGAGATGCTTGAAGTCGATCCTGGCGAAGGTGAGTGATGTCAGCCAGACTGGGAGCCAGATATGTTGGGGATAGTGACTCTCTACAAATACTAACCAAATGTCACATGTTTCTCCAGGGACTTCTTCACAGCAGAGCCAGGACCAAGGGCAGCCTGTTGGCCCCAACCAGCCATCTGTCGGCCACCAACTCCGTAAGTCTCCATGCCATGATTCAGATTAATGTTTTGTAAGCTAATAACACACACATAACTAAAGGCTTAGCCAATGTGTAGTTAACACTTTCATGTGGCCACTTCTTTAGCTTAAAGCGGACCCTAACTCGTATTAAGAACATAGCTAATAATTAGGCAACACACTGTACCTACAGATTGGAAACTTTGAAAAACAGACTTCAGCCATCTAATGCATGTTAGGAGCGTGAAAACAGCCCATATTGCGGAATATGGAAGGCGCAATATTTACAGGCAGCATGGGATACAGATTGTAAAAAGTAAGGTCCTGGCATGCATTGTGGGATTGATGACCTTTCCCTCAACCCAGCTATGCTCTGGATTGTCAACGCACCACTGTAACGTACTCCCCTGTACTTTATCCAACTCTCCACTCCTCATTAATTGTTAGGCTTCAGAGTTCAGATGGCGGCGCTGCAAGCCATAAACGTCAAAACTGTACTTTGATCTGGTGCATAATCATTTAGAAATAGGTATTGGTTGTCATTCAATAATGTTGAAGGTCCGGTTTAAGGAGTTTAAATACTTACCTGTTGGAAATGCATTAACTTTAGCCCTTGGAAGAATGACATATGTCATGCATTTACATGTATTGGATTAACCACAAATCTATTTACAGCATACCAACCGGTCTGGTACTCCTATTTAGGTTTTTTTCTCTATTGCTTACAGGGATTATGCCAAAAACCAAGGCAGAGAAAAAAAAAAGGATCCAGGAGTTGGTGGCCGAGCTGCTGGCCATACAGGCGACGTTGGGGCCAACAGATGACGAAGAGGAGGATGAATAGTGCCCTTGGTCCTGGCTACTTTGTTAAAATTGTTTGATACATTTTACTGTTTTTTAGCCAAATTTTATATGTTTTAAATGTTATACAAATAATTTTACTTATAAAAAAGACAAAAAAAAATAAAAAAACATTTTTCACATATAACTATTTAAGTAAAAAAATTTATTTTAAAAAGTAACTCCAAATTTTATAAATTTTAAAAAAATATAGGACATTTTACCAAATTACTCTTAAAATAAAAAAATATTTTAAGCCTTCAGAAATGTGTCTTTTCTAATATGCGCAACAAAAAACAACTACACACCAAATTACATACACACTAAAAAAAATAAAGACAGATGTACATTATGTGGTTTTGTGACGTTTTATGGACCGAGAAATGAAGTTGGATGCAGGCGCTACGGGGTTTAGGTAAGTTTGAGGGACCGAGAAATGAAGTTGGATGCAGGCGCTAAGGGGTTTAGGTAAGTTTGAGGGACCGAGAAATGAAGTTGGATGCAGGCGCTAAGGGGTTTAGGTAAGTTTAAGGGACCGAGAAATGAAGTTGGATGCAGGCGCTACGGGGTTTAGGTAAGTTTAAGGGACCGAGAAATGAAGTTGGATGCAGGCGCTACGGGGTTTAGGTAAGTTTAAGGGACCGAGAAATGAAGTTGGATGCAGGCGCTACGGGGTTTAGGTAAGTTTAAGGGACCGAGAAATGAAGTTGGATGCAGGCGCTACGGGGTTTAGGTAAGTTTAAGGGACCGAGAAATGAAGTTGGATGCAGGCGCTAAGGGGTTTAGGTAAGTTTGAGGGACCGAGAAATGAAGTTGGATGCAGGCGCTAAGGGGTTTAGGTAAGTTTGAGGGACCGAGAAATGAAGTTGGATGCAGGCGCTAAGGGGTTTAGGTAAGTTTAAGGGACCGAGAAATGAAGTTGGATGCAGGCGCTACGGGGTTTAGGTAAGTTTAAGGGACCGAGAAATGAAGTTGGATGCAGGCGCTAAGGGGTTTAGGTAAGTTTGAGGGACCGAGAAATGAAGTTGGATGCAGGCGCTAAGGGGTTTAGGTAAGTTTGAGGGACCGAGAAATGAAGTTGGATGCAGGCGCTACGGGGTTTAGGTAAGTTTAAGGGACCGAGAAATGAAGTTGGATGCAGGCGCTAAGGGGTTTAGGTAAGTTTGAGGGACCGAGAAATGAAGTTGGATGCAGGCGCTAAGGGGTTTAGGTAAGTTTGAGGGACCGAGAAATGAAGTTGGATGCAGGCGCTACGGGGTTTAGGTAAGTTTAAGGGACCGAGAAATGAAGTTGGATGCAGGCGCTACGGGGTTTAGGTAAGTTTAAGGGACCGAGAAATGAAGTTGGATGCAGCCGCTACGGTGTTTATGTAAGTTTCTGGTTGAGGGTGCGCATGCGCAAGATCTTATAAACATACGAACGCACGAATCTAAGAGGCCCAAAACCAATGAAAACCAGAGGCAAACGCAAGTAATTGGAAGAGCTGGACGATGGAAGCCGCCGACAAAACAGGCTGCCGCCGCAACAGGTGAGCACATGAACGTGATTTTTACGATTGCCAACTGACTGAGGCAAGTTCGGGAGATATCATACGAACGGACGTATCTTTTAGGATAGAAACGTATTTGCTTATTGAATCACTCGCAAGTTCATACGAACGCACGAGCGGACGTAAAAAATAGGATGATCGTGAGCAAAATCCAAGCTGTTACATGTTTCTTTGAATCAACCCATATATGCCCGAGATATTTGATTTGTTGTTGAGCGAATTTGCATTTGCTGGGTTGCAGTTTGAGTCCAAATGCAATAATTCTTTGTAATACTTGTTCAATATGTTCTAAATGGTTCTGGAAATTTCTAGAAAAAATTATCACATCATCCAGGTAGATGAGAATGGTTTGAAAGTTTAAATCTCGCAGGCATCGTTCCATGAGTCTTTGGAAAGTACTGGGGGCATTTGACAGTCCGAATGGCATCCTGTTAAACTCATTCAGTCCCATGGGTGTAATGAACGCTGTCTTTGGTTTATCTTGCTCTCTAATAGGCACTTGCCAATATCCGCAGGCTAAATCCAGGGTAGTATATAAGGTAGCTTTTCTTAATGCCGCCAATGATTCCTCCACTCGTGGCAAGGGATATGCATCTTTTAATGTCAAAGCGTTTAATTTTCTATAATCTACACAGAACCGGAGTTGTCCATTTTTCTTTCGGACCAGTACGATGGGAGAAGCCCAAGGACTCTGACTTGGTCTCACCACTCCTCCTATCATTTTATCCAATATGTCCTTTACTTCTTGATAAAGTGCTGGGGGAATATTTCTATAGCGTTCACGACTTGGTTTGTCCTCAGTTGTTACTATATGATGTTCAATAACTGAAGTATGTCCCACGTCATCTTCTGTTAGGGCAAAAGCTGTTATATTGCGTTGCAGCACTTCTCGAAGTTCTTCTAATTGGTCAGGAGTCAAACATGAATCGCCCAACCCCAACTGTGTCCATAACTCCTCGAGCTGTGCGGTAATGGAGATTTCAGCACGTTTTTTCTGATGGGGTTTCTCTAGGACAGAATTAACAGTGGACTCTACTGCATGTACTTCAGCTATCAAGGAATGGCGGGGCAATGTTATGTGTATCTGTCCTAGATTGATGAGTCTGACAGAAACTACCCCTTGTGTGACATGGGAGAGAGTACGTCCTACCAACTATTCCCCATTCACTCCAAATTCTCTGATTGGTTCCACTAGCACAGGGATACCTTGGACTCTACAATGACCCCCCCACCCTCAAGGGTATGATTACCTCTTTTCTAGGGGGGAGGACTATTTTTTTCTTAGGGGGTGTGCGTATAACTTCCACCCTCCCTCTGTTTTTACGCAAGGTGTAATGTATGCTACATACTCTTTTCAACTTGAGCAGCTATTTTTGATCATTTAGTTTTTCAGAGATTTGGGACCAATATGCTGGTCCAAATTCATTAAACATTAGACCATCCAGTTCCCGAAGAACATTCATTCCCAATATTACTGGAGTAGACGGCAATGCAGTGTTTTGTGTGACGATCAACCCTTTTTGACCAATAATTTAGTTCAATGTCCACCCAAGTCACCCCTAGTATGGGTAAAGGTTGGTCATTGGCAGCCTTTAACTTAATGTCAATCTCATCCAATTTATCCAGGTTGGCAGCGATCTGAAGATAGGTTTCGTTATTAATTAATGACACCTCAGAACCAGTATCAATTAAACAACTTATCATCTGTCCATTAATTTTTGCTTTTATCACTGGGCAATTGCCCACTACCGCCGGAAATAACTCTGGGGTCTTAGTATCATCGCCTCCTACAGCTTGCCCCTCAGCTGTAGGATGCTCTAGTTTAAAGGTCAAGGGTGAGGAATACCAGACCTCGATGACCCGGAAACAGAACCTCCTGAACATTGTCTTGCTAGATGTCCAGGTTGACCACACCTCCAACATCGACATTGGTCAGGTCCTTGAGAGTCATATTCTGCTCTTTGATATCCCCGTCCTCCCGCCCCTTTACTCATAACGGCCTCTTTTAATGGGGCTAATTCTTTTTTTAAAACAGTAGTTAGGCTTTCCCCTAAACTTTTTATAGCATCTGTCAAAACTTTAGTTTCTTCCCTTTTTGCTTCCCTGTAGTCCTCCCCCTTTTCTTTGGTTTGTATTGGTTGAGCCCAATAAAGATTCATATTTCCCTCATCTCGATTTCGATCTAATGCTTCCACTAATATGCAATCAAATTCTACATCCTCATCAGCCCTGACCATATTTCTTAAGGACCTTTTCAGAGCAGGGTTTCTTATTCCATTAATAAATTGATCCCTTATTATTTGGTCCATTGCAGGGGTCTGATCATCCTCACTCCCCTCACTTTTGGAATTTTTTTTCAAAATTGTCACAGCAAATTTCAGAATTGACTCTCCCTCCAACTGTTTGCGACCATAAAAACGAGTTTTGCATTCTGCTGTCTCAGTTGTCTCCCCATACAGTAACTAGTTCTCTGAGATTGAGGCAACACCAGTATAGCCTCACGAGCGTCTCCCTTCAGTGATTGTAATGCCAGGTTAACTTGGTGCGCAGGTTGGACTTGATATAATCTGACAGTAGTGCGTAGCCTTTCTGCCCAATCTCCCATTGCCAAATTATATCCATCAAATTTAGGTACATTGGCTCCCGCTGTTCCCATAGGCACAATAATGGGGAGGGGAGACTCAACCCCACTAGTTTGGCTAGACATTGTTTCACTAGATTCAGAAGCATCTACCGAGGACTTCATGGCACAGTGTTTTTGATCCTGCCGACTACAGCCAAAAATATGTAGTGTGGGGTACTCTGAATAATGGAATAAAACACACCACACCAGATAAATAAGAACCAATTTAGAATTTAACTGTTGAATATTAGGCAAAGCATTGAACACAATAGTTGGTGTATATAGCCACTGGATTAAGGCAATAAATGACTGTAGAAGAATCTAGTATAATTTCTACTTGAAGAATATGGGGGGGGGAAGAATATCTCAAACAAAGGATAAACTTGTGTCTAGGTCACTTTATCATATATGGCTATTTGGATAACTTTAAGACACACTGTATGCTCTGTGTAATTCAAACAATCTATCAATACATACACAATCTATTTAAAATGTAAGATTAACTCTATATAATAAACTTCAGGTAGATGATGCTCTAAATTGGTAACTATGCTGTAAATAGTGAGGAGAACTGAGAAAAGTTCACTTATCCTTAGACCAAACGATCTTTGTGGAAAATGTCCTGTTATTGCTGACTAAAATGATGCTGTTTCTTTAAATATTTTTTTGGATAGTTCTTTCTTCAAGCGGTCACGGCCTCAAAAACTCTCCTAAATAAAATTACCAAGGGCGTCCTCCAACCACGCTGAGTCCCTTTCTTTGCGCTCCGTGGGAGGCTTCACACAGTGAATAACACACACAAAAAAAAGTCTTTACACCCCTCATACAGTTCAGCAGTGAGGTAAATAAGGAGAGTGTTAGTTTCAACCAAAATCTTCACTGTGGCCCTATAATTTATATGGGCTCAGAAACACATACAGAAGTGCTCCCTTTGACCCACCTCACGGACTCTGCTGTGCTGTGCATTTTATAACCTGCTGGAATTACCTCACCAGCCTCTCTCTCACGGCTGGCCCTGCCCACCCACACACAGAAGAGTTTTCCAGAACCCTCCTAGCAGAGGTTTGTTATATGTCCGTTACACGTTCATGTTGGGACTGGTCTGTTAGAAGCAGTTTAGGAAGGGTAAACTGACCATTTTGGGGGGTGTCCTTAAAGTAGGACAGTTTAAAGAGGAACATTAGACCTAAAATAAAAATGGGCCTATTCGCCCCCTCTCCATCGGCCCCTACTTACCTTTTGGATAATGGTGACATCCGGCTGCTTCAGGGCCCGATCCTCATCCCGCCGCCTGCTTAGCCGTCCCTAACTGACCAGCAAAGTTTTGCAGGATTTTGGGCAGCTCCATTGCATCCCACTGCATTGCACAGGCGCGAGATCGAGGGCTGCGTGCAGTGCCTGATATGGGATACAAGATGGCGCTGCCGAACAGGAGGTCGTCCAGGATCATAGGGACTCAGATGATCGATATCCAGGCGAGGTGAGTAAATACTGGCCAATTGTGAAACCCGGAGGGGGGGAAACAGGGGAGGTTTTAACTTCCCCGATATTCCTCTTTAAAGTGGACCAACACCCACGGGTGATCGGCCCGGGAATCTATAAGATTCCCGGGCCGATCACCCCCCACCCTGCGGGACATCCGAGATCGGGATGTCCCGCGGGGTGAAACCCCCCCAAACACCCCAAACTCCTTACCTTATCTTCGGCGGCGGCCGGCCGCCGCCGCCTCCCTCGCGCTCCTGTAGGCGTGCGTGCGCCCGCGCCGGCCGTCTCCGAACGGCCGGTGCGGGCGCGCGCACGTCAAAAGTGACGCGAGGGAGGCGGCGGCGCCGGCTGCCGCTTAGACGTTCCTGATCCTCGCTTGTACGTCGGCGCTGGGAGCGGGGAGAGGTGAGTTTTTCGGGGGGTTAGGGGGGGTTTCACACAGCGGGGCACCCCGATCGGGGGTGCCCCACCGAAGTGGACCAAGACCCAGGATAGTCAAAATCCTGGGTGTTGGTCCACTTTAAACCAGTTTGTGGGTGATGGGCATAGTAGGGGTGTGGTTTAAAGTGATTGGCAAGTTAAAAATTAAATATTGGTAGCTTACCTTACAGTCCTCCGAGCGCTCTCCTTCTTGTTATGTTGGTCTACTTAGAAAATCACTTCCTCCTTCAGCTTTGGAGAGATTTGGAGGCCTTTCGAGTCCATGTCCCCTTCTCCCTTGTTTTCATTTGTCCCTCTTTGTGGTGTAACATGCAGATCTGCATCAATAAATGATTCATTCCATATTCAAAGTGTTTACATTGTTGTAACTGTTACACTCTATCTCCTATCCATCCCTCAATGAGGGGAGGTGGCTTCATTTAACAATTGTCCCTCTTTCCCACCATGAAAAGTTGTAAGGTATGCCTTCAGTCTCCACCACACTGAGCTGGTCCCTCCCAAGACGTCCGAATTGGCTGCCTCTCTCTGCATCTATGAAATCCCGCCCACCTCTCTCCTCTCTGGTCACACTATGTGCTGGCAAATTGGAGACGCTCTTATCCTGCAGCATCTCTCACCCACTCTTGCCCAGGTTTGCCTAGTGCAGGCACAGACCTTAATTGGAGACATGCAATATGCAGCTATTCCATGATGGAGGGATACTCACCTTTATCCAGCGGAGCTCTATCTAATGGGGTACAAGAAACAACTGCTCATAAGTGTGGCCACACCACCTTGAAGGCATGCATCCCTGCAATGTGGAACTGTTTCCTACCCCTCGTCATATAGCATTCCATGAGAAAACAGAGGGATACTCACCATTTTCAAGCTGAGCTCTACCCAGTGCGGGACAAGAAACTGATGCTGACCATGCTGATTGGACGAGCGGTGCATGTAGGACCGGGAAGAGGTGAGTTGGTTTCAGCAACCTGGGGGGTTTCACACACCGATTGGGGTGCCCGGGGGCAAGGACCAAAATCCAGGATAGTCAAAATCCTGGGTTTTGGTCCACTTTAACTGGTGAGGGGTGGGAAGCAACTGCACACACATGACAGCCACACCTACTCCAATATGGGGCGTGCAGCTTTCTGCTGAGATGCTAGTGAAGGCTTATCCCAGTTTTCCCTGGGTGTTGCCCCAGTTTTACCCCACCAGTAACCAGTGCAATAAGGCCTGTAAAACCCGCCTACCACACTAAACAAAAGCTCAGCTGATTCCCATAGCAACCAGCAGAGCCGTAGCTAGGCAACTGGATCTACAGAGATGTAGAACTTTGAAGACCAGTTTTTAGGGTTTAGTGGCGTGGTCTATGTGCAGGCTTTTATGAAACTAGTATTAGCTGTCTCTCCATGGAAATTGGCAATAAATAAGTTATTATACCATAGTACCATAGTACATGTAAATGACACTACAAAGAAACAAACAGCAAGCCTCCTACCTTGAGTGCATAAGCCATGTTCCTTGGCTGCAGACCCCTGCATTACTTACTGCTCCCATCCCTGAATATCAAATCACTATACAGTGTAATCCCCCCAAATGAACTAGTAACTGCCAAGCAGTCCATGCCCCTATCCTGCCCCTTCAGATATATGTGGGTTGGGTTGGGTGGAGGAGAAGGGTAAGAATAGGGTGACTTCCTAGAAAACAGGGAGTTGCCATCCTGCAGTTCCTATATATTGAGGGGCAAAGTGTGACACAATTTCTCCGGTGCCCAACAATACTGAGAGAGTAACCATAACCCAGTCCCACCCAAACCACTTCCTAGCCACGCTCTACATCACACCCCCTCCATGACCACTGCTCCCTCACAGGCACACCTGGTTTTATATCAGAGTCAAATGTTAAAGGGATAAATCGCCCCACAAATATATTTGGAGAACACAGGGACAGTCTTGTGTTCTTACTAGAGGCTTTAAACCAGACCAACAGCCTGGCACAGTAAGGCTAGCTGCCATTTTGGAGCTTTCTTTCCCAGCATCTCAGCCATGCTGCTGCCTGGATTCAACTGACATAACTGACAATGCACAGTAACAGGAAGCCCAGCAGCAGTACTTCCTGTTTGTGCAGCAAACTAAATTGCCCTGGGGAGGAATGCATATGAGCACTGTTTGTTGTGTTGGTCTGGTTTAAGTCATTTTTGACTGTTGGCCCACTTTAAGCTTGGAAATATTCCCCAACTATGGGGACTGAGCCGATACTGAATTCATGAGAAGTGCAGTGAACTACGCAACTAATAATATAACTAATTCCCCTTATTGTTCTGGTAATGAATTGGATAAAAATACTCACAAACTATTTTGGCTTCAAAGGAAAAAATTTTCTTTTCTATTCTTTCTAGCACTATTTTCAATAGACTTTAATTGCGCCAAGCATGACATTGCGAGGAGGAGGGCTTAAACAGCTAGTTTAGAACAATGGTAACTATCAAAAACCAATGGCATACAATGGCATATCTGGGGAAAATTTTAAATTAAAACAGGAATAGCAAGCAGCATTGAGGACATAAAACACTCAAATGGTAATGTGCCTGGGGTGTGGGAGCATAATAGAGTTGTTTTGGGGGGGTTTGGTCCGCTTTAAAACAAAAAGATACTCACCTTTTTCCCCTGCAGCTGATCGGAGTGACTCTGATTTTGATCGGTAGACCAAAGCCGTCACCATGTTACCCGGGCACTAGTCACAGTGGCACTACCATGTGCTCCTCAATGCAATTAGGGGGCATAGCAGGCCTCAGCACACTCTCTCCATTGCAGTGAATAAGAGGGCATGGCATCACCCCTGTAACTGAGGGTGATTGGGTGAGTTGTAGATTACAGGAGTCAGACTAATCAACTGTGGGGACAAAAGGTGAGTACCCTTTTGGGAGAATGTCTGTATTCTCTCAGCTTAATTCTTTTTATTACTTCTGTACCATTCAAAACTGCAGGCAATCCTTAACCCTATTTGTCTTTATGTTTGTGTTTTCTGCATCTTTCCCTTTGCATTTTCCCCCATTTACCCTGTCTCTCTTTTTTTCTCTTTATTGCTATTGTACATTTTCCAGTTTCCATACCATGTTGTTCCTTCTGCTGCTATTACTCTTTCTCTCTTTCACATTTTCTCTATCTTCATTTTTCGCTCCTTCTTCTTCTGTGGCTCGTCCTTGTTACTTGCTTCTTTTTCTTCCTTTCTTTCTAACTTCCTTTTATCTTAATTCTTTCCTTTTTTTCCCCACATATTTTGCAGTAATGGCAGCAGTGGTCCACAGGGTGTTGCAGCTCCACAGCAAAGGAGCACAGCTTATCCACTTATGGTTGAGGGAGGCTTGTGTTTTGTTTCATTATACCGTTTGTGGGATTCCCCCTCTCCCAGTCCCCAATGGGCAGTGAAGTATTCCCTCCATCCCACAGGGAAAAAGGCTTTCCAACCCATCCCATAGGGAGTGAGTCATCCCACATCACATAGGCAGCGGGGCACCCCCATCCTATAGGCAGTGAAGGCATCCCCTATCCCATAGGCAGTGAGTCTTTCCCCCATCTCATAGGCGGTGAGGCTTTTCCCCATCCCACAGGCATTGACGGCATCTTACATACCATAGACAGTGAGGCTTTCCCCATCCCACAGGCAGTGAAGGCACCCCCCATCTCATCAGCATTGAGGGCATCCCCATCCCATAAGCAGTGAGGGCATCCCCAGCCCATAAGCAGTGAGGGCACCCCCATCCCATAGCCAGTGAGGTCATCCCCATCTCATAAGCAGTACGGCATCCCCTATCCCATAGGAAGTCAGGCATCCCCTATCCTATATCCAGTGAGGGCATCCTCCATCCCATAGACAATAAGGCAACCCCAATCCCATAGGCAGTGAGGGCATCCCCCACCCTATAGACAGTGAGGCATCCCCAATCCCACAGGCAGTGAGGGCATCCCCCATCCTATAGGCAACAAGGCTTCCCCCCTTTTCCGGATGCTTGGAGAAAAAAAAAAACCAAAAATAAACTTACATTGATTGTTGCTCCCGCACAGCAGCCAGACGATGGAGGAGGGGCATGGAGAGTTCCCCCTTAGGCACACACAGTTTTGTGCAGCAGGTGGGCAAGGCTTGCAATGTATGACACGCCCAGTCACTGAGTGTTCGTGTGGCCTAGCACACCGAGCAGAGAAGCAGCAAGGGTTCCCAGAGCTGGGAACTCTCCTTGCCCGTCCTCAGGCACGTGGCCACAGACCATCCGCTGCACAGACCCGAGTGTTTGTGTGGGAGAGTGTGCCAGACCCAGAAATGGTGGTGGCGCCTAGTGCAGGGACTATCCCTGCCTGTCCTCCCATTCATCCATCGTCTGGCTGCGGGAGCGACTCTTAATGTGAAGGGCATTTTTTTTTTAACATTCGCCTGATAACATGATACAAGTTTTAGACAAGCTAGAAAAGTTACACCAGTCTATAAGCCAAATGGTAAGTCAACAATAAAGCCAATAATAGTGTGCACACTAATCCCAGCACTCAAAACTCAATACACTGCAAGAAAAGAGGGACACCCACAGTACCCTCTAAAAAGTGCCAAGGATGAAACAGTTGCATCACTTTAAGGGTCTAAAAAATATTCAAATGTATTTACTAATTACATATATTTACAATCACAATGAACATTAAGACTATACAATAACAACTACATGACATAAACATTTAAAACCACAAGGGGGCGCTGGAGGTCTGCCTCAGTGCAAAAAGTAAAATACTCTCCATTAAAAGTGTGTATCCAAATCCTATATACTATAACTAGTATGCTCTCAGATGCAAAAGTGCAAAAATACAACAAAAAATGTGCTAAACCCACCTATTAATCAATTCAGATCCACATGAGTGTACAAAAATAAAGCAGAATAACATACCATTGAGCAGGAAAACACGCCGTGGTGATGGAAGTGAAAGAGAAAGAAATGAACAAAAGTGCATACAGACCAACCAGACGTGGACCCCCCCACAGGTAACAACGCTGAGCGCGTTCGTAGTGTCTCCTGCACTACTTCAAGGGCGAGTGAGCAACAATCGCCCTTGAAGTAGTGCAAGGGAATCTGGGGAATCTGGGAATCTGCCTGCGGTCATGAGCTAGAAATGGCTAAAATCCTGCAGAGCACCCTTGACCCTTCTCCTCGCACAACTTCAATGGACTCTGCCTTTCCAACTGTGGGCTCCGCCCCAAAGTTCTCCGTAATGGACACAAACTGCCAACATAATTTGCCACGGTCTAAGCGGGCAATATACCTAACCCCAGGGCTGAGGGGCAAGGCTTTGGAGGCATTCATTGAGTTGCCTCCTGAGAAAGATGGGGACTATGAGGTGATAAGAGACTCGATTGTTGCCAAGTATCAGCCCACCCCAGATGTCTACCGCCGGCGGTTCTGATCACTACAAAAGGGGTCTACGGACAGTTACCTAGATTTGTTGGCCTGACTGTGTAACACCTTCCGGCAGTGGGTCCATGGCCTCAAAAAGGACAGTTATGATACCCTGGAGGACTTGATGGTGCAAGACCAATTCATGCATGTTTGCCCACCTGACCTCAGACAGTTTGTGTTGGACTGCAAACCCAATTCGGCCAGAGAAGCAGCAGAACTGGCTGACAGCTATGTGCACACCCATGGGTCTGATGAATGTACTGCGCACCCTAGTGGCTGGAAAGGAGAAAGACCGCCACCCATCTACCAGTCACCACTGGCCAGTCAGACCTTTCAGAAACCCTTCTCCAAAGCTGCCGGTATCAGGTAGGCCCCTGCCTAACTTCGCGCCTGTTACAACTGTGGGAAAATCTGGCATCTCCGACTAAACTGTCCAGAGAAAAAAGCGACTGCAGCAGCTGGCCAGATCAGCACCTTTGTGCTGTTCATCGGAGCGATGATGAAAACTTGAACCCTGTTGTCATCGGCAAACGCCTGGTCTCAGGATTTCGTGACACAGGAGATCTCGTTGGTTCACCCTGAACTGTTGGGCCCAGAAAATATAGTCCCTGGAAAATTCCTCACCCTCACCAGAGTGGGAGGAGTCCGTTCACATGTGCCCCTTGCTGAAGTGTATATGGATTGGGGAATGGGCAGATGGATGAGAGAAGTGGGGGTCTCTAATGAGCTTTCCACGGATGTGCTACTGGGTAGAGACCTGGGTCAATTGGTCTCTTGTTATGAGCCCTCAGCAGGTGCATTGGGGTTACCAACCAAACCTTCAGGTCATGTAAGGGTACTAAGCAAAAGTGCAGGTGTGGCATCAGGGTACCTTGCGTTGTTTTTCTGTTTTGTTTAAATAAATTCTAAAAATACAGCAGAGGGTCACTGATGCTCTGAATTAAGGATCTAAAATGCTCAAGCTAGTTCTGAAGAGCCTGGCTACATTACTTGCCTAGGACGCTTGATCGACCCACAACCACTTCCAGGCAGGGGGCAATCGAGCGATCTGATTGTGTTGTGTGTGGCTTAGATAGTGGAGAACATGCCACTTATTTTGTATTCTGGCGGCAGCATTTTATAGCCACGCGTGTTGCCAAATGAGCGGCGTCTAACGTTGCAGTGAGACACGTGGAGTACAATTGGCCGGTTTGATCAGATGAACGATCAAGAGGTCTGATCAACCCGTGCAATCATCACAGTACTGTGTAAGGATATATTTATATAATATATATTTATATAAGTTTGGAAATAACAGCACCCTATGGGCCATGCTAAAGAGTTCACCATTTTTTCTACATAACCCATAGAGTTCTGTTGTTTTTGCCTATGGTCTGTCACCAAGGGTTGTGGCCAGGTGGCAGAAGGTGTAATCCAGGGGAGAATCAGCAAAGGTTAAGTAAGATCAAAGGCAAAGGTCACTCTAAAACGGGAGTCCCTGCATAATAGGCTCCTAGAAAGGAGAGCCCTCTTGCCATATCAGCCTCCTATTGGAAGACCCCTGCAACTTTGTTCGTTGACCTATTACAGTAGTGACATCTCTCCTCGGGCCAATGGTGCATGAGTGGCCTCTCGTCCAATCAGCTACTCTGGCAATATTAATGTGTGGCTGGAGAATGGAACCCCACCCCCACACATCGATGGCGCAGGCCACGCACATCTATTCAGGTAGGGCAGTGTGGACGTGCATAGCTGAGAAAGGATGCGAGTGCTGCTGCTGTTAGCCGTGCATATGTCGTGGGCTAGTCGTACAGGTTAGGAAATTGAGTGACTGCAGGGGGGTTTACAGAGCAAGGACAAGTAAATCAGCTGGCCCCTCATAGACTCCAGGGCTAGTTTTAGTCCTTTTGAAAGTGATCTTTGAAATCCAGGTACACAAAGGAAAAAATTACCTGCATGGAGCCAGGTGCCCAGTCCCACCAGTGGAAGCTCAGCCTTTGTATCTCTGCTTTCACTGGAGGAGCTGCTGCACTAAGTGGCTCCAAATCAGCTTTATTGTGTAAGAGGTGTTGGATTTTTGATAGACTGTAATCTCTTCCTTCTTCTATATACTCTCTTTTACCCTAATAGATTGTAAGTTCTTACCCCTTCTGTATCCTTCCTTATATCTCAATAGATTTTAAGCTCCTCCTCCTTCTGTATCCTCCCTTATACCCTAATATATTGTAAGCTCTTTTGACTACTGTATCCTCCCATATAACTCAATATATTGTAAGCACTTCCTTCTTCTGTATCCTCCATTATAACCTAATAGATTGTACGATTTTCCTCTGCTGTATTCTCTCTTATTCCACATTAGATTGTAAACTTTTCCATCTTCTGTATTCTCTCTTATGCCGGTGTAATGGGCAGAAACCTGTTGCAACACTACAAGTAGGAAGAAATAGAACCCTGTCAGAGGAATAGCCCTGATGGTGATAGAAATCTGTCAGATGCAGTTCTTGGGCCCATTACATCATGGAACCACATGATGGCAGTGTTGCCTAAGAAGTGGGTCTCTTAGATTAAAGTAGCCTGGTGTACTTCTTTATGTTAAGTAAACAAGGCCTTGACCAGATGGCATTGGCAACATTGGCTGTCCTGCCATTGGCCGAGCTTTGCAACTGTTGGTGTAAGTGGAAACCTTACAGGGGTTATATAAAAAGAAGACCAACCCTTCCAGAGGGTTCTTCTGTTGAGTTTTATTAATGTAGTGAGGAGCGAAGAGGGAATGCTGCTGTGATTTGCTGGATTGTATTACTGGACTTTGCTGTATGCTACCGAGGATGGATGCACCAAATAAAAGTCAAGTGAATTCACCAAAGAGTGTCGTGTATGGATGCCAGCAGCTATTACAGAAGTAAGTGCACCTCCACCCACACATGCCCGCAGCAACATGGGATACCCTACCCTAGGTCCAAGAATCCCCCTCGCTCCCCAGGTGCGTGCCCCTGGCCAGGTACGCGCTAGCTACATTTGGTGGCCCGTATGGGGACCTAAAGGGTTAAAACGGGTGTCGCTGAGGTGCTGGGACTCCAAGGGACCACTGTGCCGAGTTTGGGACCAATCCGAGAACCTTTACTGTTTGGCCCTCCGGAAGTGAATGGACTGTTCTAGCTGTGTGTGGTGGTGTCCCAAGGTGACAGAAGACCCCAGCGACTGTCAAAATTGATCCAGAGTTAATTTGATTATTTGGACGCTGCCCCTTTAAGAAAAATTTCAAAGTGCTTTGTTTTGGCTGAAATTTGGAGAGAAGCGTCTCCAACCCCTGCCCTGCTGTATCGGCAAATGTGGATGTGTTTGGACTGACTATGCTGAAGTTATGGCCATCTGAATTTGAGAAGAATGACATTTCGGCTGTGACGCGGCGCTGAACGGGTTAACTGCACAACCAGTGTTTTCCCGCCACTTTCCGCCTGGCGCCGTTGGGTTCACGCCCTTTCCAACTCACGGGTCTTGGACTTTCCCGCGTGGAGTAGGAGGGAACGGGGCTGACAGAAGAAAAGCCCGCCACAAGACTGCTCGGTAATGCAGAGTGAGGAGAGCAGTACAGCCAACGACCACGTGAGTGAAGAGACGTTTGCCAACGAGGAGTGCATTTCTTGGACTGAGATGGCTGCCCTGAGCCCGATGTCTGTGGAGGGTGGCCTGGACGCCAACATCGGAGAGACAATGGAGCGAGCAACGCTGATTGAGGAAACTGAAACGCGAGTCCGCCTGCTGCAGGAGTTTGTGCTGTGTACCGCTGCCGGGCAGGAAGAGCTGTTTCCACTGTGTCGGGAGTGTGGACAAATCGTGGTGTTGAGGACTGAATTGCGCCAATGCCCGTTCTGCCACCATAGCTTCTGGGAGGTGGTGAGAACCGGGGAAGGCCCCACGCAGTACTGCCACAATCCTACAACGGGACTGCTGTGGAAGGCCCCGCTACAACCTGCCTCTGCTGCCCGTACTGCAGTCACGTCGTCGGGAGCTTATCAAGGAACGACCCAGTAGATTACTATGGTCCATGGGGAGAGAGGGATGGTGGCCCGTTACA
Source organism: Gastrophryne carolinensis (assembly GCA_027917425.1). Lineage (NCBI taxonomy): Eukaryota > Metazoa > Chordata > Amphibia > Anura > Microhylidae > Gastrophryne > Gastrophryne carolinensis. The sequence goes on from CM051235.1 coordinate 398,604,017, forward strand.
GCCTGCCCTGGAAGAAGACCCCACCGCCAAAGGAGAAGCTGGAGAGTGCGAAGCCGGAGGCCGCTGAGCCTGCCGTGGAGAAGCCGCTTGCTGAACCCGCTGAGGCGGAACCGGAGCCTGCTGAACCTACTGGAGAGGAGACTGCTGATGAGCCTGTTGCAGAGTCTGCTGCTGGAGCTGCCGTGGAGGACAGAGTTGCCGAGCCAGTCACCGCAAGGGAAGTCGCAACGCAGGTGAAGCCTGCCACCGCTGACAGCAAAGTGTCGGTACCGGAGGAGGATGATGCGACGAAACCTGTAGTCCTCAACCTTGCCCTGTTTGAAGAGTCGTCAGAGGATGAACCGGAGCCATCAGTCGCCAGCCTGGGGTCCTTGTCCTTGTCGGGGAGTGGAAAGCTGGAAGGTCGCACCGAGGGGGAGAGGCGCGAGGCCCGCATCCGGGATTGGGCCGAAGCCTCCTTTCTGAAGTCTGCCAACGCCACGAAGGTGGTGTAACAGCAAGGTACTGTGATTGTTACCCCCGACCCTCGGGGAAGTGGTTGCTCCACCCCTGCCCCGGAACAGAGCCAGTCTAACCCTGTGACCCCAGTCTGACCCTTGCCAGTCCGCTGAGGCCCGCAGTATAAACATTTCACAGTGCGAGCTGATGATCCCTATGTGTTGCTGGGATTGGGGGACCCCTCCCGACTTACAAGTCTGTCTGAGGCCCAAAGGTGGGTTCACACCCAGTGTGCGTTTAAGCTGGGGCTGGAATACCAGTACCTAGACAAAGGGGGTTTGCTTTACGTTGAGGACCAGAGAGACTCTTGGATTGAAGAGCGTATTAGGATGAAGATGTACTTGCCTGAGGGAGTTTCATTTAATGAACCGAGTCAGGAAGACTGGGACAAATTCCAGGACTATCTATCATCAGATTCACTTGGGCCGCAACATTTACTGTGACCGGATGACCGTTAACAGTCCAAATGTTGGACCAAGGCTGCACAGTGTTAGCAGGTGGAAAGATGGTAAGCTGGTTTCTTTGCCTGATCCAGCCTACTATGCCCCTTGAAAAAAGAGATGTCCCATATTGCTAAGTAGAAAACTGATTTATTTTAGGATGTTTATTGCACTTTAACAATAATATAGGCACTGTTTGAAATAGAAGTTTTATTTTAAGATAGTTGCCTGGTAACTTCCATGTATAGAGTTATAAGTTTTATGTTTCTTAATTGATGATTATGTTTAAAGGTTTGACGGTGCCAGCACCCTCGTAAAAGCAGGGGAGGGTAGCCGCCATACCTCACTGTGTTACAGCTTGGCTGAAGAGTCTACTATGGTTGCATTAGTGTAAACTCCTGCTTGGCAGTAGATAAAAGAGTTATACAGCAACCTGGGTTTTTGAACTGTTGATATATTGAAGTAGTTAATGATCATAGTAGAAAATGTCTTATGTCATGTGTGTTTTAAGGTGTCACTTCAGCACGTAGTTGGATCCGCTGCATGCTAAGGCTCTCTAGGAATTTGGGCATCAGTCTGGTTCCGCTGCATGCTAAGGCTCTCTAGGAATTTGGGCATCAGTCTGGTTCAGGGAGTCACTCTTAAAGGAGCCCAGCCAGTACTAACCCTTACCCTCCTAGATGAAGCAAAGGTCCTTGAGGACGAGTGTTAATGGTTACATGTAAAAGCGCTTAAGTTAAGGCTGCAGCCAAAGGTGTCTTGTAAAGGGTTAACCAAGGTGAGAAACAGCTGCAAGTGTTTCAAGAAGTGGTCAAATTGGGTCTGAAACCACCGTGTTTCCAGGAGTGTTTACATGGGTGTTGAAACAGCCGAAAGTGTTTCAAAAAGAGTTCACATTGGTGTGGAAACACTGTAAGTGTTCCCGGAGTGTGGTGGGAAGTGAAGTTACTGACTTAAGAGCTGATCTTCTCATCACAGGTCTGACCAAGTTTCCTGACTGAAGCCGAAGTAAGTCAGATGCCTGGCCCTGTTAATTTGTAATACAGACATTGCTGCCATAAGCAGACACCTGTCATTACTGGAATTAAGGCAAAAATGTGGAGGGGCATGAGACCGAGTCACTGTTTTACCAGTTTGGGTCCTCACTAATTCTACAGGGTTGCGAGAATGGAGAGAGCCAGCGGATGCAGTGTAAGACTGGTTTGTTTCTCCAGGAAAAGAGAGTCTGAAGGGTGGTACTACTAATGGCCCAGAGGACTTAGCTGATCTGCGGGTTTCATAGGTCCACGCCTGAGAGACTAGAGTGCCGCGCGAGAGAATAGACGTCGGTAGGAGTCAGTAGTGTAAAAGTAGTTGCAACGAAGCTTAAGGTGAGTATGCTCAGAAGAAGAAAAATCAGAAGTTTAAAGTACAAAGTGCACAGAAGAGAAAAAAAATGGAGGAGGGAATGCAAATATGGAAAAGTGTCACTGCAGGATGTTGTTTCCACTATCACATTCAATGGAAGGAGAAGCTTACAGGTCTTATAGATCTAAAGGGAAGACCCCTTATCAAACTTGTAAATACTGTACATTTGTTAAATATGACATCTGTCCGCAAAAGGGTTAAGTGATCACTTACTCTCAAGTGTGAGTAGTGGGGTAAAACCTGACAGAGGTGCTCCACTCATGCTGCCCTGCTCTGTGCTGATGGTCATGTTTTTAGTTAACCACTAACCAATTAACCCCCTTAGGAATTAAGCAATAACCTGCGGGAGTAGGTAAGAGAAGAAACATTCTCAAGTATGTTGTGCTGGGTAAGACCTATTGAGCATTATGATGCTGCAGGCACTTGGCTCATACTGCCTAGCTCTCCAATGGAAGTTGTGAAATCTTCAGATAAAGGAGTTATAGTGTAATGTTGCACCATTACATCTATCCTTGTACATAGGACACATCCTGTACAAGGATGTCTACCTCCAAATTCTACACACACCTGGCAGGTAGTTAACCTGGACGCTGCATGCTACGGGAGGTAGAGACTTGCTTGTCTCAGGAGACCAGTGCAAGGTAAAACCTGAAAGTGGCAGAAGTCACACATAAGGTGCTTGACTGTTGCTCCCCCTTCTATACTAGTAGTGGTGTTCACGGTGGGACTAACTCACGTCGTTGAAGACCAAGGTGCGTGCTCTGTAAATCGTGGACTCTTTAATTAAAAGCAGGGGAGGGTGTAATGGGCAGAAACCTGTTGCAACACTACGAGTAGGAAGAAATAGAACCCTGTCAGGGGAATAGCCCTGATGGTGATAAAAATCTGTCAGATGCAGTTCTTGGGCCCATTACATCATGGAACCACATGATGGCAGTGTTGCCTAAGAAATGGGTCTCTTAGATTAAAGTAGCCTGGTGTACTTCTTTAGGTTAAGTAAACAAGGCCTTGACCAGATGGCATTTGCAACACTGGCTGTCCTGCCATTGGCCAAGCTTTGCAACTGTTGGTGTAAGTGGAAACCTTACAGAGGTTATATAAAGAGAAGACCAACCCTTCCAGAGGGTTCTTCTGTTGAGTTCTATTAATGTAGTGAGGAGTGAAGAGGGAATGCTGCTGTGATTTGCTGGATTGTATTACTGGACTGTATGCTACCGAGGATGGATGCACCAAATAAAAGCCAAGTGAATTCACCAAAGAGTGTCGTGTATGGATGCCAGCAGCTATTACAGAAGTAAGTGCACCTCCACCCACACATGCCCGCACCAACATGGGATACACTACCCTAGGTCCAAGAATCCCCCTCGCTCCCCAGGTGCGTGCCCCCGGCCAGGTACGCGCCGGCTACACCCTAATAGATTGCAACCTCCCCCCCCATGTATCTGCTCTTAAAATCTAATAGATTGTAAGCTCTTCCCCCTCCTGTAAACTCTTATACCACATTGATTGTAAGCTATTTGCCCATAAGTATTGGCTCGTATGCCTTAATAGACCACCCCCCATGTATCTTTTATAATGTAATAGATTGTAAGCTCTTCTTCCTTCTGTATCATCACTTATACCTTAATAGATTGTAAGCTCTTCTCCTTCTGTATCCTCACTTATACTCTTATAGATTGTAATTTTTTATTGTGTAAAATCAAACAATCATATACTATATATACAAAGTTACAATAAATAAATAAAATGAGTAATAACTAAACAAAAAGAAACAGGCCTAACAATTCGGCATGTAATATATCATACTCATAATACTATATGCAACCTAACACTACACTATACACATTTCAGCAGGAAGAATAAGAGAACCCATCACCTGTGCATGCAGCCATTCTTCAAAAATCTGTCATTGTTATAAAAAATCCAGTGCAATAGGAGACAGAAAAACCCACCCAGAGGAGAGTCATGGGCACTAAGGAGACCTGATGTTCCTCCATGCCTTCATCTAGGCCCCCCAATCCCACCTGTCCCTCTCTAGCTCCCAGATCTTCCCCACCTCATGTAGGATGTCAGGCACCACCACTGGGACAGGGAGAAATTTGTTTCTCCTACAGAGCTGGCATGCCCCATACACCCACTCAGCATAGGAATGCTGGGAGAAGAAGGGGGCAGTGAGCACCAACCCCACCTGTTTACACACCTCTACATTAAAGGGTCATAACAACAGGAAGTGGTCCATAGTCTCCACCTCATCCTGACACTCCTTACGGAGACAAATTATCTCTGCCAGGCTGTGACGCTTCTGGATCCCAATAAGATAACGTTCTCCTTGGAAGGAGAGCCAGGATATATCCTGGAATTTCGATGGAATTCTTGAGTAAATTCTTGAGTTAATAAGCCTTAAGCCCTTCCTTATGATGGAGCCTGAGCAATCCCTGAGGGACAATGGCTCATGAAAAGCTAGACCCAGGACCTGACTCACCAGGAACTTCCCTGGAGTAGACGTCATGCACGGGGCAACATTCTCCGAGTCTTGCAGGAAAGGCTTAAAGCAGGACTGGAAAATACCCACCCAGCCAGACGGGGTCTCTGCCACCATGCTACCAAAGTTATGTTTAATAAACAGGAGTGAGAAAAACACGACTGGGTTGACCATTACTAGGCCACACCAGGTGCTGGCAAAATATAGACGAAGCTGACGTATAAAAAGATCAGATAGGTCTTGATATAGTCAACCCCTTCCCTGAAAGACATTTTTCAGCTCTTCCAGACTGCAATCTTGGCATTTGCAATTTCCAGCCTGTGCTCCCAGTTTTTTGGCTAAAATTGCCTGGGCCAAAATTAATGCTAATAATTTTATTTTCCTGCTGGGGCACTGTGAAAGCATCCGGACGTTCGAAGCCCTCACCCTCCTTACCTATCTAGAAAACGTCACTCTTTTCATGACTGACCTTGGAGCCCGATGCTTCTGTATACTGCTCTATCAGTGAGCCGACCTCCTTTGCCTCATTTGTCCCAGAGACAATCACAGATACTTCATCAGCGTAGGCAATTACATTCAAAGAAGGCTCACCAGGCACACCCAGAGGAACCCCACATAACTTTCTGCTTTTGATTTTTCTTTTCCTTATAAAGGGATCATTTGCACATACAGTAGGGGGCTAAGATGGCATCCCTGGCGCACACCAGAGCCAACTTCAAAAGGCCTTCCAACCCAACCACTACAAGATGGAAGCTCTCAGCCCCTTCATACAAGTTTGTAGCCAATTAATGAACCTACCTGGCGCTTACCAAGAAGCAGCAATAGGTACTCATGGTTGACCCTATCAAAAGTACTTTTCCCAGCCCACAGCCCTGTATCGCTCCAAGGCTTCCCAGATAGCTAAATCCGCTGAGAAGGTGCTTCTATCTTGCATCTCGCAGTGTTGATGAAGGAAAAGCAATTGCTCTGCTACTGACGACATGCGCCAGAACAAAATCTTTGCCAGTATCTTTCTATCGACATTGAGAAGGCTGATGGGGCACCATTTCTCACTCTTCGAAGAGTCACTTATTCCAAAATGTATTGTAAGCTCTTCCTTTTTCTGTATCCTCTTTTTTTACCATAATAGATTGTAAGCTCTTTGCTCTTGTGTATCAATGCTAAGGCCCTAATAAGTTTAACCCCCCCACTTAAAACCCAGTTGATTGTAAGATCTCCCCCCCCCCCTGTGTCATCCTTTATACTGTGCCCTAATAGATTGTATCCCTCTGTATCCTTATACCTTAATTTATTGTAAGCTATTCTCCCTGTTTCTTCCCATTTATGTGTATATTTTGGGGGAACTTTCGAAAAATAGTAGTTTACTTCTTCATATATGATAATGAGAACTACATTTTCTGGAAAACTGAACGCTTACCTTAAATTGACTTAGGGCCTTATTCATGAAGGGATAGCGACAGGACACGCTCAGGTAACTCCAGCCCTGCAGGTAAGCTCTCAACCCGCAGCCAGCTTCACCTGTAGGAGCCCCTGCTTGCTGGGACGCAGTACACGCCTGGCCGGGATCGGTTGCCCCCAGGACTTCAATGGCTCAATGGATGGGAGCTTACTGGTTGGAGGTCTGGAGAACCAATACGAAGAGCGGATTTAGAGCGAGTCCAAATGCGGGAGCAGGTATTACTAGGAAGCCCAAAGACAGGCCAGAGGTCAACACTGGGTAAGCTGAGATCACGACAGTACAGTAGGATGAGGCAGCTCAAGGTCGGGGTACGAAGCAGGGGTCAGCAACGGAGATCAGACAGAGAATGGTCGGTTCAGGCAGGGGTAGGCAACTTAGATCAATCAGGGAAATATTCAGAAGACAAACAAGGTACAAGGCTCTATCACAGGCACGGAAGCACTGCAGGGATAATACTTATATAGGGTTTCAGACAGGATAGGATAACAGGAAAGTGTGCATGATTGGTGTGATTTACAATTCACAATCTGATTGGTTCAACAGGGCGAATAGCCCACAAGTCCCCTTTGGGCTCATAGGCCCATGCATGACAAAAGGGGCGTATCACCCTCACAATAGCTCGAGCTCATTGGCCCTTTAACTTCTCCTCCGGCGGGCGCGCAGAAAGCAGCGCCGCTGGAGGGCATGACAGACACGTGCGCGCTCGCATCTGAGACCGGGGGGCGTGGCCGAGCTGGACGCCGCCCGAGCCAACGCTGCTCGAGCAGCTGCTCGGCATGGACGCCGGGCCGGAAGCGTCGCGGCCAGCCGCCCGGGGACAGTGCGGGACCAGAGACGAGGTGAGTCAGTCCTGACAGTAGTGCTTTGTAAGCGGCAGGTAGCGGCGGATGAACATCGGCAATTCCACATTCAGGAAGCCGAATCTGGTGAGCGACTAGAACAATGCCTTGTAGCATACGATTCATCATTATCCCAGGCTCAGTGTACAGCGCCGGCGTTCAGCCTTGCAGAGCGCCACGTCTTACCTCTCGCTACCTGGCGCTCTCCCATACATTTCTATGGACGATTCTTAAATCCCTTTCCTGATCCCAATTTAAAAAAAAAACAAAAAAACTCTCTTTTTTCACTTTCTGACATGTATGCTGGCCTAGAAAATGACATTTTTGAAAACTTTTTTGATTTATAATATTTTTATGCAGAATTGTCCTTACATGTCTGGTATTAAAGTGTTCATGTTACAATGTAATAACAATGTAATTACATATGTTTTTGCTTTTTTACTAGTGGATACATGTTCAAAAACAGACTTTAATCACACAGCCTCTGGCGCTATGGGCTACAACAGCCCGATTTTGAGCGCCAGCACTGTTTGAGGCTGTTTTTTTGATGAATGTGGTGTGAGTCAGTTGCAGAGCTGGCGCTACCGTTCGCTCCCATACAGTGTAGTACTGCGACTCACGCAACATATTCATCAATGCCGGACGAGTGACTGAGGTGCTCTGAAATAACTAACCATGGCCGAGCACAGCGACTACTAGCAGTCGCTCTGAAATCCTCGCTACAGGCACTCATCTGTCGCTACCTGGCGTTAGTAACAAATCAGTCTGCCCGTCTGAAAAGTATTGCCTTATTTGTCCACTTTCTACTGCTTCCAATGGCTAATGCGATTTTCCCTCTGTATCCCTTATACCCAAAAAGATAGCTAGCTTTTCCCATTTGTACTCTGTCATATCCCGGCTGAACACCAGGAGGTGCTGTTGCACTGCAGAACAGCTGAGCTGGTTAAGGTTGTGGTGTCGGGAACATCTGGTGCTTTTTGCCTGCGTGTTACAGGAGGCAGCCGCAGATAACCAGCCCCAGATAAGGTTCAGAAGAGATTACACAGCCATTAGGTGTAGCAGTGACACCCTCCAGTGAGTGAGCTGGACAGGGTCACTCATCAGCCATCATTTATGAAATATAGAACATAATCAACTGACAGCACTTTGCAATGTGGGTGAGGGGGGTATCAGTCAGCCTTCTACTTGTGAAAAGGGGAGATAAAACCTTTTTCTGATATATTTGAGACAGAAAGAAGAAAAACAGTCTCAAAAATTAATAGGGAAACTTATTATATTGATGGAGATAAGTCTGTGGCTGACCATCTGAATAGCTACTTTTGTTCAGTATTTTCAGATACTGGCTTTCAAATTTATAACATGTATAGCCATAGCCTAGCATCCAGCTGGGAGGGTCCAGCGCATACGTTTTTAGAAGCACATCTAAAGGTAAGTAAGGTAATGTTTCCAGACGGAATCCACCCCAAATTTCTAAGAGAACTCAGGCCCCAAAAATTTACTGCATGGAGACAGGTGCCCAGTAAAAAATTGTAGAAGGAATTAAACTTAAAACTTATGAAGAGAAACTTAAAGAACTTAATGTGTCTAGAGGAAAAAGGGAGCGAGGGGACATGATTGAGACCTTTAAATATGTGAAAAGATTGGATAAGGTTCAGGAGGGAAAAACAAATGATAGAAGAAAAGGCCACAACCTGAAGCTAGTCGGAGAGAAGATCAGGAGCAATGTTAGAAAATGTTATTTTACAGAAAGAGTAGTAGATGCTTGGAACAAACCTCCTGCAGATGCAGTTGAAAATTTCAACATTCTGGGATAAGCACACATCTATCCTAAGATAAAGAGAACACCCACAGATAAGAGTGGACTAGATGGTCGCCTTCCGCCGTCAACCTTCTATGTTTCTATGCCTATGCAGTACAGTAACCGCTGAGCCTGCGGCACCCTGGCTTGTAAAGAATGAGCAGTGTGATTATCGCTATCACATGGATCAATTACTTCTCGCTCAGGGCACACCATTTTGGGGTAAGAAAATAATAGGATGCTTGAAACTGTGGCAAATAAACTTACTGGGTCCACATAGTGGGTCCTTTACCTTTTTAAAGCGGATGTTCAGCCTTCTGGGGAGGCAGTGACTTGAAGGCTGCTGCATTTGTGGGGCACCCCTAGAAGAGCATTGGACCTGTGCAAAAGGCCATAGGGGCTGGGAAATTGCTAGGACTAGAAATTTAGCCTCTGAGCCCTGGGTTACCTGCTCCTATGCCTGGTGTGCCATGCTGGGCTGGTATGCTCTGGAATGGGGGGGGGGGCAGTTTTTTAAATATTTTAATAAAAAACAGTAAAAAAAGATGGTATTAAATCTCCGCATCTCTTTTTCATTGGAAAGAAAGTATGTTAAAAAAGTAACAAAACAGATTATTCAAACAAATATGTTATATCCGATAATTTTCAGGTGCATTTTTTTATGATTTTTCACACATTTTCTTCATTTATGTGGTATAATAAGCTAAAAAATGTGTGACAAAACAACATTTTCACTTTGCAGAACTGCACGAACTAAAACAAAATGCTCTTTTTCATTAAAATATGAGCATATCAAGGTCAAAGTGTGAATATGGTTCTTATTTTCAGAAGATATTTTAAAGCGGAACAAATCCCGCCATGTTGACTATCTCGGGTTTTGGTCCTGGCCCCCTGGACCCCCCAGGTCACCCAGTCAACTCACCTTTTTCTGGTCCTACAGTGCATGTGTGGGCAATCGTCCAATCCGCATGCTCAGCTGCGCACATCAAAACCGGCTAAGACTCGGTTAGAGGCCGAGAAGAGCCAAGAGCAACAGCAGCCGCATCCCCAATACACTCTAATAGGGTGCGTGCCCACGCTGGTCATTTACAAATGCCAGGTGCAGGCGTGCGCCCTGCTACATGTATAGCAGACGGTGGCCGCAGGTCACGCATATACCATTGGATCGGGAAGAAGGTGAGTTTTACAGGGGATTCAGGGGGGTTCACACAGTGGGGTATACCGAATCTGGATGAACTGGGGGGAGGGAAATCAGACAGCATTGCAGTCTCTTAGAGGCCAATTCATTAATAGCGCCAGGTAGCGACAGATGAGCGACAGTAGCGGTATTTTCACAGCGCCTGCTAGTATTCGCTCTGCTTGGCCGTTCGGCTGTTGACAGCGACTCAGTCGGTGTGCGGTAATGTTGAATACGGGGTTAGGAGTCGCTGTTTGACAGGTTCCGCGCTGTATGGGAGCGCATGACAGCGAATGGCCATAGCGAACGGCTCCCAGCATATTCATTAACAAATCACGCTCAAAAAATTCTCGCGCTGTGAAATGCTTGTTTAAACCCCAGAGCGCTGGCGGCGATGGGTTAAAAGTAGTTTTGTAACCCCCAACCATATTTTTGGAAAAAAAAAAACAAGTTTTTCAAAACATTTTGTAATATGAATACATTAATATCAGACCTGTAATATCAATTCTGCACAAATTTTTTTTTTTACCTTAAAAAAAATATCTAACATTGCAGAAGTGGTCACAGAATTTTTGACATTTAAAAAATAAATAAATAAATAAATTAATAGCAATTACCGTATATACTCGAGTATAGGTCGACCCGAATATAAGCCGAGGCACCTAATTTTACCACAAAAAAACTGGAAAAGTTATTGACTCGAATATAAGCCTAGGGTGGGAAATGCAGCAGCTACCGGTAAATTTCAAAAATAAAAATTCCTGCCTGTGCCCATTAAATATACAGCCTGCCTGTGTCCATTAAAGTGGACCAACACCCACGGGTGATCGGCCCGGGAATCTATAAGATTCCCGGGCCGATCACCCCCCACCCCGCGGGACATCCGAGATCGGGATGTCCCGCGGGGTGAAACCCCCCCCCAAACACCCCAACTCACCTACCTTATCTTCGGCGGCGGCCGCCGCCTCCCTCGCGCCCCTGTAGGCGTGCGCGCCTCCGCGCCGGCCGTCTGCGAATGGCCGGCGCGGGGGCGCGCGCGTTCAAAGTGACGTGAGGGAGGCGGCGGCGGCGGCCGCCGCTTAGACGTTCAAGATCTTACCTTGTACGTCGGCGCTGGGAGCGGGGAGAGGTGAGTTGTTCGGGGGGTTCGGGGGGGTTTCACACAGCGGGGCACCCCGATCGGGGGTGCCCCACCGAAGTGGACCAAGACCCAGGATAGTCAAAATCCTGGGTGTTGGTCCACTTTAAAGGAAAACTGTCACATACGGTAAGCATAACCGCACTAACCAGTGGCCCAGGCTGGTAGTGCGGTTTATGCTGAGTAAATACCTGGCTCCTGCCGTTTGATTGCCCGATCCGTTCTGCCGTTATACCGGTAGTTGATTGCCGCCTTCCTCTTCAGCGCGCCGGCTCCCTCTATACAACCGGAAGCGGCCGCTCGCCAGGCTGGACTGAAGCTGCGCCGGCCGCTTCTGGGTGTACGCTGGAAGCGGCCGCGCACGCGCAGTCCGGAGCCGGCGCGCTGAAGAGGAAGGGGAGGACGGCGGATCACTGTACCAGAGGAGGCGGGACATCGCTCCCGCGGCTGCACGGGACATCAGTATCATGAGGCCATTCACGAGCGTCACCCAGCGGTATGGCCCTGCCCCTTTTTCTCCTCCATTTCGGCCAAAATTTTCACTGACTCGAGTATAAGCCGAGGCGCCTTTTTTCAGCCCAAAAAGTGGGCTGAAAAACTCGGCTTATACTCGAGTATATACGGTAATTATGAATATTTAAAGATTGCTCCATTGAAATGCATTGGAGAGCGCCAGGTAGCGAGAGGTCATACCTGTCGCTGTTCAAGGTCGCTCGCTGGCGCTGTGGGGTGAGGCTGGAATAATGATGAATGATTCGCTATCTGGCGCTCTGTCAGTCGCTAAGCAGGATCGGCTTGATAAATGTGTGATTGCGGAGGGGAGCCGCTCACCATTTGCTACCTGGCGCTATCCCTTGTTAAATAAGGGCCTTAGACTCCAGGGCCGCTTTTGGTCCACTTTAAGGAGGTTTTTTTACTTTTTTGCCAACTTTTCGCAAACCTCAGCCTTGTGGCAGCTAATAAGTTAATCTCATTTTCCAGACCCTGGGGCACAGTAACAAGCTGCTCAATCCTGGCACAGGTGAGCCACCTACTGCCATCCTGTGGACAGGGCCCAGCATGCCTCCTCCTTGCTGCTGGCACCTGGAGTTATGAGTGCCCATGTTTGCTACTTACCATTGCCGGAACTAGAACTGGTGAATGTAATCCGCAATGTGCCCGGAGCTCCTGGAGCATGAGGATCCTTGTAAGGAAAATATCTGAACCCAGCTCTGACACAAAAGCAGCAGAAACAAATCACCATGAAAGAGAACCTGTAGTGACAGACGTGCCATGTCTAATCTGGTGGTCACACTGCCTCTACCTACCCACCTACCTGACCTACACTTCTGCACCTGATACCTACCTACCTGACCTACACTCCTGTGCCAGATACTTACTTACCTGACCTACATTCCTATCCTATGCCAGATAGGATGTAACTGTGCCCAGTTACCTACATGAGATACAATCCTGTGCTAACTCTCTGACCTATGCTTTGGCGTAGATATCTCCCTGACTAGTATACACTGCTGTGATCAGATACCTCCCTAACTGAGCCACCCACTTCAGCTACATGCCTGTACCCAGAGACCTATTCACATAAAATACAATCCTGTGTCTGGGAAACTAAATTCTAGGGCCCAGAGTCCTGCCCTGATGAGATCCATTTCTGTGTCTGTGTCTGGATCCCTACCTACATAATACTGTATATACTCGCGTGCTCAGATACCTACCTACCTGACCTTCATCTATCTCAATGATGTAGAATTTTGCACCAGATACAGTAACTGTTATACCCTTCACAGTCAGAATGCTAACCTGCCTAAAAAACACTTCCTTCTGTGCCCAGATACCTACCTAACAGAACTAAACTGTTAAAACTGATAAACCTACCTACCTGACTTATAAGAGGAGTACACGTGTAGCCGACGCGTACCTGGCCGGGGGCACGCACCTTGGGAGCGAGGGGGATCCTTGGACCTAGGGTAGGGTATCCCATATTGGTGCGGATATGTGTGGGTGGAGGTGCACTTCTGCAATAGCTGCTTTCATCCAGAAACGACACTCTTTGGTGAATCCACTTGGCTTTTATTTGATGCATCCATCCTCGGTATCATACAGTCCAGTAATACAATCCAGCAAATCACAGCAGCATTCCCTCTTCGCTCCTCACTACATTAATAGAACTCAACAGAACCATCTAGAACTGACTAGAAGGGTTGGTCTCCCCTTTATATAACCTCTGTAAGGTTTCCATTTACACCAGCAGTTGCGAAGCTCGGCCAATGGCAGGACAGCTAATGTTGCCAATGCCATCTGGTCAAGGCCTTGTTTACTTAAAGTGGACCAACATCCAGGATTTTGACTATCCTGGGTTTTGGTCCACTTCGGCGGGGCACCCCGATCGGGGGTGCCCCGCTGTGTGAAACCCCCAGAAACCCCAAAAAACTCACCTCTCAACGCTCCCACGTGAACGCCGCAGCCAATGTCCAGGCGGGGGACAGGAACGTCCAAGCCGCTTCCGCCGCCTCCCGATCGTCACTCTCGGCGCGCGCGCGCCCCCGCCAGCCATTCACAGAGGGCCGGCGCGGGCGCGCGCACGTCTGGAGGGGCGCGCGGGAGGCGGCGGCGGCGGAAGCGGCGGCGGATCAGGTAAGATGTTTTGGGGGTTTCTGGGGGGTTTCACCCCGCGGGACATCCCGATCTCGGATGTCCCGCGGGGTGGGAGGTGATCGGCCCGGGAATCTTATAGATTTCCGGGCCGATCACCCCTGGGTGTTGGTCCACTTTAACCTCAAGAAGTACCTTAAACTACTTGAATCTAAGAGACCCATTTCTTAGGCAACACTGCCATCATATGATGTAATGGGCCCAAGAACTGCATCTGAAAGATTTCTATCACCATCAGGGCTATTCCTCTGACAGGGTTCTAATCCTTCCTACTTGTAGTGTTGCAACAGGTTTCTGCCCATTACACACAGACTAGGGATGCCATCAAAAGATCAATGGATTAAGGTAAGTATAGGGCAAACCAGAGGTATTTAACAGTGGGTAATTCTTTTAGAATGACAGGCAGGGTGATAAGGGATTTGATCCTCAATAAAGATCAAAAAAAGTAAATGAGTCAAATAAAGTAAGCTTAATGTGGATGTCCAGTTTAATATTAACCCCTGCCCTGCCTCTTTCCCCTCTCGGGGACTCTCGAGGATAGGAGCTGGATGCCAGAAGATGTAAGCTGTTTTTTTATGTAACACCATCTGCCCTAGCAATAGGAGAGGGGGGCAAGGTGGGGGGCAATAGTGGGGAACAAGGAGAATGTTGTAGAGGGCTTGATGTTGGGCGGGGGCATATAAGCAAACTGCTCCATGACGTGACCAACCTTAATCTGGCCCTAATGTCCCACATGTGTCTAGATGTTTTCTGTCCCCCACTGGATTGAGCTTTGTAAAAGATGAGTGAGTCTCTAATGCAGGCCTCACTGATGCATACCTTTCAACTTTTCAGGGTGGGAAAATCAAGCCACAACACCTCACCAAAGCCAGGCCACACCCTATGCCAAATTTCCTGCCCACTGGCAATGGAATAAGCAGAGAGGAGAAGGAGGGATGATAGGAGGAATAGATGGGACTTGAGGGAGGGAAGATGTATGGCTAGGGTGGATGGATGGGAAGAACTGAGGGGAGAGGGAGGAATGGATGGTTTGTGCTGGGACGAGAGGGGATGGATGGCTAGAACTAGGAGGATTGGATGGATAGGCAGAACCGATGGGTGAGGGATGTATAATTAGGAGGGATGGATGATATGCGCCAGAAGGAGAGGAGGGGAGGCATGAATGGATGGGAGTAGCGGGAGGGAGACATGAAGGGATGGATGACTAGAGCTATGAGAGGCGGATAGATGGGCAGAAGTAGGGGAAAGAGATGAGCTGGAAGGAGAGGGATGGATGGGAGGGAGAGAAGGATGGCTAGAGCTAGGAGGAGAGGAAGGATGGGCAGGACTATTACGGTGATCCAAAACTATCACAGTGTTTGCGGTTTGCCTGCACTGTTCCATTAGCTTTTTATTCTGTAACTTACTTTTGGGAAGCCCTGCAATGCAAGAATTTAGGGATACTTCTTGAAGCTGATCCAACATTTAATAGGCAAAATAATCAATTATTAATGCAGATCTGCAAGTTAAACCCCAAAGAGCGACAGATGAGAACAACTAGGGACACCAGACCATAGGCTTCCAAAGAGGGACAGTCCCACCAAATGACGGACAGTTGGGAGGTATGCTGATGGTGTGATAGCAGGGGCAGACTGGCCATAAGGTCCACAAAAAGAATTCCCAATCCACACTGCTTTGGGACTGATTGGGCTGTTCATAGCAGTCATCACACAAAGTTGCAAAGGGAGTTTAGGTCCACTTTAAGGAGTCACTCCAGAAATGGCGGGGCTAGAATATAGGAGTCAAAAGGGTGGCAGCTGCATCATGAGGTCTCTGGCAAGCTGGGTAGCCCCAGTGGTGTTTTTTGATTTAGTCAGAATGTGCCTCTCAGCAACAAATGACTTTTCCTAAGCTTTCATCCTCCCACACCCATTATGCTGCTATGACATCACTATCAAAGGATGTCCAGCATCAGCCAATGGTGTCCACCCGTTCCTTCTGATTATGCCTAAGCTGGCCTCTGAACTCCCATCTTTCCTTTGATAAGGTTATCTCTGCGCCCTAAAATAATAACGCCTGCCTAGCCGCAGAAATTCTCCCCTTGTCGCCTCTGACGCTATCGCTCATATTGGATCCCTGACAGGAAGTCATTACCTCGAGCAGCTCAGAGAGCGATATGGCGGTGGTGCTCACAATGCTGGCAACCACATAAAAGGCCCCCTGGCCGGCCTGTCCTATGAAATCAGCTGTGATTCTTGGCTGGACTGAGGCGGGCTTATCTCTGCCTATTTCCTAAAGATATTAGTCCGGGTCCGTTGCAGATACCTCCATGGCCCACGCCAGAGCCGCCATGTTTGTCTTGGAGCAACAGCCGACTGCTCACCCAGCGAAAAACCGAGTGCGACAGATGTGGAGGCTGAACCACTGACCTCCCCGAGAGCAGAGAAAGAAAGAGACCCTTCACAGGGCTGTGCTGGGTCTGCACGTATCACCAACACAGACTGTAGTGGTGTACTGTCTAGTGATATTGTCCACACAGACATGTTAATGAAACCGATATATATATATATATATATATATATATATATATATATATATATATACACACACACACACATACAGTGATGTAACTAAATGTGATGGGGCCTTGATGTGAACATTAAATGGGGCCCTTTCAAGGGTCATACAGTAAACTCTTTTCTGTCTTTTAATTGGGTGCAGCTAGACAACTAAAGACTGAAAAGGCAGCTTATTTTCTCTAAATAGTGCCAAGTGATGTCAAATCTGATAAATAAGGCGAAGGAGCAACAATTATATATATGATATATACGGTATATATATTACTTTGTAAAGCGCTACGGAAGATGATGGCGCTATATAAATAAACAATAATAATAATAATATATATCATAGTTTTCAGCACTTTAAAGTGGACCAAAACCCACCCTGGAGTCTATGAGTCCAGCGGCGCATGCCCGGGCAGCGCCCACATCCTTGCTATCCCCTTAGCAGGGCACATGCCCACGCCAGGCATTTGTGAATGGCCAGTACATGCACGCTCCCTGAGGACTGCCACCACCAGTACGCTCAGATCCGCTCTCCTTAGACGAGCTCTAGGAGGAAGGGGCGGGATCAGATCCGAGCGCGCTGACTAGACAAGAGGCTGAGCATGCTCTGTAGGACTGAGGAAGGATGAGTGAGATGGGGCAACCTGGTGGGTTTCACACAGGGGAGCATCCCCGATTTGGGGTGCCTGAGGGGCAAGGTCCACTTTAAAAAACACAGAGACACATTGACATAAGTCTGTCAAAGTAGCTCAGTCTCTTTTTAAAACTCTGATTTGAGGATCCATTCTAGTTAAAGTGGACCAACACCCAGGATTTTGACTATCCTGGGTCTTGGTCCACTTCGGTGGGGCACCCCCGATCGGGGTGCCCCGCTGTGTGAAACCCCCCCGATCACCTGGAAAACTCACCTCTCCCCGCTCCCAGCGCGGACGGACAAGCGATTTGACAGCAACGGACAAGCGGCTCCTCCTCCGCCGCTGCCTCCCGCGCGTCACTCTCGACGCGCGAGCCCGCGCCGGCCATTCACAGACGGCCGACGCGGGCGCGCGCACGTCTAGAGGGGAGCGAGGGAGGCAGCGGCGGCCGCCCACCATGGAAGACAAGGTAAGGGGATTTGGGGTGTTTGGGGGGGTTTCACCCCGCGGGACATCCCGATCTCGGATGTCCCGCGGGGAGAGAGGTGATCGGCCCGGTGTAACAGGCCAGAATAACCCTGTCCCAGATTAACCCCGGGTATAATTTGGCCTAGGCCAGAGTATACCCCGGGGTGTAAACTGGCCTAGGCCAAACTATACCCAGGTATAAAGTGGCCTAGGCCAAACTATACCCCGGGGTGTAAAATAGCCTAGGCCAAACTATACCCCTCCAGGCCAGATTATACCTTTCTATCATGGAACCTGGGGGTAAAGTGGCCTAGGCCAATTTATACCTTTCAGGTCATATTATACCCCAATGAAATCATTGAGTGATATACACAAGAATTGCTTTTTCAACATTTTATTGAGAAACCAAACTGACTTAATTCTTAAACTCTTCATGGGGAAGATTGCTTTTTCAACATTTTATTGAGAAACCAAACTGACTTAATTCTTAAACTCTTCATGGGGAAGATTGCTAAACCAAACTGACTTAATTCTTAAACTCTTCATGGGGAAGATTGCACAATTTTTCCAGTGTACACCAGGTGTAGAAATTAAGGGAGGGTATTGATCCCCATCCCATAGATTTGTTACAATTTTTCCAGTGTACACCAGGTGTAGAAATTAAGGGAGGGTATTGATTCCCCCCCCCCCCCATAGATTTGTTACCTTAACCAGAAAAACTTGAACGCTAATATTATAACAAAAGTTAAAACATCCGGAACGTAAAACTTGTTAAGGTGGTCTTACATGGGGCGAATGTTTATGGTTCACCTGATCAGTGCATGATGTGTCATGCACTGATCAGGTCAGAGATAGGAAACTGCATAAAATTCAAAAGCTGCAGCCAGAGAAGCGATAAATGGTGGCTTCCGGAGACATGGAGGAGGGACGGAGGAGGACCAGGACATGCTTTAGTCTAGCAAGTCCTTGCAACAATATTAATGTTTACAGCTAAACACTGATAACAACATTGAAATGATCATGCTTATTTTCAAGATACAGTGCATGTTCCGTTGTTGACTGTAGATTGAAGCTTGCAGGATATGTCAACCAATCCATGGAGTCACCGACGTTTGTGTAGATGATTATGTCGCAGCTCAACAGATTCGCTGTGGCCATGATTTCTGCATCAGTTGCCCAGACTCCGTCACGACAGATTCCAGAGATGTTTACATATTCATTCACATTTTGGTTCAAGTAGTCCTGTAGTTTTTTTGTCAAGTCAGTTTTCATGTGGCCTATGACTTTATCTCTGAGAAGGGCATGGTTGTCCTCTGTTCCTGTCAAGATGTAGCTGATGGCCCGGAAGAAGCAGTTCCCATCACCTTTGGTTTTATATGTACGCCGTGGTTGTCCAAGGTCCCTTCTGCATCCATAGTATACAACCTTATTAAACATAAGGCCAAGAGTGGTGCTAAGATACTTCCTTCTTGAACTTGGTAGTAGGTTGAAAGTCTTACTTTCCTTGTGTTTCAGTGTGGCACTGGGACAATCATCATGGGAATGGGGTGGTGGAGAAGTCGCTTCATCCTGGTAAATCTTAAGGTTGCTGGTGTGGTAGGAAGTCTTACTTTCCTTGTGTTTCAGTGTGGCAGAGTCACTGGGACAATCATCATGGGAATGGGGTGGTGGAGAAGTCGCTTCATCCTGGTAAATCTTAAGGTTGCTGGTGTGGTAGGTGTTGCTTAGTATCTTGCCTGTCTTATTGTTCTTAAGTTTTACTCGTCCTTTGGTCAAGGATTCCACAACTAAATAGGGTCCAATCCAGAGTGCTTCCATCTTTGAACCCATGCGATGAATACGGCGCTGATTCTTGATATAAACTATGGTACCAGCAGTGATTTCTTTGTTGCTGTTGTGTCGGCGATCAAAGGCACACTTCTGGTGTTCCTGGGCAGAGTGGATATTGGTACTGACGTCTGAGTGGAGCTTTTTAAGAATGGTTGTCAGTGTATTTAGCACATCAGGGGTGGCGTCATCTGAAATGGGCATGGGATCTGCAGTCATTTTTTGAGGGATTAAGGTCCATAGGAAGCTTGGCCTTCCTTCCATACATGACCTCAAATGGAGTGAACTTGGTTGAAGCATGCACAGATGTGTGATAGGCAAACAGAACACCAGGGATAAACTGATCCCAGTTGTTTCCTTGGTCATTGACAAGCTTACTAAGAGCTTCTTTGAGTGTTCGATTATCACGTTCCCGCTGGCCATTTGTTTGTGGATGGTATGCAGATGAAATTCGGTGATCTGTTTGAAAATGCTCCATCAGGTTGTCAATGATGGAGTTTACAAACTCTAGTCCCTGGTCGCTAATAAGGGTCTCCATACAGCCAAGACGACAAATAACTGAGTATAAAAAATTTGCTACTGATTTGGCACTCTTATCTGGAACAGCTGTTGCTTCAGTCCATTTGGAGAAATGATCAGTGGCAGCAACTATATATTTGTTTCCATTTGATGTTTCCTGAAGAGGACTAATCATATCAATCCCGACTAAGCTCCATACTTTTCCAGGCACTGGTATACTATTGAGTGGTGGAGCTTCCTTGGTGATTTTGGGATTTATGACAAAACATTTTTGACAGGCTTTTACATATTGGTGCACGTCATTCTTCATTCCCTTCCAGTAATAACGGTCAGAGATTTTGGCTAAAGTTTTATCTCTGCCAAAATGGCCCCCAGATATTGGGTTGTCATGACAGTCCTTCAGGATATTTGGCAGTCTGCTTTTAGTGAGAACCTCCTTTTCCCCATGATAAACAATTCCTCCTTGTGCATGATATGGCTTTGCTGTTTGTCTGAACTGGGACTTGGCATTTGCACGTTTCTCTAGAGGTAGATCATAGGTCCACTGAGGGTACCTTTGTTGAGTTGCAGTGTAGAATCTCAAAAGCTGGTCATACAGTTGATCTTCCATGGTTCTCAAACTTGTAAAAAGTTTGGTGTCATAGAGAGCAGAAAGAAACATACATAGCAAGTAATAGTACATAAAATGAACTATGCACTGATGGGACAGCGCCATCTACTGTCGGTTCAGATCTGCACACTTTTCAACAAATTAGAGAGGGTGAGAAAAAGCAGTGAAGTGCAAACATTATGCCCTGGAGAAATATAACACATTCCTATACACCAATCACAATGAATATTGGGACTGCGGCAATGCTATATTCCGAATAAACAATGCAGTCAACAACCAAATAATGCAAACAAATCAATTTTATTAGTAGATAATAAAATCACAATAATAAAAAACACATAAAGCACAGCAAAAAGGTAGGGGACACAGAGGTAGTTGATCAATAACCAGGCTATACCAGCCTGAAACTATAAATAGACTACTGACAAAGTGCTCAGATGCTAACACAGGTAAACCCAATAAATAGTAACAATTACCCCAACCAGGGCTCTCAATGGTACAAGTGGGTATAGCTCAGCCCTTATACAAGCCTGCACTCCTTAACAGTCATAAAACTACCAGTCACCATTACATAGACATATCATACCTTCAGATGTTGAACGGTCCCCCCCGGGCACTCACCCTAACGCGAGTTTCGCGTTATGCTTGGTCACAGGGCTAGTGAACAGGCGGCTACTCCCTCCTATATATACCAGGTTAACTTCCGGTACGCAGATGGAGAAATATAGTCTAACCTAGACTATTTTATACCCCCAGGTATAAAGTTTATCCCTCGGGGGTATACTGTAGCCTGGGTCAGTTTTTGAATTTTGCGCTATTTCCTTTCTCCGCTTGGCATCTGATTAGTATATGACACGTCAAGTTTTTTTCTGGTTGAAGTAAAAAAAAAAAGTCTGTGAGGGGAATGTATCATTGCCTTCGTTTTCTGCGCATGGGGTAAAATTGCGCATGATAACATTATAGCGTAGAAGGTGTAGCCATAGCCATTTTACATTAGTCAGGTATAGAGTTTATCTCCCGGGGTATACTTTGCTAGGCTAAACTAAACCAGGATTTCACGTTTTGTACCAATTTTTGCTCAAACTGTGAACTTGAATTGGCCTAGGCTAATTTATACTTATCTTAAACAGGGATTGCGCTATTTTCAATCCATTTGCAGCAATGAAAGTAAACTTGCCAATGCATTTATAACTGCCAAGTCAAACCTCCAATCATAAATCCCTGCCCCAAATATAATAATTGCACCAGTTACTTTTTAGATGATAATTTGGTGCAATCATAAGGTTTGCACTTGGCTTGTTACTTGCAAGAAATTTTACTTGCTGTTTGCGACTTTTTTAAATTTGCGCCTGATAAGGCGGGAGGATATAGTCTGGCCTAAGCTATTTTACACTCCCTGTGTAGAGTGTATTACCCGGGGTATACTATGGCCTGGTCCAAACTATAGCAAGGTTTCACATTTTTGCACACATATTTGTGCAAACTGTGAATTTAAATTGGCCTAGGCTAATTTATACTCCGGGGTATAAACTAGCCTAGGCCGATTTGATCACAGGTGGGTATAATATGACCTGAGAGGTATGAATTGAGCTAAGCTCATTTATACTCTGGGATATAAATTGGCCTAGGCAAAAATAAACCTAGGGTGTATTCTAGTCTAGGCCAATTTAACCCTGGTTATAGTGTGGCCTGATGGTATACTCTGGCCTGCTACAGTTTGGCCTAGGCTATTTTACATCCCGGGGTATAGTTTGGCCTAGGCCAAAATATACCCGGGGAATAATCTAGCCCAGGCCAGTTTAACCCCGGGGGTATAATCTGGCCTGGAGGGGTATACTTTGGCCTAGGCTATTTTATACCTGGGGGTATAATTTGGCCTAGGCCAAAGTATACCCGGGGTATAATCTAGCCTAGGCCTCTTTAACCCCGGGTATAGTCTGGCCTGAGGGTATACTCTGGCCTGTTACACCGGGAATCTTATAGATTCCCGGGCCGATCACGGGAGGGTGATGGTCCACTTTAAAGATTCTATAGAAGCCCAAAATCAGGCATGCTGCTTTGAGTGATGGGGACAGAAGAGAGCTGCACACCACAGTAATGCGCACATCCTATTATATGAGCTGCAGCTGCCAATTGTGTTACATGTTCACATCACATGGAGCTCTGTGTGATCAATATGATCTCGCCAATGCAAAGCTTACTGATGGTGTGAGGGGACAGATGATGTTAGTATAACTCCCTGTGGACCAGGACCCTCCCTGGCACAGAAGTTCCTTTGAATGCCACCCCTGGGATATTTTAAGTTGCCCCTCCTGTTAAAGTCAACCAAAACCCACGCCGACCGCCCCAGGAATCTATAAGATTCCCAGGCCAATCGATTCCCTCCCCCTGGGGCATCCGAAATTAGGATGCCCCGCTGTGTGAAACCCCCCAGGTCGTCCATACACCTAGCTTCTTTTCCGGTCCACTGGCACATGTGTGAGCCACAGCTGCATCCCCGCTATCCCTCTAGCAGGACGCGTGCCCGCGCAAGACATTTGTGAATGGCCGGCACAGGAGGGTAGCGGGGGTGCGGCCGTCAGCGCTCACGGAGCCGCTTGCCTTAGACAAAGGCTTAGATAAAGAGACATCAGCGGATCCGGCTGAGCGGGCGCGCATGCGCCATAGGATCGGGAAGAGGTGAGTTTGTTTCGGCGACCTGGGGGGTTTCACACAGCGGGGCATTTCCGATCAGAGTGTCTTGGGGGCAAGGACCAAAACCCAGGATAGTCAAAATCCTGGGTTTTGGTGCACTTTAAAACCGAGGCATAGAGTATTATGTGACAGGGGGGACAAGGGATCTCAGCAGTGGTTTAGTTCATCTTTAAAGTGGACCAAAACCTGGGCCGATTCATCCCTCTCCTCAGGGCATCCAAAATGGGGAAGCCCCGATGTATGAAACCCCCCAGGTCGCCCAATACATTTACCTTGCTTCCCGGTCCAACGGAGCATGTGTGAGCCGCATCCACGCTATCCCTCTAGCAGGGCGCATGCCAGTCATTTGCCATTGGCCGGAGCTGGCACGCTCCCTGTTAGAGGGAAGCAGGGGATGCGGCCGCCAGCTCGCTCGGAACCGCTGGCCTTAGATGAAGGCTTAGATGACGTGACGTCAGCGGCTTCAAGCGTGTTGACTGGACAAGAGGCCGCACATGCACCGTAGGACCGGGAAGAGGTGAGTTTGTTTCGGCGACCTGGGGGGTTTCACACAGTGGGGCACCCCAATCAGGGGCAAGGACCAAAACCCAGAAAAGTCAAAGTCCTGGGTTTTGGTCCACTTTAAAACAGACTACCATTTAAAAATCAAAAGTCATGAGTCCCTGGTAAAATACTCATCCTTTAACAATACATCCAGCAGCATGCTCGCCTTCCCAATAAACTTTGAGACTTGAGGGCCATTTTAATAATTAGCTATGTTTTTTAGGAGGAATACTGCAAAGGCACAGAAAGAACATACATTAGGTGGGATTCCAACCCAGACACCTGCTGCTGCAAAACAAGAGTGGCCCCCTGGCACAGAGTGCAACTGTTTCTTGCCCTCCGCTGGATGACACTGTGCTAAGAAAAGCCAGGTATCTCCCATTGCATGCAGGGCTAACTGATAGTGGCAGGAGGTAGGTGCAATTAGGTTAGAGGCTGATTCGCATCTGTATAGCGGCGCTTAGAGCAACCACTAGTAGATGCTGTAAGGGGGTATCGGGCGCTGTAACATATCGCCTGTTGTAGTAACCTGGACGGCATTGATGAATGTAATGTTTGTTGGGTGCTGTAACACCAGTACAGCGCTGCAGGGAGCGAAAGGTAGCGCCAGCTCAGTGCGACTGACTCTCAGCGTTCCACACCATACCTAGCAAAAAACCACACACACACACACACACACAGCTTCGGCGCTCTAAATCTGGTTGCTATAGCATAGAGCGCCAGACGCTGTGTAATTAAAGTCTGTTTTTGAACACATATCCACCAGTAACAAAACGAAAACGAATGACATTGTTGGAACACTTGGACATTAACACTTTAGTGCCAGACCTGTAATGACAATTCTGCATAAAAACATAAAAATTCAAAAAAGTTTCTAAAAGTGTTTGTTTGCAGCCAGGAGAAGTCACACAATGATTTGAGCAAAAACAAAACAAAAAAACCCAAAAATTTGTCAAACCCTCTGTTTAAACACAAGCAAATGAATGCCCATTGAAATGTATGGAAGAGCGACACTGCGTGAAAGGTAATACCTGGCGCTCTGGAAGCTAGAGCACCATCGCTATATGCTGAGCTGCCTGTAATAATACATTGGACCCTACATGGCGCTGTTAGAGGCGCTCACCAGATTCGCTTTCATAAAAGTGGTTCTGCGTACAGCGCCCGGCGTTCACCAGACGCTGCCTGCCGCTACGAGGCACTACCTGGAGCTATCCATTCTTGAATAACCGCCTTAGTGTTCCTATGAAACAGAACCCTGCTTGGCTTCAAGTTGCAATAGATGGTTTGGGTCCTGTTAAAGTGGACCAACACCCAGGATTTTGACTATCCTGGGTATTGGTCCACTTCCGCAGGGCACCCCGATCATGGGTGCCCCGCTGTGTGAAACCCCCCAGAAAGCCCCGAAAACTCACCTCTCCCCGCTCCCACGTGACTCGCTCGTCCAATCACCGCCGCCGGACAAGGAGAGGCAGCGATGGACAAGCTGAGCATTCACAAACGGCCGGCGCGGGTGCGCGCCCTGCTAGAGGGACGCTGGAACGAGGATCAGGTAGGATTTTAGGGGATCTGGGGGTGTTTCACACAGCGGGGCAACCCCGATCGGGGTGCCCCGCAGTAAGGGAGCTGATCGGTCCGGGAATCTTATAGATTCCCGGGCCAATCAGGGGAGGGTGTTGGTCCACTTTAAGGGATGCAGAGCTTTGTTAACCTCTATCTGCTCCATCATGGAAAAAACGTTTGCAGTGTTTCCCATCAGTGGGATAATATTCCTGGAGAATGTTGGGGAGACATATTTGGCATGGCCCTTGTCAACGAGCACATGCTGCTCTTATCGGGGCACTTGGCTTCTTACATATTTGCCTTATCTCCCCTCTGATAATCGCAGCTACAGCTGAGAAGCTCCACTTCTAGTGGACTGGCGATCGGCACCATCCTGACACGTCCAGACACTTCACACTGTGATACATCTGAGCAGTCGCTCTGTAATTCATCAGTGTGCTCAACAGCGATAGAAGGAGAAATAAAGCAGCCATGGACCATCTATGATCGAAAATATGCTATATGATTGGCTACAAAAAAAATAAATATTTAACTAACATACTTTAATACTGTCCTTTTTATTTCCTCTTTAAGAAAAAAAAAAGTGCTGTGTCAGCAAAAAGTGATGGATGTCAGCAAAAGTGACCTAGGGGGGTTGCAGCATGTGCTTTCAAGTGCTTTGCTGTGTTACACGTGGAGGCTGATTCACTACTAATGCCAGGTATTGCCAGGTGAGCGCTTGTATAGCAGCGCTTAGAGCCACCGCTAGTAGACGCTGTAAGCGGGTATCGGGCACTGTAACCTAGCGTTGCGGTTGCTGTAGTAACCTGGCCGGCATTGATGAATGTGATGTGTGTTAGGCGCTGCAGTGAGCGAGAGGTAGCGCAAGCTCAGTGCGTCCGGCACTCGGCACTCCACACCATATTTAACACACTACACACACACAGCGTTGGTGCTGTAGCACAGAGCGCCAGATGCTGTGTGATTCAAGTCTGTATTTGAACACATATCCACCAGTAACAAAGCGAAAAAACACATGGGATGACATTGTTTTAACACTGGGACAATAACACTTTAGTGCCAGACCTGTAAATACAATTCTGCATAAAAATATAAAAAGTCAAAAAAAGTATAAAAGTGTTTGCAGCCAGTAGAGGTCACACAATGATTTGAGCAACAAAAAAAAAGGCTAACACGCTATTTATACACAGCTAATGAAAGCCCCATTAAAATGTATGGGAGAGCGCTACAGAGCGACAGGTACTACATGGCGCTCCTGAGCCTAGTTGCCTGGATTAATACATGTGACTCTACATGGCGATGTAAGAGGCGCTCACCAGATTCGCTTTCTTAAATGTGGTTTTGCGTACAGCTCCCGGCGTTCACCAGCCGCTGCCTGCTGCTACGCTGGACACTACCTGGCGCTATCTGTTCTTAAAGTGGACCAACACCCACCGCTGATCGGCCCGGGAATCTATAAGATTCCCGGGCCGATCAGCTCCCTGCCTGTGGGGCACCCCGATCGGGGGTGCCCCGCTGCGTGAAACCCCCAGGACGCCCGCAAATCCTACCTGTTCCTCGTTCCAACGGCGCATGCGCGGGCTCTCTCACCTTGTCCGTCAACGGACCTCGCTTGTCCGTCAGCAGTGATTGGTGGAGCGAGTCAAGTGGGAGCGGGGTCAGGTGAGTTTTTGGGGCTTTCTGGGGGGTTTCAAACATCGGGGTGCCCCGCGGAAGTGGACCAACACCCAGGGCAGTGAAAATCCTGGGTGTTGGTCCACTTTAAATAACCCCCAAAGTCTAATTCATTCCAATGTGGTGCCTGTCCTAAACATCTGTCACAGCTATGTTTTTGTGTCAGGCACACAACTGAAACTTATGAAGGGCCCTAATGTGTGCAGGGCTGGATTAAGTGTGGTGGAGGCCACAGATACAGCACTTTTTTTCCTTTAAAATAATATTCCAGCCAAGTAACTGATTGGTGGTTGTCTGGCACCCGCCTACTTACTGGAACGTCAGATCAAGCCCCTTGCGCCCCTCTCATAATCCGGCCATGGGGTGGGGGGTGTAGCAGAAATCAGTTCCCTGCATTGAGCTGCCAGTGGCTGTGTTTGGTGGCTTATGTGCAGTGAGCGGCCGCCGATTGACAGCTCTGCACCCACTCATCACTGTAGCGTTGCTGGTGGCGGCTTTGCTGCTCTAGTTCTGCCCTGTGGTGGCTTTGGCTGCAGGTTTGCAAAAACAAAAAAGGCTTGCCCAGGCGCCCACTGCCGCCGATAGCTTTGTTGCTGGCCCCGCAGCCCATCAGACCAAACACTGAAAAGCCTCTTGGACCAGACCATAACCCTAAGATTGGTGGAGGCCCCCTCATAATCCGGCCCTGGATGTGTGTGTGTGTCTTATAGCACAGTGCTGTGCTTGAAAGCTCTATGAGCAGACACATGCTGCCCCCCCCTCCGTATATCATATCAGTTTTATCCACTTTGGTTCTTCTGCTATTGCTATCCATTTCTACATTTTGATTTGTGACTATCATTTTTCCTACCCGTTCGCACCAAATATATTTCCAGTTTTGTGTTTTGTTTTCCATTTTTTTTTCAATTAAACTTTACAAAAATGATTTAAACCAGTCAGTTCAGAAGCTGCTGTAGGGGAGAAAATAGGAGTGCTTTTTTCCCTTTGGTTTTATTGTCCCTGTCCAGGCCAAAGCTAACTTCCTCCCACCTTATACCCCTTGGAAACAGTGTACAATGAGCCATTTCAATGCATCATAAAATCCCTAATTATATTTAAATCCCTTATATACTCTGAGCTAAGCTATTTGAAGCTAAGTAATCGCTGTCATTTCTGGTTCGTAGCTGTGCTGGGAAGAGGGTGTGATGATGCAGCTATATGAGTCACGGGCATGCTCTGCTGTGGTCAGAAACAGCTAAAGGACCACTGCAGCTTGTGTTCACTCATGCGGAGAGCACCAAGCAACAGAGTGGCTGTTTTTGCCAAGGTATTAAATTGAAAAGAGGGGAATCTTTGGAGTCCTACTACGGCTTCTATCCTGTGATGCAGGAAATGAAGGAGAGGTGCATGGGACAGGCATCAGGTAAGCTGTTTGCTTCCCTGTTACTGCAGTTGGGTTTAGAGGTCCTTTAAACTATCCATCCTGTGCTAAGAAAGAAATGGTCACTGTAGCCTGGATTCACCCCCCTAATGGTTCAACGGCGAGAGAGTCACACAAGGGAAAATATGTAAAGTGGGAAGCCCAGGATTTTAACTATCCTGGGATTTGGTCCTTGCCGGAAAGAAGGTAAGTGTATGGGCGACCTGGGGGGTTTCACACAGTGGGGCATCTCAATTTAGGATTTCCCCGGGGGTGAGGAAATTGATCTTACAGATCTTACAGAATCTTACAGATTCCCAGGCCGATTGCCATGGGTTTTGGTCCACTTTAAATATGAGCTGCATCTAAAGAGAGAGTTAAGCATAAAAGAATAAAGGCTATTCACATACAAAAGTAGCTTCTGACCAGCTGCTCCAGAGCTTGTAAATGGTTCCATGTGCAGAAGCAGGAGCTATGTCTCAAGCATGTCTGTGTGTCCTCTGGCTGTGCGTTGGACCCGGGTGTTTTCTGCAGCTCAGCGGATGGCGAGGACAGGCAGCAGAAGGATGGATTAGCGGTTATGTAGTAGGCCCATGAGTATCTGACACATAATTAGGCCCATACATCATACTGTGTCAATGACCAGCTATGTCCACTGAGATCTACTGGCTCATTAATATGATGTACAGCTGTCTAGAGTGCTTCTCTTGTTCCAAAATGTAGCGCTCACTTCCAACCCCACAATACAATGTTCACCCCAGCCTGGATCTGACTTTGACCTAAACCCACTCTGGCTCTGACCACAACGTAAGTGCTCTCCCTAGCCTGTCTCTGATTCCAACCTAAAGGCTCACCTTAGCCTGGTTCTGACTCCAACCTAAAGGCCCGTCCCAGCCTGGATCTGATCTAAATGCTCTGCCCAGCCTGTCTCTTATTCCAACCTAAAGGCTCACCTTAGCCTGGTTCTGACTTCAACCTAAAGGCCCGTCCCAGCCTGGATCTGATCTAAATGCTCTGCCCAGCATGTCTGATTCCAACCTAAAGGCTCATCTTAGCCTGGTTCTGACTCCAACCAAAAGGCCCGTCCCAGCCTGGATGTGATCTAAATGCTCTGCCCAGCCTGTCTCTGATTCCAACCTAAAGGCTCACCTTAGCCTGGTTCTGACTTCAACCTAAAGGCCCGTCCCAGCCTGGATCTGATGTAAATGCTCTGCCCAGCCTGTCTCTGATTCCAACCTAAAGGCTCACCTTAGCCTGGTTCTGACTCCAACCTAAAGGCCCGTCCCAGCCTGGATCTGATCTAAATGCTCTGCCCAGCCTGTCTCTGATTCCAACCTAAAGGCTCACCTTAGCCTGGTTCTGACTCCAACCTAAAGGCCCGTCCCAGCCTGGATCTGATCTAAATGCTCTGCCCAGCCTGTCTCTGATTCCAACCTAAAGGCTCACCTTAGCCTGGTTCTGACTCCAACCTAAAGGCCCATCCCAGCCTGGATCTGATCTAAATGCTCTGCCCAGCTTGTCTCTGATTCCAACCTAAAGGCTCACCTTAGCCTGGTTCTGACTCCAACCTAAAGGCCCATCCCAGCCTGGATCTGATCTAAATGCTCTGCCCAGCCTGTCTCTGATTCCAACCTAAAGGCTCACCTTAGCCTGGTTCTGACTCCAACCTAAAGGCCCGTCCCAGCCTGGATCTGATCTAAATGCTCTGCCCAGCCTGTCTCTGATTCCAACCTAAAGGCTCACCTTAGCCTGGTTCTGACTCCAACCTAAAGGCCTGGCCCAGCCTGGATCTGATCTAAATGCTCTGCCCAGCCTGTCTCTGATTCCAACCTAAAAGCTCACCTTAGCTTGGTTCTGACTCCAACCTAAAGGCCCGTCCCAGCATGGATCTGATCTAAATGCTCTGCCCAGCCTGTCTCTGATTCCAACCTAAAGGCTCACCTTAGCCTGGTTCTGACTCCAACCTAAAGGCCCGTCCCAGCCTGGATCTGATCTAAATGCTCTGCCCAGCCTGTCTCTGATTCCAACCTAAAGGCTCACCTTAGCCTGGTTCTGACTCCAACCTAAAGGCCTGGCCCAGCCTGGATCTGATCTAAATGCTCTGCCCAGCCTGTCTCTGATTCCAACCTAAAAGC
This sequence comes from Gastrophryne carolinensis, assembly GCA_027917425.1. Classification (NCBI taxonomy): domain Eukaryota; kingdom Metazoa; phylum Chordata; class Amphibia; order Anura; family Microhylidae; genus Gastrophryne; species Gastrophryne carolinensis. The sequence goes on from CM051235.1 coordinate 398,634,517, forward strand.
TCACCTTAGCCTGGTTCTGACTCCAACCTAAAGGCCCGTCCCAGCATGGATCTGATCTAAATGCTCTGCCCAGCCTGTCTCTGATTCCAACCTAAAGGCTCACCCTAGCCTGGTTCTGACTCCAACCTAAAGGCCCGTCCCAGCCTGGATCTGATCTAAATGCTCTGCCCAGCCTGTCTCTGATTCCAACCTAAAGGCTCACCTTAGCCTGGTTCTGACTCCAACCTAAAGGCCCGTCCCAGCCTGGATCTGATCTAAATGCTCTGCCCAGCCTGTCTCTGATTCCAACCTAAAGGCTCACCTTAGCCTGGTTCTGACTTCAACCTAAAGGCCCGTCCCAGCCTGGATCTGATCTAAATGCTCTGCCCAGCATGTCTGATTCCAACCTAAAGGCTCATCTTAGCCTGGTTCTGACTCCAACCAAAAGGCCTGTCCCAGCCTGGATCTGATCTAAATGCTCTGCCCAGCCTGTCTCTGATTCCAACCTAAAGGCTCACCTTAGCCTGGTTCTGACTCCAACCTAAAGGCCCGTCCCAGCCTGGATCTGATCTAAATGCTCTGCCCAGCCTGTCTCTGATTCCAACCTAAAGGCTCACCTTAGCCTGGTTCTGACTCCAACCTAAAGGCCTGGCCCAGCCTGGATCTGATCTAAATGCTCTGCCCAGCCTGTCTCTGATTCCAACCTAAAAGCTCACCTTAGCTTGGTTCTGACTCCAACCTAAAGGCCCGTCCCAGCATGGATCTGATCTAAATGCTCTGCCCAGCCTGTCTCTGATTCCAACCTAAAGGCTCACCTTAGCCTGGTTCTGACTCCAACCTAAAGGCCCGTCCCAGCCTGGATCTGATCTAAATGCTCTGCCCAGCCTGTCTCTGATTCCAACCTAAAGGCTCACCTTAGCCTGGTTCTGACTCCAACCTAAAGGTCTGGCCCAGCCTGGATCTGATCTAAATGCTCTGCCCAGCCTGTCTCTGATTCCAACCTAAAAGCTCACCTTAGCCTGGTTCTGACTCCAACCTAAAGGCCCGTCCCAGCATGGATCTGATCTAAATGCTCTGCCCAGCCTGTCTCTGATTCCAACCTAAAGGCTCACCCTAGCCTGGTTCTGACTCCAACCTAAAGGCCCGTCCCAGCCTGGATCTGATCTAAATGCTCTGCCCAGCCTGTCTCTGATTCCAACCTAAAGGCTCACCTTAGCCTGGTTCTGACTCCAACCTAAAGGCCCGTCCCAGCCTGGATCTGATCTAAATGCTCTGCCCAGCCTGTCTCTGATTCCAACCTAAAGGCTCACCTTAGCCTGGTTCTGACTTCAACCTAAAGGCCCGTCCCAGCCTGGATCTGATCTAAATGCTCTGCCCAGCATGTCTGATTCCAACCTAAAGGCTCATCTTAGCCTGGTTCTGACTCCAACCAAAAGGCCTGTCCCAGCCTGGATCTGATCTAAATGCTCTGCCCAGCCTGTCTCTGATTCCAACCTAAAGGCTCACCTTAGCCTGGTTCTGACTCCAACCTAAAGGCCCGTCCCAGCCTGGATCTGATCTAAATGCTCTGCCCAGCCTGTCTCTGATTCCAACCTAAAGGCTCACCTTAGCCTGGTTCTGACTCCAACCTAAAGGCCCGTCCCAGCCTGGATCTGATCTAAATGCTCTGCCCAGCCTGTCTCTGATTCCAACCTAAAGGCTCACCTTAGCCTGGTTCTGACTCCAACCTAAAGGCCCGTCCCAGCCTGGATCTGATCTAAATGCTCTGCCCAGCCTGTCTCTGATTCCAACCTAAAGGCTCACCTTAGCCTGGTTCTGACTCCAACCTAAAGGCCCATCCCAGCCTGGATCTGATCTAAATGCTCTGCCCAGCCTGTCTCTGATTCCAACCTAAAGGCTCACCTTAGCCTGGTTCTGACTCCAACCTAAAGGCCCGTCCCAGTCTGGATCTGATCTAAATGCTCTGCCCAGCCTGTCTCTGATTCCAACCTAAAGGCTCACCTTAGCCTGGTTCTGACTCCAACCTAAAGGCCTGGCCCAGCCTGGATCTGATCTAAATGCTCTGCCCAGCCTGTCTCTGATTCCAACCTAAAAGCTCACCTTAGCTTGGTTCTGACTCCAATCTAAAGGCCTGTCCCAGCATGGATCTGATCTAAATGCTCTGCCCAGCCTGTCTCTGATTCCAATCTAAAGGCTCACCTTAGCCTGGTTCTGACTCCAACCTAAAGGCCCGTCCCAGCCTGGATCTGATCTAAATGCTCTGCCCAGCCTGTCTCTGATTCCAACCTAAAGGCTCAGCTTAGCCTGGTTCTGACTCCAACCTAAAGGCCTGGCCCAGCCTGGATCTGATCTAAATGCTCTGCCCAGTCTGTCTCTGATTCCAACCTAAAAGCTCACCTTAGCTTGGTTCTGACTCCAACCTAAAGGCCCGTCCCAGCCTGGATCTGATCTAAATGCTCTGCCCAGCCTGTCTCTGATTCCAACCTAAAGGCTCACCTTAGCCTGGTTCTGACTCCAACCTAAAGGCCCGTCCCAACCTGGATCTGATCTAAATGCTCTGCCCAGCCTGTCTCTGATTCCAACCTAAAGGCTCACCCTAGCCTGGTTCTGACTCCAACCTAAAGGCCCGTCCCAGCCTGGAACTGATCTAAATGCTCTGCCCAGCCTGTCTCTGATTCCAACCTAAAGGCTCACCTTAGCCTGGTTCTGACTCCAACCTAAAGGCCCGTCCCAGCCTGGATCTGATCTAAATGCTCTGCCCAGCCTGTCTCTGATTCCAACCTAAAGGCTCACCTTAGTCTGGTTCTGACTCCAACCTAAAGGCCCGTCCCAGCCTGGATCTGATCTAAATGCTCTGCCCAGCCTGTCTCTGATTGCAACCTAAAGGCTCACCTTAGCCTGGTTCTGACTTCAACCTAAAGGCCTGGATCTGATCTAAATGCTCTGCTCAGCCTGGCCTTGACTAAAGAAATTATTCAGCACACACGTTTCACTGTGTATTTGACTATTATCGTACATTGGTGCTAGGGAGCGGGCACCTGATGCCATATCATGGCCAGGATTATGCTTAGTCCAGATTGAATGAATTACATATAGTGCTTTTTGATTCATGCGGATACATGTACTATGTTTATCCTACTTGTGTGGATTGTTTACATGTTTTTTCTGCTCCAACACCCAGTATAGTAGTTATACTATCTATGCTTTGTAGAGCACTTACCCCAATTATATAGGCTGTATGTGGTTTTTCTCTACCAATTCAATTTTTGCACTATAAATACATTTGGTGAACATTGAATAACAATTATAGCATTGTGGTGTGCGGGTTGCATTTATATAATTATATATAGTTATTATAATTATTGATAGCATTGGTGGTTCCACTAATGGAAACCACGAAGCTTCTACAGCACCCGTATTTGTAAATTAGTTTACTTTACTGTACTTAGGGTAGTGCTGTGACATAGATTGACTCTTCCCAACCTAAGGACTCTCCCCAGCCTGGCTCTGATTCCAACCTAAAGGCTTTTTCAAGAGCAATAGTTTGTTGTTACCAATCCTCACGCAGCTCCGTGCGCCGTTCCGACGAAACGGATACCGACGAAACGCGTTGGGCGGGGTTAGTGTCTAGCTGCATCACCACGTCGAGTAAGCCAGAGGAGTAGCTATGCAGTGAATGCTTCCGTATTTTCCGCAGCCGAGGGAACGGCGCACGGAGCTGTGTGAGGATTGGTAACAACAAACTATTGCTCTTGAAATACAAAACTAGTGGAAGTATTTTCACACTTACCTTAGCGAATTGGATGGAGTGAGATTTACATGCGCTTTTTACATCTGCACATTGATGAGCATAATAAATAAGGGCAGGTGGCCCATTTTGAAAAAAAAGGTTTTATACTATGAGGCCGATTCATTAACCCTTTAACCGCCAGCCTACCTGGAGTTTTTGTCACCCTTTGTTGCCAGACCATTTTGCACTATTTTGCGCTCCCCTTGTTCAACTGTGATTTTTGAAGGGATTTCCATGGATTTCCCAGGAAAATTATATATTGTTTTTTTCAGCAGAGTCTGGGCTTTAACATGAAATGTCTTGTTTGTCATTTTTCAAGTGTATTCTTAATATTTTGGGGTGAAATATGTGCAAAAAAATAAAAAAAAAATCTATTTTTTACAATTTGTAGTTTTTTTTTGTTTGTCAATAAAATCTTATTGCGTGTGAAATCCCAATTTCTCCCAGTTACAACGGTACCACATATGTATTGGTAAACACCCTTTCCTGCCCAGGAGACTCCCCCAAACTGAAACAGCACTTTAAGAGATTTTTAGATCAAATACAGCGCTATGTGCACCTTGCAGTTTTTTAATAAAAACAACCCTTTACATTTGAAATACCCCCCACAAACGATATATTCTCTGGAAATACACACTTCAAGCTTTCTAGGCGTACCAGGCTTGTTGATGTTGCCACAGTTTTTTGGAAGTTCTCCCTCAATGTATTCTTTGGTTACACAGAGCTTCCCTAAAAAAGGATAAAAAAAACAGGATCAAAGCCACATTTTCCTAAAAAAAACTATATGCAAACAAGAAAAAACAAGTTATTCTGAAAAAGCAACATCCCCCGAACAGAACGATACCCAACATACATAGGTACTGTCAAAAGAAGAGTTGCCAAACACCAAAAAGTAAAGCATGTTGCACAATGGTAATTTTGCTTGAAAATTTCAACTCTGCAGACAAAGTGCGCACCTTGTGCTTTTTCTGCCAAAAAAACCCTTTACATTTGGAATACCCCCGACAAACCATACATTCCTGAAAGTACACATGATAAGCTTTCTAAGCGTACCCAGCATGTTGTAGTGCGCCGATCTTTCTAAAAGTAATCCCTCAAAGAATTCTTTGGTCGCACAGGGTTTCCTTAAAAAATGTATAATAAAGCAGAATAAAAAATGAGTTTTCCTAAAATATCAATATGCAAACAAGAAAAAACAAGCTCAATCTGAAAGCGCAAGGTCCCCCGAGCAGAACGATACCCAACATGCATAGGTACTACTAACCCTTTTAACTGCCAGCCTACTTGAGGTTTTGTCACCCTCTCTTGACGGGTCATTTTTCACCATTTTGCGCTATGCTCAACTGTGATTTTTGCAGGAATTTCCAGAAAAATGATATATTTTATTTTTACGGCAGAGTTTAGGCTTTAACATGAAATGTCTTGTTTGTAATTTTTTTTACTGTTTTTTTTATATTTTTGAGTAAATTAAACAAAACAAAATAAAAAAAATATTTTTTAGAAAATTGTCTCCTTTATTTCAAATAAAACCTTTATTTTTTTAAAGAAAACCATATTGCATGTGAAAGCCCCATTTCTCCCGATTACAACGGTACCACATATGTATCGGTAGCCCCCCGTTACTGTTCAGAAGACCCCCCAAACTGAAAAAACACTTTATAACATGTAAAAATAAAATACAACTACAATCCACATGTGCTATAAAGGGTTAAATCAAGAAAAAAAAATGGCGTGGGGTTCCCCTTCCCGGGGGGAGGTAACCCCCATTTTTTAAATTTTTAAGGGTTAAAAACCCCTTAAAAATTCCCATAAAAAATGACATGGGGTCCCCCCTACCCAGCATAACCAGCCCGGGGATCAGCTATGCAGGGCTTGTAGAACAGGGCGCAGGGGCCAGCTTTGGTGGCCCCCCACCCTGCCAGGTATAAGCCTGCACCTCCTAAATCAGCCCGGGCCCTTCTGCCCCCCCCCTGGGCTTCGGGGAGGCAGATAATAGGGGGGCCGGGGTTAATGGCAAGTCACCCGCTAGCCGCAGGTGACTTGCCAGACCCCCGAGCCTTGTGAACTGGTATAGGGGTTTCATGGACTCCTTACAAGTTCACAATGGATTAAAGTGGACCAACACCCAGGGCTGATCGGCCCAGGAATCTATAAGATTCCCAGACCGTTCTATTTCCTCCGCCCCCCGGGGACATCCAAAATCGGGATGCCCCTCTGTGTGACACCCCCCGGAACACCCGCTACCACTTGAATCCCGGTCCTACGGCGCATACGTGGGCCGCATCCCCGCTATCCCTCTAGTAGGGCGCGTGCCCACGCCGGCTATTTACGCTCCCTGTTAGAGGAAAGTGGGGGATGCACCCGCTAGCGCGCACAGAGCGGCTGAGCTTAGACTTCTGTTAGACGTCCATAACGCTGATTGGACGAGCGGCCGCGCATGCGCCGTAGGAGCCGGGTGAGGTGAGTTATTGTGGGTGGTCGGGGGGGTTTCACACAGCGGGGCATCCCCGATCGGGATGCCCCGGGGAAAAGGACCAATACCCAGGATAGTCAAAATCCTGGGTGTTGGTCCACTTAAAAAAAAACACACACCACAAAATGTTGGAAGCATTTATTACCAGCTGGGTGACAGGACATAAGCGGTTAAAGTAAAAAAAAAAAAATTGACATGGGGTCCGGGGGACCCCATTTTTTTGGGGGAATTTTAAGGGTTAAGGGTTAAAAAAATCACCGGCATCTGACAGCTGAGAGAGCTGAAGCCAGTGATCGGGACCGGGATGACGTCATAGCCCCGCCCCCAAAAGGGGCTTAGCGGCAAGATGGCGGCCGCCGTCGGAAGAGCAGAGGGGAGAGAGCCTTCCAGGCTCTCTCCTGAAGATCGGTAAGTCCTGGGGGGGGGGGATCGGAGGCCCCCCAGGTGAAGAGGAGGGACAGCGGGAGCCAGCGCACACGGAGGTAAGTAAATGTCATTTTTTTTTATTTTTTTTTTTTACAGGAAAAGCCGGAGGCATCTGAAATGGGGGGGGGGGGGCACCCTATTCCGGGTCCTCCCCTGCAGCCGGAGGAGGACTGATGAATGATCGGAGACCACCATCTTGAAGAGGAGACCCGGCTGAATCAAACGAGGGGTCAGGTAAGTGACTTTTTAAAAAACTTTTTTTACTATTAGTGGGGAAATCAGGCACGTTAAATTTACGTGGCTGGCGGTTAACTGCAGGGGAGGCAGCCACGTAAATTTTACGTGGCTGGCGTTTAAAGGGTTAATAGCGCCAGGTAGCGACAGATGAGCGGCAGTAGCGTTATTTTCACAGCGCACGCTAGTATTCGCTGTGCTTGGCCGTTGTTCGGCTGATGACAGCGACTCAGTCGGTGTGCAGTAATGTTGAATATTGGGTGAGGAGTCGCTATTTGACAGGTTCCGCGCTGTATGGGAGCGCATGACAGCGAATGTCCATAGCGAACGGCTGCCAGCATATTCATTAACAAATCACGCTCAAAAAATTATCGCGCTGTAAAATGCTTGTTTAAACCCCAGAGCGCTGGCGGCGATGGGTTAAAAGTAGTTTTTTAACCCCCAAACAACCATATTTTTGGAAAAAAAAAAACATGTTTTTACAAACATTTTGTAATATGAATACATTAATATCAGACCTGTAATATCAATTCTGTACAAATGTATTTTTTTTTTTTTTTTTAGCTTAAAAAAAAAAAAATAACATTGCAGAAGTGGTCACAGAATTTTTGACATTTAAAAAAAAAATAAAAAAATTAATAGCAATTAATTGTGAATATTTAAAGATTGCTCCATTGAAATGCATTGGAGAGCGCCAGGTAGCGAGAGGTCATACCTGTCGCTGTTCAAGGTCGCTCGCTGGCGCTGTGGGGTGAGGCTGGAATAATGATGAATAATTCGCTATCTGGCGCTCTGTCAGTCACTAAGCAGGATCGGCTTGATAAATGTGTGATTGCGGAGGGGAGCCGGCGTTCTCGTGGCGGTGAGCGTCATTACCATTCGCTCATCATTCGCTACCTGGCGCTATCCCTTGTTAAATAAGGGCCTAAGTGGTTTTCTATTTTTTTCCATGCATAAACCATTTATTTGAGCATTGCCTGATTATAATTAATAATAAAAAGAGTCCTTCAAGAGGACCTATACTGAATAGTCCGAGTTTACAAAGCCCGTGTCAAATTGGATCTGTGGGCACTGTTGCTTCTACATAAGAAGGGAGGCTGTCCTTCAGGAGGACCTATATTTGAGAGCTGGTTTTGTGAAACCATCTGGTACGTAATTTAAGAATTTTTATGGTGTAGGGATCTACACAAAATGTTTCTTCTTTGAAAGCACGGAAGGTGTATTTTTCTGCAAAAGATTTCTTATGTGAGACAGTACATCCCCGCCGAGTTGTTTGTCTGTTTTATTAGGAGAAATTGTGTGTACATGTTTTTGTGACCACACCAATACGGTCTTGTGTTATCACTCCAGCGCTGGGAACAGAAACTAATATAAGGAGTATTTGAAGACTTTTATTTTTAATATATAGCGGGGAGTTACAGTGTGGGGGTCTTTGACCCTACATATAGTGCATTAATACTGCTGACTGGCCATGGTAGTGCAGACTGAGGTGAGATTTGGGGTGATCTCAGGGAAGTCCAATCTTGGGGTAGCCCCTCCTGCCTTGCCACCCTCCTCTGACACTGACGCAGGACAGGGGGTTACAAAGAAAAAAAAACTTTCTAGCCCTGTCCAGCGCTGTTCTCCCGCTGCTCTGGGTCTTGGGAGCCGCCATCCTGGAAGGAAGTACAAAGCTGCTTCCCCCCATTCTTTGTGGCGGGAAGCCGCTTTGTGAGTAAGGTGAGTAAGAAAGGCAAACCACCTTCACACAACAGGGACATGCTAGATCACGACTCCTCCTGCAAAAGGAGGCACAAAGAGGGTTGTTGAGAGTTAAGAGTTTTGGTCCACAGCTCATATCTGCACAAAATAGTGGTCACTGGAACACGTCCACGATGGACATCATGAAGACAATGCTACATTTTCACTGTAACCTATCAATGCCATCTATAAAGAAAGGGGGCTGTATCTCAGTGTATACAATTCTTATCAGTACAATGGAGTCAGCACTGGAGAGCTCTCGAGTACTTCTGGCAACCATCGCCCTCCATCGCACCACTACCTTGAGCATTCCCTCTCAGCCAGTTCTCACGGTCTGTCAGAGTCAATTTAGTGATACTCTAGGTTTGATACCTTCCCATCAATTAGCATCAGTGTCCCCGTTAATTACCAAGACCAAAAGTGACCCCAATTAGTAAATCTAGTGGTACATTGGGATGGTGATTCACATTGACACTTTCCATACCCCACGCTTGACCTTTGCTTCTGCCGGTTCCATGCCAAGCTCTGTCCAGCCTGTGATCTGCCGGCCTATCTGCATGGATTATGTAATCCTTCATAATCAGGGTTTTTAATAAGGAAAGTGTAATGAGTGCAAGCACTGGTCATACACCCTGCAATCTGATTTCATCTCTCTTTTACTCTATTGGCCTCTGTGAGGGGAGGGGGGATGTTTATATTCATTCAGGTCACGGTATATCTATAATAATAAATCAAAGCAACTGGACTTGCTAAGCATCTGACTTGCTTTCTTAATTCAGAAACAGCAAGCTACTTAGGTAGGGATAGGGGTGACCCTAGCCTCTCTGCTGCCTGAGCATCAACAATGTGGGGCACCAGAAAGTCCCACCTAATTCTGCAAACAAGCTCAGGCGCACTACCAAGAGTAAAAACAATATACCTTTATTTAGTATGATTAATATACACAAAAATATCTATCCACTTACAAACTGTTAATGCTATAAGACCCAATTAAAAACACACTGGACCGCCAGTAATAATGATAATGATTATCTCCATAATAGTATAATAAATAGTTCCTTACCAATACAACATGTGCAAATGTGCAAAATAATTCGTAAGTGTTCCAAAGTGTTTCCTACAGACATTAATTCATATAAAGTGTGCAAAAGAAATGAACAGCAATACCACCTACATCTATAGCTATAACCATCAACTAATAAAGCATAATAAAGTGACTAGTGCTTCAAGATTACATATTCCTCCATTCACAGAGGTTACCAGAAAATACAAAAAGTGCTCTGAATAGCATATATGGCATGTGCAGTATATAGTGTAATGCACCAGCGGTGCTATCATGTGCCAGAAATGGGCTGCGCGCCCGCCCATATACAATAGTACATTTCAAGAACTAATGACAATTAAAGAAAGTATATCACCGCTTATGTGGTCATAAGCTAGACAGGGGGCATCGACGCGTTGCATGGTTTAAATCACACCACTTCGTCAGGACATCCTGATGAAGTGGTGTGAAGTAAACCATGCAACGCGTCAATGCCCCCTGTCTAGCCTGGATGCCAGCCTATGACCACATAAGCGGTGATATACTTTCTTTAATTGTCATTACATATGTCACAACATATTGTTTTTACTCTTGGTAGTGCGGCTGAGCTTGTTTGTAGAATTAGGTGGGACTTTCTGGTACCCCACATTGTTGATGCTCTAAGATATTCCCCCACTAATAGGTGAGGGCTTCTACATTTAGCCTGCACCCTGTCACTGATATTAAGGGTGGTGCGGAGTACCTTTGTTTTTTGTGACTCTCTGCTGCCTGAGGCGACCTAAAGAAAGACACCGATTCATTCTTCAACAAAACAACATGGGAGTAGTGATTGGAGGTACTTAACTTAAAAACTTGACATCATTAATGGTAGTAAATAGATATTTTGAATAGAAAATAAAAGAAAAAGCAGGTCAATTGCAGCCCCCTCTGCATTGCTGTCTCAAATAACCTCGTTAAAGGTGCACCCCTGGGTCGGGACCTATGTTAGGCTTAATATGGTGAGACTAAAAAGCTCTCGAATAAATTATACAAAGTAAAGGATGCTTTCTTACACAAAAATGTATTTCAATGCCACATACTCAGAATTAACCATGTAAAAATTAGAAGATATACTCAAGTATTGCATGCCCAAACGGCTCTTTCTGGGGGTTCAAATATATCACAAAGATGAAAATAGATGTTATTCTTTATCTGGTTGTACCATGTAAATATGTTTAATATTTAATAAGAACAAAACTATAATAGATATTATAATAAAAATGTGTTTTTATTTATTAAAATAAAAATAATATTTCTATGGATTGTCTACTTGGGAGCAATGAAAAAATCATGTTTTCTATGTTCCTATGCACTTGGAGCCATTCCCATGCTTTACATATTTTAATAGAGTGTCCACTACAGTAGAGATGACATTACATTTTATATATGTTCCTAAGAAAAGTCCACTAGGGGCCAGTGACATAATCACTTTTTATATATTGCATTCCTATTGAGAGTCCACTTCAGGCCAGAGACATACATGCATCCCAACCTTTCCAATTTGGGCGGGACCGTCACAGGATCACCCCAACGTCTTGCTGCCCTGCGCCGCCTCCATGTGTCCCAACGCCCACAGACCCGCCGCTGTTGGCCACGAGTGTGTGCATCTGAGCGCACGTCTTACCTGGGGTGGTGCTGGCTGCTGGGCTCTTTTGCTTTTATTTAATTCAAAAAACAGGTTCATTTATCCCTTTGCCTGGAATGTCCCTTTAAAGTTTCCTTCCCGGCAATAACATAAAAACAAAAAAAATCTATACTCACCTTTTCCCTCACAGCTCAGGCACAGTGCCGACATCTTCTTACTTACCAATCACTGGGCAGACATGATGGCATCTATCAATATGGTTTTACGTCTGCTAACACTCCTACTCCATTTATTTGAATGGAGGGGACATGCCGAGGCCAGGTGTGCTGAACCTGCCTCCATTGCAATGAATGGAGTAGGCCACTGGAACTGAAAGATGGAATCACTTGCTCCCCACCATTGGTCAGTATGAAGATGCCGGGACTCCATGGAGGAGCTGTGGGGCAAAACTGAACCTACATGAAGGAGCTGAAGGTGAGTATAGAGTAAGTTTCAGGCCTTGGAGTAGGGGTGGATCAAGTCTCTCTTCTGCCTAAGGAAAACTACAGAAAGGCATCCCTAAAAAGTTTAGCTCCACTCCTCATTAGCGCAATTCGGGGAGTGGGGGTCGGGCAGAGGCCGCTGAGCCACCAATGATTGACTTAAACTGGACCTTCAGCATCATTTAATGAAAAGTCCAAACCTTTAAAAAACTATTCCCTAGCATCAAAAATTAATATATTTTACATTTTTAGTAACTTATTATTCTTTCTCCACTGGGCTGCAACTCTGTTCAGGACACTAGGATATGGGTGCAGCCATCTACCCTCAGAAGCATCACATATTGAGGAGAGGAGGAGGGAAGTGCAGGGGGCGGGGATATAGGTGTGCTATCCACAGACAAAGCAAAGCTGGGGTCAAGGACAGTGATCCCAGAATGCAGAGTGGCACAGTCGAAGACACTTCCTGTTTGCAGGCAGCCTGAGCCACCATCTTGGATGTTTAAAGGCTCAAAAAAATGCAGTAAATGCAGGTAGGATGATTTTTAATGTGGGCAATCTGTATGTACAGTATAACATAAGCTCGTATTCAGGGTTAAGGTCCGGTTTAAAAATGTGACAGCGTACAGTTCACCCCTAATTTCCACTGAGCCTTTAATGAGACGGTAAAAATAATGCCTTGGAAGACATGGAATATAAGGGACGGGGAGATTGGAAAACTCATTATCACTACTAGAGCTGCTGCTGCTTAGCACTGATTGTTATAAACAAGGGCCTTAGATTGAAAGAACATAAAATATATTTATGAATAATGTTTATAAACTTCCTATGAAAGTTACATCATTATACAATATTAGTAACTCTTATGCAGAAGTCAGTACCTTTTTTCTGACTCCAGCCAAAACAACAAACTCCACCACTCCGACTCCACAGCTCTGCCAGTGACACGATAATGTTTTATATACTGTACTTCTACGGATAGTCCACTAGAGGTAGTAACATAAACATACATTATTCCTATAAAAAGTCCAAAAGTACCATCATGATGTATGCTTACATATTCCTATGGAAAGTCCACTAGGGCAGGGGCATCCAACCACTTCCTGTAAAAGGCATTTGGTATGAGGTGAAGGTCTGGGCAGAGGGCTGTCATGAAGGGGGGGGGGGGATAGTTAGAAATTAGCACACTGGGGGAGGGCCTATAGATTCCCCAGGCAAAACTAAAAAAGGCTGCTTGCCCCCATCCCAAAAACCCTACAGGGCACTGGGAAAAAACAGCTTTTTTTTTTGGCCCTACAGTATTACATATTGAGGTCTGAGAGTAGAGAGTAGTGATACATTAGCATTTTATATTTGTGTACACACGTGTGTGTATAATATATATATATATATATATATATATATATATATATATATATATATATACACCAGGTCAGTGGCAGGAGCAGGTTGTTTGGGATCCAGGGTATCTTTTTGATTCCCGGGCTGATGGCCATGGGTTTTGGTCCACTTTAATAAGGAAAACAGGACACTCAATTCTGGCTGAGGCTTGACTTAAATCACTTCCTAATGCACTGACATTGTTACTTTCCATCCAAAAAGGGTTCCCACCAATCCTGATGCATATTCGCCATCTACATTATTAACTACTATCGCCCCTGGCCCTAAAAGAGGCATCTCATGTCTATTTTTAAGACTTATTCTATTTTTTATCCTAGAGTACACTCTACTGGTCATCTCCTGTCACTACAAGTGTTCTCGATAACTTACTAAATTCTAAATTCTCTCACCAAGCCTAACACCTGGGGAGGGTGCTAACCTCTCCAAAAGTGGTTATTAACTGGCACTTGTATTCTAGAATTCATGAGGACTATATATATATATATATATATATATATATATATATATATATATATATTATATATTACAATAGAGAATGTTTGCTTGGGAAGAACAGTGTATGGCAGGGACAGAGAAGGAGAAGAGCACGGCAGGAGCCAAGGACCCATTGGCAGTAAAAGAGAGCTGTGGCAAGGGTAGCTGGGTAGCGCAAAAGAGAGGTAGGGGCATGGCTGGAGAAAAGAGGTCATAGCCTCTGAATGTAGAAGGGGGGCAGGATTGAGATATGTGGGTGGGGCAGGAGCTGAGAAGAAGGACAAGTTTGGGGCGGTGTATATGATTAGGGGTAAAGAAGGCTGGCTGAGGCAGGGAGAAGATTGGCGCAGGGACAAGGGGGTATGGCTGTGCAAAAGAGGGGCATTTCAGGGGAAGAGTACAAGAAGGTTAATTTCTAGGGCCAAGAACAAGGCGAGCATGGCAGGAGGCACAGGATTTGGTAGGGGGAGCAGTATATGACAGCCTCTAATCCTGTACGGGGTCCCTGCTGCCCCAAGGCCAGGTTTAACTAGCCCCTGGCGACCTAGCATTGCTCGCACATCACTTTTGATTGCCATCAAAGGCTGACCAATCATATAACCCCCTCATGGCCAGTGTATGGCATACAAAACAATTGCACAGCCAACTTGCTGATTATTTAGAAGTCTTTCCAATAAAAAGGTGGCGGGCCAATTTCCTCCTGCCTTTGGGCAGCGTCGCTGTGAATGCCTGGCACATAGCACATAGCACCGGCCAATCTGGCTCTGGGAATGGCTGCCGATTTCTCACACAATGCTACTTTTAAGAACTCCAAAAAAAGAAGCAAGACGGAGGAAGAAGAATGCAATTACCGAGCATCTAATAAACAGGACTCAGAAAAGATTGGACGGCGCTTTTGGGCGGAATGCCCAGAGACGGAGCATTTCATGCTCAACAGACAAACGTTTATTGTTCTCTGCAAACAAAAGGTAAAATAATGAAGCTATAACAGAATGTCCGAAAACATTTGGCGCAGGGAACAGGTATGTTTTCAGAGGATGGTGGCAGGTCTTTCCAGGTAGGGGAATAATAGAACAAAGGAAAAAAGCACCCAATGTCCTATCCAAATATTGTACACAGCACACAAGGGGGAGAGCTATATCTAGGGCGGCTGGTAAGATATTCAACAGAAAATAAGTTACCATCCCCGTAAGGGATGGGAGTGGAGCTGTGAGTGCTTGACCACGTGTCCTTTACTAGATGTGTAGTGGCCAGACTGGGCCCAAAAATTTGCCTTGGCTATTACACGGGCTGGCCAGCGCGCCACATCCCAGCTGAGCCCCCCACCCCAGCCAAATATTCTAAGGCACACATAGAGCCAGTCAGAGAGTGCACTCTACAGATGAGACTCCAACATTGAAGAGACATATCATGGCATGATGGATATGGCCACTGCTAAGGCGATTGTACTGATGGGCTGTGTGCCTAGCCCAGCCAGCTGCAAAGCAGTGCAGCCCACCGATAGTTATCCCAGTAATGGCCTGGACAAAACTCAACAAAAACTGGATGACAAGTATGCAAGGTTGGCAAACTCTTGATGCCCCACATGTGGACCAGAGAGCTTTGAAGCTTGGACATATTTTGAAATGACTGATGAAGCAGAACAAGGCACAGATTCCCCCACAGGTTAGACTTTAAAGGGTGAACAGCTGGGATCCAAGCCCTGGAGTTTGATGCACATCTCCTGTTTCTGTCATCCAAAGTGTCCGGGTTGTTCGCTGTTGTGGCAGTTTAAGGATATACACACTCGGTTATGGGCTATAACTCTGTTGATATTGCAACATTTCTTTCCGAGAATGTTTCTGTAGCTTCCTCTCACCACATTCAGGGAATGGAGGACATAAAAATTAGTTGCAGCCTCAGGCCATTCTACATCGTCAGGTCAATATATCACGCCATCATCTGGCATCGGACTCTGCTGACAAACTGCAGCGTGTCAAGAGGGTTTGTTTTAATGATGGAAGAAAGAAGGACACCTGGTTTTGCTTACCCAGGGTCTCTGTGCTGCAATTACACATGACAAAGTTAAAACCATGCCCCCCTTCTAATGTAGACTATTTCAACCAGCCTGGTCAGTGGGGCTGGTCTCTCATTCTCTCTTTAACGTCAGGAGAGGATGGCTCTGGGAGACAGCAAGCCAACGTCCTGAGCTGAATTACGAAACAGTAGTGTACTAAGATTGGAGACCACAACCAGGGGCCATGTTTATAAGATACAGCTTGTTTTTTTATCAACACATGTTATCGAGGCCTCTTGGTGAGCCAACTGACTTGACTTTCTTCTGGTTTTAATTAATTCTATCGGATGAAATTTGTGCAAAGCAGATGCCATATTCTGTTTTTAATGTTCTGTAAACACGAGGCCAAGAAAAATGACCAAGCTGAAATATAACCATGGAAGAAATGGTCATGATTAAGATAAGCAGTGCAGATGACGTGACAGTCCTGTGATAGTTGTGCAATGCATCATAAGTAGTCATTATAAAATATAAAAATACATAATTATTACCATATTCCGCACTATAAGACGCGCCTGCACATAGGACGCACCTAGGATTTGGAGGAGGAAAATAGGAAAATAAATATTCTGAAGCAAATTTTGTTCTAAAACACCATCCCCCCAAGAGCCAAATAATAGGCATGTGCAGAATCCCACCATTACAGGCAGAGTGGCAATTCCCCCCTCCCATTCCCATAGGCAGTGTGACATTCCCCCCTTGCATTCCCATAGGCAGTGTGACATTCCCTCCTCGCATTCCCATAGGCAGAGTGGCAATTCCCCCCTCCCATTCCCATAGGCAGTGTGACATTCCCCCCTCGCATTCCCATAGGCAGTGTGACATTCCCTCCTCGCATTCCCATAGGCAGTGTGGCATGCCCCCAATTCTCATAAGCAGTGTGACATCCCCCTCCTATTCTCATAAACAGTGTGATATCCCCCTCCCATTCTCATAGACAGTGTGATATCCCCCTTCCATTCGCATAGGCAGTGTTGCATTCTCCCCTTCCATTCCTATGGGCAGTGTGGCATTCCCCCATCCCATTCCCATAAGCAGTGTGGCATTCCCCCTCCCATTCCCTATAGCCAGTGTGGTATCCCCCATTCCATTCCCATAAGCAGTGTGGTATCCCCCATCCCATTCCCCATAGCCAGTGTGGCATTCCCCCATCCCATTCCCATAGGCAGTGTGGCATTCCCATAGGCAAAAGAGAAAAAAGTTGTAGTGAATGATGTGGACATGCTGTAGTCACCAAGGCGTAACTTGAGGGGGTGCAGGGAGTGTGACCACACCGGGGCCCAGAAGATCAGAGGAGTCTCATCATTGTTGTTTCTCCACCTTTTTTATTATTTTTGTTCTCACTTGGCATCATTTAGTGACAGGAAGCACCATTTCTCTCATATGTTTCACTCCTTAGTTGTATAGCTGCATTTAAAAGACAGAAAATAGTTTCTGTATGAGCCTTGGAAGGCCCCATTTAATGTTCCATCGGGCTCTCGTCACATTTAGTTATTCCACTGGTAGTCACTGTGACTAGGAATAGGACAGGGGTGTGTTCATCACAAAAGTGGAATTTGGACTTGGACAGTACAGAAATCAATCTTACAATTGGGTAGTTTCAGAGTCCTGGCAGAGGAGTGATCATCTGTGGGGGACAACAGGTGAGTGTTGAGTCTATTTTGTTAATAAATTGGACAGTCCCATTTAGGTTAAAGAGGGTGAAAACTCACTCGGCACGGCCCTGGAATCTAAAAGACTTCAGGGCCAGCCCCTAGCCTGCCCACGGAGCATCCTATACCAGGATGCCTCGCTGTGTGACATCCCCTGGGTGGCTGGTAAACTCTCCTTTTCCAGCAGGTCCTGCCACGCTGTGATAGCTGGTGGTCACATCCCTGGATTCCCTGTCGCTGTGCTCATTCCCGCACCCAGTCTTTTTGAATGGCTGGGCACGGGAGTGCATGTGCTTGAGTAGAGAGCCGGGACTGCGGCCAGCGATCTGATTGGCGATCTCCAAAGTGCCACTGGGCATGGCTTAGGCTGTGGAACTACGTGTTTTTTTTAGAAAACCTGGCCATCCCCTAACCAATAGCAGCTCATGGCTACTGGGGTGGGCAGGGCCCTGGGGGATCAGCCTAGTTTCCCAAATGGGTTTCCATCTGCTTTAATCCCATATAGGAATATATATATCATATGAATTGCTTTCACCTTGAATCAGTGATGATGGGCTCACACTTCAGGATGCCTTGCTCTGTAAGTCCTCCCGGTTCCTCCATATTCTTACCTCACTGGCAATCCCATGGCACATGCATGGGCTCTCCTCCAATCAGCTTTCTTAGGAAAACATATAAAAAAACAACTAAGAAAGCATAGCTAACCCGTGCTCACTCACCCTTTTGTGTTCACCTGCACCAGCTATTCAGTTATGCCTAACGATGCTGCACCAAGGGATGCACAGCAAGGTAATAATATGGGCAAACTTGGGTTTCACAGAGGGGGCATCTCAAAATGGGTTGTCCCACAGGCAAGGAATCGTCTGGCCCTAGAATGTGTAGGACTAGTTTTGGTCCTCTTTGAACTGATAATGAAAAAAATATACAACAACTTTTTGAAGACCTTAAAGGTTCTGGAGACGTGTTGAGTATTGCAAAATCTCTTCAAGGTTATACTTGCTGCATGGCAAGAGGGAGGTTCCATATAAACCCCATGTGGACGAAATCCTGCCAAACCTGATTTTCTACTGGAAGGAAAACTTGTAATAGTCAAAAAAACTATACCAGAGCTTCCATTTCTAGTCATAAATTAATCCCTGTTGTATTCCAGCTTCTCATCACGCATAACCCAATTACGTATATCCCCAATAGCACAATATGTACACACAACATATTTTGAAGACATTTTATTTTTCCCTGAAATTTTCCAGAAAACAGAGAATACTGTATCAGTTTCAAGAAATGATTCTTCGCCTGGCTTCCTAAGCTGAGACAATCTCTTTGCCAAAAAATTCTCAGGAACAAAAGCCAATAAAATGTTTTCCCTTCTGTTCTAATGAACTAAAAACATCAGATTGAAACAGAATGTATCAATTTCAAATATTCACTTGTAGCCTCCCGAATTTAGCAAAACCTTTTATCCTTTCTGAAGAGTAAAACAGTGTGAGAAAAAAAAAAAAACTAGCTGATGTCCAAGTATAGTGGCTCATACACTGCATCATAGAAAACCTTGCATGTTAATGTGAGCGCCAAAAAAGGTTCACCACATTTTGGTATGATCGTTGGATAAGGAGCGGCATCTTTAAACCGGATCAACAGCCTGGCACAGCTGGAAAAGAAATGTAGCGACCATTTTGGAGCTTCCTCTCCCAGCATCTCAGCCATGCTGCTACCTGGATTCAACTGACATAACTGACAATGCACAGTAACAGGAAGCCCAGCAGTTCCAAGGTACCAAAAGACAGTCTGCATCTGCATCTTGATGTGGGCATCAGAAAACGTGGGTACTAGATAAAGCTCTGAATCTTTATGAGGGTACCAAAAGATAATCCGCATCTTGATGTGGGCATCAGAAAAGGCACTGCATCTTGATGTGGGCACTAGATAAAGCTCTGAACCTTTATGAGGGTACCAAAAGATAATCCGCATCTTGATGTGGGCATCATAAAAGGCACTGCATCCTGATGTGGGCACTAGATAGAACTCTGAATCTTTATGAGCGTACCAAAAGATAATCTGCATCTTGATGTGGGCATCAGAAAAGGCACTGCATCTTGATGTGGGCACTAGATAAAGCTCTGAATCTTTATGAGGGTACCAAAAGATAATTTTCATCTTTATGTGGGCATCATAAAAAGCACTACATCCTGGTGTGGGCACTAGATAAAGCTCTGAATCTTTAAAGGGTACCAAAATATAATCTGCATCTTGATGTGGGCATCAGAAAAGGCACTAAATCTTGACGTGGGCACTAGATAAAGCTCTGAATCTTTATGAGGGTACCAAAAGATAATCAGCATCTTGATGTGGGCATCATAAAAGGCACTGCATCCTGATGTGGGCACTAGATAAAGCTCTGAATCTTCATAAGGGTACCAAAAGATAATCTGCTTCTTGAAGTGGGCATCATAAAAGACAATGCATCCTGATGTGGGCACTAGATAAAGCTCTAAATCTTTATGAGGGTACCAAAAGATAATCTGCATCTTAATGTGGGCATCATAAAAGGCACTGCATCCTGATGTGGGCACTAGATAAAGCTCTGAATCTTTATGAGGGTACCAAAAGATAATCTGCACCTTGATGTGGGCATTCGAAAAGGCACTACATCCTGGTTTGGGCACTAGATAAAGCTCTGAATCTTTATAAGGGTACCAAAATATAAACTGCATCTTGATGTGGGCATCAGAAAAGGCACTGCATCTTGATGTGGGCACTAGATACAGCTCTGAATCTTTATGAGGGTACCAAAAGATAATTTGCATCTTGATGTGGGCACTTAATGAAGCTCTGAATCTTTATGGGGGTACCAAAAGATAATCTGCATCTTGATGTGGGCATCAGAAAAGGCACTGCATCTTGATGTGGGCACTAGATAAAGCTCTGAACCTTTATGAGGGTACCAAAAGATAATCTGCATTTTGATGTGGGCATCAGAAAAGGCACCTCATCCTGATGTGGGCACTAGATGAACCTCGGAATCTTTATGAGGGTACCAAAAGATAATCTGCATCTTGATGTGGACATCAGAAAAGGCACTGCATCTATTTTTTTTATAAGTTTTTATTTATGCTTTTCAAAATTACACATATGAATGCATAGTTACAATTACAATAACAACTGCAGTTACAATTGCCATTGCAAGCACCCAACAACCAAACAGAGGACACCATACACTCATTCACACCACATTTGTCCACACTCTTGCCTGATTTAATCCACGTTTATCTGAAAGAGGGATAAGTTGAACCCCCGGAGGGCGAGCAAGGGGTAGTCCCTAGTCGGTAGCGGAGCCTGGGGCGTCGAGCCACATCCCTAAATTTTCTCAAACTTGTCAGGGCAACCTCTGGCTAGGTAGGTCATCTTATATAGCACTAATTTACAATTTACTAAATTCTTCCATCCTAAGAGGCTGGGTTTGTTTGGGTGCTTCCAATTTAAAAGAATGCATTTCCTTGCATAGAACATTAGAAGCCGTAACAGAGTTTTCTGTGGGCCGTCCTCCAGCATGGGTTCGGTCACACCCAGTAAGCACAAGGTCGCTGACTTCCTCACTGGTAAGCCCACGGAGGTAGATATGAAGTTGGAGACCCCATCCCAAAATGCCGAGATTATCGGACACTCCCAAATCATATGAAGCAGAGTGCCAGTCCCAACCCTATACCTAGGGCAAAGATCATCTTCCACCAGGCCCATACTTTTCATCCTAGCTGGAGTCAGATAGGCCTGGTGAAGCCACTTGGCCTGGACCAGTCTGTCCTTAGTGACTATCACAGAGGAGTATAAGTTGTCTATTGTTTCCTCCCAATCTCCCTGGTCAAGGCCCGGAACTAGTTCTTCCCATTTACTTCGCATTTTCTCTAAAGGGGAGGGTTGGTCTAAGAGAAGGGCATTGTATAGTGTAGAAGTAGGCTTGCTGAGGTCTGCGGCCCTCACCAGGGACTCAATCTGTGATTCCACTAGCTGTATTCCCACTATAGGGATCTGGGACCTCAAGGCATGTCGAATCTGCAGGTACTGAAAGAAATCTCTAGGCTATAATGTAAATTCATGGCACAGCTGTTCATAGGACATCAGAGCCCCCCCAGAGAATATCTGTGCCATTGAGACTATTCCCTTCTTTTTCCCAAAAATTGTGTCTGGAGTAGCCATCAGTTTTGGCAATTTGGGATTGTCCCAGAGGGGGGTATTTGGGGACCATTCAAACGGAGAGCGGGAGGATTTCCCCATATCTTGTACCTTTTGCCATACATGCAGAGTCGTTCTCATGCACGTAGGAGCGCGCAGGAGTCCTTTTGTCCCTCTATACGGTAGGCTCTGCAGCGAAATCGCTGGGCCTACCAGAGATTTCTCAAGAGCCACCACTGGATTGCCCAGGGGCGGATTCATCCACCAGGTTGCATATACTAATTGAGCGGCATAGAAGTATAATCGCATGTGTGGCACTGCCAGGCCCCCCTGCCCCGGTGGAGCTCTGAGTATGGATCTGTTCATTTTTTGGGGGGAGGCCCCCCATATGAAGCCGGATAAAATGGAGAGGAAGTGGGAGGCCGGCAGCACCACTGGCGATGCTTGGTATATATATATAAGAACTTAGGGAGAAAGACCATTTTGAACATATTTATACGCCCAATGACTGATAGGGGGAGAGACGCCCACTGGGTCACCCTTCTCCTAAGGACCTCCATCACTGGACAAATGTTGAAGTCAATAAATTTAGAGGGGTCTGCATGTATTTTAACTTGTCTACTCTCTGGAGCGAGGAGACTGGAGAAATCTGAGCACCTCCTGACTCATCCGAAAAGGCACTGCATCTTGATGTGGGCACTAGATAAAGCTCTGAATCTTTTTAAGTGTACCAAAATATAATTTGCATCTTGATGTGGGCATCATAAAAGGCATTACATCCTGATGTGGGCACTAGATAAAGCTCTAAATCTTTGAGGGTACCAAAAAATTATCTGCATCTTGATGTGAGCATCAGAAAAGGCACTGCATCCTGATGTGGGCACTAGATTTAGCTCTGAACCTTTATGAGGGTACCAAAAGATAATCTGCATCTTGATGTGGGCATCAGAAAAGGCACTACATCCTGATGTGGGCACTAGATAAACCTCTGAATCTTTATAAGGGTACCAAAAGATAATCTGCATCTTGATGTGGGCATCAGAAAAGGCACTGCATCCTGATGTGGGCACTAGATAATGCCCTGAATCTTTATGAGGGTACCAAAAGATAATTTGCATCTTCATGTGGGCATCAGAAAAGGCACTGCATCCTGATGTGAGCATAAAATAAAGCTCTGAATCTTTATGAGGGTACCAAAAGATCTGCATCCTGATGTGGGCATCAGAAAAGGCACTGCATCCTGATGTGGGCACTAAATAAAGCTCTGAATCTTTATGAGGGTACCAAAAGATCATTTGCATCTTGATGTGGGCATCAGAAAAGGCACTGCATCCTGATGTGGGTAATGGATAAATCCCTGTGTCTCAATTTGGGTACTAGAAGACAATCTGCATGTTTATGTGGGCACCATAAAGATTCAGCATCATCATTTGAGAATCAGAAAATGCATCTTTATACGAGCACCAGATAAGGCTCTGCATTGTGATATCAGCACTAGGTAGGGTTTTTTCATCTGTATGTGTCATCAAAGTTTCTGTATCTTTATACAGGTACCAGAAAATGCATATTTATTTGTGCACTAGATTGGCTCTGCTTATTAATATAGTTACCAGATAAGTCACTACTACCTAATATAGGAACCAAAAAAAGTTTGACCTTGATATAGAAACCAAAAGAGGCTCAGCATCTTAAGTTTGGGACCAGAGAAGGCCATGTATCTTGATTTGGGCACCATTTTGGTGTTGGTACCAGCAATGACTCTATAGACACTAGGAAAGATTAAGCATCTTGATGTGAGCACCGAAATTGGCTAAGCATCTTGATGTATTTTGAAGTGAAAGGCTCTGCAGCTTACTATGGACACTAGAAAAGACTCAGCATCTTTATATGTGTACCAGAAAAGACTCAGCATCTTGATATGGGCACCAGAAAAGACTCAGCATCTTTATATGTGTACCAGAAAAGACTCAGCATCTTTATATGGGCACAAGAAAGTACTCAGCATCTTGATATGGGCACCAGAAAAGACTCAGCATCTTGCTATGGGCACCAGAAAAGACACAGCATCTTGATATGGGCACCAGAAAAGACTCAGCATCTTGATATGAGCACCAAAAAAGGCTCTGCATCTTGATATGAGCACCAAAAAAGACACAGCATCTTGAAATGGGCACCAGAAAATGCTCTGAATCTTGATGTGGGCTTCAGAAAATGCTCTGCATCTTGATGAGACACTATAAAAGTAGGGAGCGGTAGTTCTGCATCTTGTTGTCAGCACCAGAAAAGGCCTTGATATGAGCTTCAGATAAGGTTCTGCAACTTGATGTGGACACCAGAAAAGGCTCCTCAAATGTTGTTGTTGGCATCGGGCGAGGTTCTGTGGCTTCATACGGGCACAAGATAAAGCTTCATATCTTGATATAGCCACTATAAAAGGCTCTGCATCTTCCTATGCATATTGGAAATGACCCCAGATGAAACCAGATATTGTACCTTCATTTGGGCACAACATGGCACCAAAATAATAATCTGCTATTTGATCTCACCAGAAATGTCTGTGCAACTTGATGTAAGCACGTGTGTCACCTGAGAACCAGGCAGGGTATTAACTTTTTATGTGAGTAGAGGATAAGCCTCCACCTCCCCCACACCTGACATAAGGCTTCAACGTAAATTGCTTGCCCACCAAGGTTGTACGGTATGATGGCCACTAAATAAGCCTTAACTTGCAAGTTGGCAAAATGTATCAACATGGCTGACAACCCCCAACCTGGAGTAACAGCATTATGTTCCTGAGAGTGGGCGCTGCAGTTCTATGAACATATAGAGCTGGAGTCCTGCCATTACCATGATCCAACCTTCCAGTAGGTCAGTGTTTGCACTATAATGGGAGCTTGTACAACATTCAAGGACCCAGATTTCTCCAAACTGCCCCCTATTCACCTAACAAAGTGCCTCTGTTAATGACTCCAGCACTACTGGCTACTGTTGCCGCTACATCATTAAACACCCGGAATAATAACGCATAAAAATCTGGCGTGTTTGCCTGAAACCTCCCCGATAAATTATTACAGTAGAACATTTTATTGAACGTTTCCTAAAGCTTTGCTCTGGGTTTTATGAGCTTCCTCTTCAGCAGTTACGCTGTGTTTTTCTATACCTGGTGGGGGTATGTTAGTGAAAACACATGGTGCTATCCTACGCGCCTCGCCGCGTCAACAGATCGGAAAAAGGGGGCGAGATAAAAAAGCGGGTGATAAATGACGACATTAACATTGAACAGTCGCCCCATAATGCCATTCAGACCGCACGCCCCACATCTCACCTGCTACGTCTCTGCGAGAAGATAATGCCCTGAGCGAGAACATTACCTCATTAGAAAATGTGGATTCAATTAAGACCTGCATTCACCTCTACAACCCCCCCAGCTGCCTTCCTTAGCAACTTAATGTAACGACTAAAGGAAATCAGTGAAATGTTTCCTCCAATCTCAGAACTGCACGGGAACTACCGTCCAAAAATCCTTCATGTGCAATCTAATGCAAAATTATTAAAATTATTATTAAAGTTCTAATAAGCCCCTTCCGATTCCCAGTATGTATTTAAAGTACATACCTGGAAGTAAATCTGATTGTGTTCAGATGTGTCTATTCTGTGCTAGTACAGAAATGTAATTTCCTTTCCTTAGCCTTTTTTCCCTAAAAATATCTGCTAGTGCTTCCCCTAGTGGCTGAACTCGGGCCACAGCTTACAGCTCTCTGCTACAGTGTGGCCTAGATTCCCCCTGCCCACCACTTTCCATTGTGGTAGTTTGGCTAGTTTATTATTTTATTTATAAATATTGGTTTTATTATTTATAATATGTTACCTACAATAGAAGCTAATAGAATACAATAGAATCTAATGCAAGCTTTCATATTAATCTACAAGTAGTGTTGGGCGAACCTAAACTGCAAAGTTCGGGTTTGTATCAAACTTTGCGAGTTTGGGTTCCCAAACATGAACACAGACTTTAGCCAGGTGTCCGTATTCAAGTTTGGCATTCGGCCCGAACACAGAAAAGCTGGTTGATGGGCTACTCATAAGCAGCCCATCGACTAGCTTCACATAAAGTGTTCAGCAGCAGGAAGCTGATGTAACTTAACAGAGCCCCACCAGGTGAGTTACAGTAGTGCTTCCTGCTGCACACTCTGTGCCCCCACACCAGCCATCACATTTTTTTTAACCCCAATCCTGCCTTTGGGGCACGTTGACAGATGGCCCAAGTGGGTGAGGAGTGGGGGGGGGCAGACGCAGAATGGCCCCCAATAGGTCGGGTCCCTATTTCAATGCAGATCGGGTTTGGGTTCACGTTCGGGTCCCCGAACCCAATCTTTTATTCAAAGTTCACACAACTTGCCAAACTCGAAACTTGAGGGATTCGCCCAGCACTACCCACATGTGACCATTAGGGGGGGACTAGCCAAAACTACACAATAAAGTGTAATTTCTTTTCTTTACCTTTGTTTTCCTCGGCTAGTGCTCCCCCTATTGGCCAAAATCAGACAACAGGTTACAACTCTGCTAAAGTATGGGCGAGACTTGCCTCTAATGGTTCAACCAGGAGAGGGAAACACAATGTAAATATTCACAAAAACGAAATGTTTTAAGTTGTAATCAAATAGTATACATAAAGTGAAACTAGATATGTGGGGAAAAACTTTGCCCAGAATACTTTATTGAGCACTTTCTTTTTAAACCTCAAACTGTCAGTAGGGGCTCTAGCTGAAACAGCAAAATACAACACTAAAATACAATAAATGGGTATAAATGGGTATTATTGAGCTATAAAGGAAGGCTGAAGGGGGGGGGGGGCTCTTTGAAGGGACGTTTCCCATCCCCAGGCCCTGGGCACACCCCTCTGGTGCTCTTTCTAAAACCCCGCCCTGTTTCCTTGGTTATGTGCCCTGGGTAATAATTCAAAAGGGCAATCTTTGGTGTAAACATAGAAAATGCTAATTCCAATCCCAAACAGGCACAAGGCTTTCGAGGGGGCCGCACTTGAGTTACCCCCTGGAAAAAAGCTTTAACCAAAGGACGAAGAACAAAGGACCTTAAAAGAAGACCACCAGGGCAGACCTGCCCTTTCAAGGTACTAAGCTGGAGCCCCAGGCCCAGACCGTGTTCAAGAAAGTCCAAAATCCTAGGAATCAAAAAGATGTTAGAGGAAGATCACATCCAAGCCCTAACAAGTGTCTGGATCACAGCATCAGACAAACCGTCTTCTATTAAGATGGAGGAGGTTTCAGCAGCCAAAGCCAGCGTTTGTAAATTGTGGTACAAACCAAACCTGTCTTGGCCACCCTGGGGCCACCAGAATTGCTGGCACACCCTCTTGAGCCAGCTTGCGCACCACCTTGCCCACCATGGAGAGGGGGGGGAAAACGGGTACAGAAACACCCAATCCCTCCAGGCAAGAGACATGGCGTGCACTGCCAGGGCCAGAGGATCCTGAGACAGAGACACAAACGTTGGGAGCTTGTGATTGCGACGTGAGGCAAAGAGATCCACCTCCAGAGTCCCCCACTTGCGACAGAGGGACCGGAATACCTTGTGGTTGAGATATCATTGCCCTCGGCGAAAGGATCCCCTGCTCAGGGAGTCCGCCTCCGTGATTTCCACTCCTGGAATGAATACCGCTGAGATGCATGGAACATTGCTCTCTGCCCATGCAAGAATCAGAGAAACTTCCCTGAGGGCACTCCTGCTGTGAGTCCCTCCTTGGCGATTGATGTAAGCGACTGCAGTTCGATTGTCTGATCAAACCTGAACCGGTAAGCCCTGTAAGTGATGCGTCCAGCATGACAGAACCAACCGAACAGCTCTGAGCTCCAAGACATTGATGGAGGAGTGAACCTCCTGAAGGCCCCACAGCCCCTGGAACTGAAAATCCGTCCAGAGACCTCCCCAGCCCGACAGGCTGGCATCCGTGGTAACTGTCTCCCAACAAGGGCCAGAAAGGATCTGCCCCTCATCAGATTGCTTGGTTCCAGCCTCCACTGAAGGGACTGCCGAACCCTGAGAGCCAGCAGAAAGGACTGATCCAAGGACTGGGGACATCTGTCCCAGTTCAGCAATAGATGGAGTTGGAACGACCTCATGTGGAACTGAGCAAAGGGGACTGCCTCGAAGGAAGCCACCATCAATCCTACCAGTTTCATCCCTAGCCGGATAGAGGAGCGAGGATTGGCCAGGAGAACACGTATCAGATCTTGAACCCTCTGCACCTTTGGGTGAGGTAGGAACACTCTAGCCTGACTGGTATCCAGATTCATGCCCAGGAATGAGATCTCCCTTGATGGGGAGAGAGAAGACTTGGGGTGGTAAATCACCCATCCGAACCTTACCAGCGTCGTCACCACCCTGGAGTCCAGCTCCACCTGACATAGTGAAGAAGCTGCAATAAGCAGGTCGTCCAGATACGGCACAATGCAAATGCCCTGGGCTCTGAGAAGGGCCATTATGGCCGCCAGCACCTTTGTGAACACCCTTGGTACCGAAGTCAACCCGAAAGGGAGGGCCAAAACTGAAAATACTGATCTCCCACCACAAACCCGATAACTCTCTGGTGTGCTGGGTAGAATGATACATGAAGGTAAACATCCTTGAAGTCTATAGATGTCACAAAATAACCATGATGAAGGGAATTGATGACTGAACGCAGAGTCTCCATGCGTAACTTCTTGGTTCTGATGAACCTGTTGAGAAGCTTCAAATCCAGAATGGTTCTGATGGATCCATCCTTTTTGGGAACCGAGAATAGGTTGGAATAATAGCCCCGGCCTCTCCCTGAGAAAAGCACCGGGCATATGACCTCCATGTCCAGAAGATTTTGCACTGCCAACAGGAGCCCCTGCGCAGCCCGGGGACCCGAGGGGACCTGAGAACTGAGGAATCTGGGAGGAGGCCGGCACTCGAACTCTAGCTTGTACCCGGAAGAGCACTTCCAAGATCCACTTGTCTGTGACCTCCCAGGCCCAGACCTGGAAAAAGTGCTGCAGCCGCCCCCCCACCCGCAAAGGTGAGGGCGCCCCCTCATCGCTGAGCTGGCTCTGCAGCAGGCTTGGAACCCCA
The DNA here is from genome assembly GCA_027917425.1 of Gastrophryne carolinensis. Classification (NCBI taxonomy): domain Eukaryota; kingdom Metazoa; phylum Chordata; class Amphibia; order Anura; family Microhylidae; genus Gastrophryne; species Gastrophryne carolinensis. Next base: position 398,663,167 of record CM051235.1, read on the forward strand.
CACAGGCCCTGGACGGGCCAGTCCTCCGCCTCTGCTCCAGGAATCATCCCTGAAGATAGAGAAGGCAACACCTCTGCCTGCTCTGGCACCGCGAAAGAAAGGATTAAAGGAACCTGCCCCCCGAAAGGTGCGACGCTGCTTCTTGCGTAGCGGTAGCTTTCCTCCTTCCGCTACTGAAACCAATTTATCTCCAAACAGCCGCCTACCCAGAAAGGGAAGCCCTGTAAGTGACTATTTAGCTGCAATGTTAGCCGCCCACTGGCGCAACCAGACAGAGTGTCGTATAGCCACAAGCAACGCCGAGGTTCTGCTATACATACATATTGTGTCATCCAAGGCAGACAAGACAAATGGTCATGAACGATTCACACCGCATAAGTGCTGCAACTTCATCACTTGCTGGGTCCAGCTGGGAACCCCTCAACAGGCCCCTAACCACAGACCTGATAGCCACAACCGTAAGTACAGAAGCACAAACAGGCCGCAAGGCTGAACCCACGCTAGCAAAGTCATGGCAAGCCATCTGAGCAATACGTCGGTCCTCACCATCCCTAATCGTGGTTGCGTCTGGAGAGTGCACCACAGATGTGTTGGACAATCCCAGTACGGGCGCACCGACCTCGGGAGGGGACGACCAGCGCTTCACCGCGTCCACCGGAAAGGGATAATTCCTATCCCACCCATGAGGAAAATCAGGAAGCCGGCTAGGTCCTTCCCATTCCTTAAGAATCAAATATTCAAAATTTATCTGATTTGGGACGAAGCCTAGAGGTCCCAAAAAATTCCCCCTTCTGCGGAGGGGACTCCGCCGGAAGAGAAATAGCCAACACCTCAATAAATGGGCCAGGATCTTGGGGTTATCCACGGCATCCCCAAGCCCCTGCCCAGCATCAGCATCCAAAACTGCTGATCCTCTGAGCCATCAGATTCCGTAAACAGTTCCCCTTCCGCAAACGGGGAATAAACAGACCAGTCAAGGGAATCATGATCCTCAAGAACCGGCGCGGCCGGTGACAGATGCCTTCTCTTAGCCGGGCCTCCCTGGCCGCAGAGCTAGAATCAATATCACGATGTTGGCCAATCTAGCACATACATCAGATTGCGACTCCCCGCTAATGACAGTGTCACTTGGGGTACGGATCAAGGTGGGGTAGATGATGAGGCCGGCGGCACTGACCCAGACGTCTGGGCCCCCGACTGCCGCATTATGGCCTGCTGAACACATGGTATGCAAACCAGCACATTATCCCCCTCAAGGGATACCCCCCAACCCACACACTGCCGGGATTGCCCCGAAGGGAGCCGGAGCCCGGTATCCTGGGGAGCCTCCATATGGTGATTTGTATGGCAGTCGCAATGACCAGCGGGAATTACGCTAGAAAGCTACCCGGGATGCCCCTTAAGTCCGTTAGTGGGAGGATTTGCCAGCCCTTATTTTTTGGCCAGGGGACCCCGGGACGCAATAACAAAGTGGGGGCCCTAGTAAGTAAGGTACACCATAGACAAGCACTCATACATGCAGAATGTACAAAGAGCGATGGCAAAACATATAAAATAAATATGTTTAGGTATATATAACATTGTATATAACATTGTATATAACATAGTATATAGTACTAATAGTAATGTATATAATAATATAATAATGTATAATAATGTATAATAATGTATGCGCAAGTAATAAAACTAATGCCCGCCACTGCGCTGGATAAGACGCAAATCAAAACAACAAGCAAAGCCTCGCAGGGCACTCACAGCACGACAAAGCACAATCCCCAGCCTGAGCAGAAGGCAGAAAAGGAGGAAGAAGGGCGGGCCAGCGCGGATCGCGGCCCGCACCTGGCCCCGCCCACTCCCCATCCTTGCCCAGCAACGCGGGCTCCCATCCATTGACAGGGCGCCAGAGAGAGTGGGGCGGGCCGCCGCCAGCGCGCAGAGCGCCCGGCCCCGCCCCCTCTCCTCACAGAAAGGAGGGGGAGAAGCTCATCCTCTAATACTGAGCAGCCACACGTGCAGAGCCGGACAGGGCGGCCGTCTCTCAATACGGCCGCCGCATGTAACAAGCTGTACAGTAAAATCACACACACACACATGAAGTTAAAAACAATTCATCGATGGATTACTTCCAGATGCGCCACATCAACAAATATACTGATACGGAGCTTGTGGCAGTCTGGATTATAAATCACTGGGTATAGAACCTCCCCCCGCCCGGTCACAAGGCATATTACCTACCTCTGGGCCATGACTGAGAGTAGTTTGAATAAAGTAAAGGGAGGAAGGGATCCCCAACTACAGTAGTAGAACATGGGGAAACGGACAGGGCATCCCAAACCAGGGTCACCAACCTGGTAGCCGCCTACCCCTTGTAATGGGGTCTCACGGAGGAGCGTGGCTCCTATCAGTACACCTGTTAAGGTGAATCCTACCTTTACCCGGACCTACAGCCAAAGGCTGGGAGGCATTAGGGGACTTAAGCATAACTAGGTCCAGGCAGAAATAGGGATAAAAATGGCCGGATGTGAACCCGGCTCACCTGCAAGGAGGAGACTTCATCTTCTGACTTGCTCGCCGTCTGCAGAGACGATTACTGGGAATGTGTAGGAGGTCCCAGGTATTTATGGGCCGGGAGGGGCTTCTTTTTTTCTATTCATCTCTGCAGAAGTTCGCCCTCTACTGGACATAACCCAAGTGTAATGAATATTTCTGAAGCAGGGTGTGAGACATACTTAGAATAAACAGCTTTTCCTGGATTTGAGATTTTATCCTACATGAGGCACGCCACCTGCTGGCTGCTGGGGGGGAGATTTTTTGCAACAATAACAAATTTCTAAAATATATTCTCTAACTGAACTTAATAAATATACATTTGAACTATTGTTTTGATTTTGAAGCATTATCATTATTTCTGATCTTGTCATTAACCCCTACTTGGAGGTTAAGGGGTTAATGAAGGATACATCAGTAGGGGCTAGGGGGGCATCCTGTTACTTATTAGACAAACTGAAAACAAGTCCTCATAAAGTCATCGCTCATAACAATTCCTCTGATAGCCGCAAAGGGGCCGCGGGTGGGGGGTAGGCAGCCCCTGGGGGTCCCTCCCTAATGGCATCCAGAAGGGCAGCAATCCTTCTCGCCAGCTCTGATGTTCCTGATCACCGAAATATTTACTGAACAAAACTTTCATTTCAACCATCTGGACCCTGCGGGGCTGCCCCCCCTCACTCTCCATGAGCCTGGTTACCCATAACTCCCTTATGTGTTCAATAAAAGGTGCCTCATAACGAAATGTGACGGCTGTCAGTCCACGGCGAGCTGCAGCATTAGATCAGAGGGGGATAGAGGAGGTGGGGGACTGACAGTGAGTAGAACCAGATCCTGAGCACCAAGCTCATGTCAGCTGCCCAAATGTCTAATAGAAAACAAGGGGCCCCATACTGTCATATTGTCAGGGACTAGTAAACCTGCCTCTATTCTGTTCCACTGCTGTTCTGCCAAATGGTTGGCAATATCTAAAACCCCTTAATTTCTTTTTTTATAGAATACATGCTTCACTAGTATGCACAGCTTCTTGTCCCCCATCATACAAAGTTTCATGTCCGATTTTGGCTAAGAATCCTTAAAGAGAAAGTAAGTCTACTTTTGATTGAAATTTTGAAAGTGTATATTTTTGTGTGGCAAAACAATGTTTTAAAGGTGCTGAGCTGATCTAGCATTTTTTTATTTTCTTCTGCAAATGTGTTGAAGCAATTTGGCAAGACTTGGTGTACATTTCCAATAGTAACAGATTGCAGATAGTTGCACATAACACTGCTGCTGGGCATGTGTAAGGTTGGATGAGCTCCCTCAGCTCAGCAGTGGCCAAAGCAGCAATGTTCTGTGTGTAGAGGACTCACTACTCTCATCTTGGTGTACTGACTTGGTGTATGTTGCCAATAGTAACAGATTGCAGATAGTTGCACATAACACTGCTGCTGGGCATGTGTAAGGTTGGATGAGCTCCCTCAGCTCAGCAGTGGCCATAGCAGCAGTGTTCTGTGTGTAGAGGACTCACTACTCTCATCTTGGTGTACTGACTTGGTGTATGTTGCCAATAGCAACTGATTGCAGTTAGTGAAAACTACTTCCATAAAACACACATTTGCTAAAATATTAAAAAATACTAGCTCAGCTCAGCACCTTGAGCACATCATTTTGGCACAAGAAATGTACACTTTCAAAAATTTTATTGAAAGTATACTTACCCTTTAATTGTAGTGGGCCACATCAACTGTGCCACATTGGAGAATGCCAGCTGCTCCCAGCTCTCTATGCCGGGGTCTGTGCACAAAAAGATTTTGATGAATGTTTTAAGAGTACTGGTGGAAAGCCTGCATATGTGCCATGGGATTATTTGCAATGAGGGTATGCCTGGCGATCCCACAGGGTTGGGTAACACAGTGGGGCATTTCACATTGGGAGGCCCCGGGGATGGGGATTCAGCCAGTTTGGTGCACACAAAAAAGGCAGAACAGAGGTGAGCATGGCACCCCTTCCTTCTGACCCAACAAACTGTGCAACCACAGCTGCTCCAATGACATCCATGTGGTGGGCGAGTTAGGGCATTAGACTCGATTCAGAGAGACACCAAAAAACTCCAGTTTTAGTGCCGTCGTCGTATGATTTTCAAAAGTTCCCGCTCTCGTATGAATGTGCGAGCGATTCCAAGCATGCATTGTAAACCTTCTGTAAAGTTTCCGTCCGCTCGTATGCCAGAGTACGCGTACGAGGATGTCATTTTCCATCGAGACTTTTCTGTTTCATTTTCTCAGCTAACAACATAGCCTTTCGTTTTTGCCCTTTTCCCATCGTATCCTCACACGAATCCTTTACGTTTCCTGATACATTCTGTTTCACTTTTTCCAAAAATATTCATCCAGACGGAATCCTTACGATCTTGCGCCTGCGCACTACAAAATTAACTCATTAAAGTGCTTGCATACATAATTTCACTCCCATCACTTCTAATACAAAAAAGCTCCCCCTAACCACTTAGCGCTATCCTGCCTCTTCCCTTTTGGGCCCTTAAAGCTCACCCTAACCACTTAGCGCTATCCTGCCTCTTCCCTTTTGGGCCCTTAAAGCTCACCCTAACCATTTAGCGCTATCCTGCCTCTTCCCTTTTGGGCCCTTAAAGCTCACCCTAACCAATTAGCGCTATCCTGCCTTTTCCCTTTGGAGCCCTTAAAGCTCACCCTAACCACTTAGCGCTATCCTGCCTCTACCCTATTGGGCCCTTAAAGCTCCCCCTAACCACTTAGCGCTATCCTGCCTTTTCCCTTTTGGGCCCTTAAAGCTCACCCTAACCACTTAGCGCTATCCTGCCTCTTCCCTTTTGGGCCCTTAAAGCTCACCCGAACCACTTAGCGCTATCCTGCCTCTTCCCTTTTGGGCCCTTAAAGCTCACCCTAACCACTTAGCGCTATCCTGTCTTTTCCCTTTGGAGCCCTTAAAGCTCCCCATAAACACTTAGCGCTTCGGTTCTTCTTCCATTTTAGCAACCTAAAACTTACCCAAATCACTTAGCGCTTAGGTTCTTCTTCCATTTTAGGTCCATAAAACTTACCCAAATCACTTAGCGCTTAGGTTCTTCTTCCATTTTAGGTCCCTAAAACTTACCCAAATCACTTAGCGCTTAGGTTCTTCTTCCATTTTAGCAACCTAAAACTTACCCAAATCACTTAGCGCTTAGGTTCTTCTTCCATTTTAGGTCCATAAAAATTACCCAAATCACTTAGCGCTTAGGTTCTTCTTCCATTTTAGGTCCCTAAAACGTACCCAAATCACTTAGCGCTTAGGTTCTTCTTCCATTTTAGGTCCCTAAAACTTACCCAAATCACTTAGCGCTTAGGTTCTTCTTCCATTTTAGCAACCTAAAACTTACCCAAATCACTTAGCGCTTAGGTTCTTCTTCCATTTTAGGTCCATAAAAATTACCCAAATCACTTAGCGCTTAGGTTCTTCTTCCATTTTAGGTCCCTAAAACGTACCCAAATCACTTAGCGCTTAGGTTCTTCTTCCATTTTAGCAACCTAAAACTATAAAAAAAAATAAAGATTGGTATGCCAGGGCCTCCATGTCCAGACTCGCCAGGGATGACAAGGATTACCACCAGCTCATCCACGAGGCCAGGGACAAGGGGGTGATTGATCCACAGACAGCGGGTTTCCTGGAGTCCCAATGCCCAAAGATACCGACATTCTACGCACTTCCAAAAGTGCACAAATTGACCACGGCACCTCCTGGACGTCCGATAGTGTTGGGCATGGGGGCTCTTACGGAAAATGCCAGCCGTTATGTGGATCGTCACCTCCAACCACTGGTCATGGGTCTTCCATCATACGTCAAGGACTCAGGACACGTCCTGAGGATCCTTGACGGGATGTGGGTGAGCCCCGACTCTACCCTGGTGACTCTGGACGTGGAGGCCCTATACTCGAGTATTCCACACGACAAAGGCCTTAGGGCAGTGGAGTCTTTCTTAAATGAATTAGATATATCCCACCATGACCACAACCTGTTCCTGCTTTGGCTCCTCAACTTCGTCCTCACCCACAACCTCTTCCTCTTCAAAGACCAACTACACCACCAGGTGCAGGGGACGGCGATGGGGACGACTTGTGCCCCATCGTTCGCCAACCTGTACCTGGGTTGGTGGGAGAGGGGGTTGTGGGGTGAGGACGAAATGTCTCAGTACAGGTACATTGATGACATCTTAGTCATCTGGGAGGGGCCGAGGCAGGAACTGGTAAGATTTGTGGAAACATTAAACCAAAACAATGCTAATTTAAAATTCACATGTCAGCAAGATCAGCATAAAGTTACGTTTTTGGACCTAGAAATTATTAAAGCCTCTGACGGTCAGATTACAACTAATTTCGTAAAGAAACTGCTGCAAATAACATGCTGCGTGCTACCAGTTCGCATCCAAAACACTTATTGAAAAGCATCCCTTATGGGGAATTTATCCGAGCAAGGCGCAACTGCGCTACCCTGGAACTCTTTGAAATGGAGGCATCTAGGATAAAAACCAGACTTAGAGAAAGGGGCTATAAGGCAAAAGTGTTAAGGTCTGCATATAACAAGGCCAAAAGCAGGGACAGGCAAGAATTGCTATACAAACCCAAGAAAAATAAGGAACAGGCAGGTCCTGCATTGATTATGACTTACACAGGGGCCCACCAGCACATACAGAAGATACTGCAGACTCGCTGGTGTATTCTTCTCAATGATCCTCACCTAAAGTCCTTTCTACCAAAGGCACCGAAAATTATATACAGAAGGTCTAAGAACCTACGGGATACCCTGGTGCCCAGCCATTATGAGCAGAACCGAGCAAAGGACTGTTGCAAAACTAAAGGAACATTCCGATGCGGGGGCTGCAGTATGTGTAAGTATGTGAAGGTGGGCCCTTGTATTTCTGTAGAGGGATGCAATAGATATGAGACGCAACATTTCATTAACTGTAACACAGTTAATGTAATATACTTGTTAACCTGTGCGTGTGGTTGCCTATATGTGGGCAAGACTAATCGACCACTAAAGAAGAGAATCTATGAGCATCACTACAGTATAAAAACGGGTTCCAGTAAAACACCAATTGGTCGTCATTTTCTCAGATACCACAACAGGGACCCGAGTTCCCTACAGGTACAGGGACTGGACCACATACACCCAACAATACGGGTTGGTAACATTGAAAAATTAACCTTGAAACTCGAAACAAGATGGATCTTCAGGTTAGGGGCACATCGGTACCCTGGCCTGAATGAAACCCTGAGCTTTGCCCCCTATCTCTAAACAGCGAAGGGTCTGTGGGGATCCACAACACCCAGTCACCCCTCACTGTCAGTATTCATAAATACATATTCATTATTGTTTGCCTCTAGATATATATCTCAATGGGACACCTCAATATGAATGATGTCCATGCCAGAGGAGATATTAGACAAGAATGAGATGTAGCACAGAAGACCTTCTTTTCTTTTATATATACATATACAAAAACACACAGAAAAGTACTGGAGACAAATAAACAATTGTGAGCTAGGATGCATGCAATATGGTGTAAACACATGGTGAATCGGTGGAATGCCCCTTTAAGATTCAGTGTGGGTCAGAGAAAAATCAGGGGAGACTGTTAACCATACATAACAACAAGTAATCCCAAACAAATTGAGGGGTAATAGGTGAAATGCCTTTATATGAGGGAATTGTGATAAACAAAGTTCCTGGGGGGATAGAATCTCTTAAAGAACATATGGGTGTTACAAGTGTTGTCACTAAGTGGATAGACCCCTTAAGTTAGTGTGCTTAATGAAGCAGTAAATATTATATTATATTGTAGCAAATTGTGTGGAGCATTTTCGGTTCCCTCTCATATTGAAGTGTACAACACGCCCTATAATATCCCCTCGTAAGCTGAATGGATATACATTTGTCTATAAGAAAGGCCTAATAACGTTGGCGGTTAGGCTACACTATAATGGCAGACGCCGAATATGCGAGCCTCACCTTTTGGGCCTTGGCAAAATGGCGAGGCTCCAAGGAAATGGCGCCGCCTGAGAGACAGGGCGCCGAACCAGCGACGTACCCCGTCATTTCCGGCGGAAGCCAGATGCAGAGGTAGATGCGCTCCAGGTGTCTGGAGCGCATAAAACGAGCGTCGCTGGCACGGTGGCAGGTAAGCATCCGGAGCGGACAACGGGAGACGCGTGGGGAGCGGGGACCACTGCGGGATATTAGCAACACAGCGGCTATTAACATTACAACCACGTCTGTCACTAGATATAAATACCGCAGCCATTTGGACTTCCTGCCACCGCGATTGCTCCACTCATGCCAGAAACAAAGTCTGCTTGAATTTGATTATCTAAAAAACCTGTGTTAGTACAACACCAAACGCCCCCCTTTTGGCATTCCCCCTATACATAGGGACCACAGCCATTGTGTTTGGCCTAATAAAAAGGATCTTCTGGCTTAAAGAGGACAACAAGTGTTGTCACTAAGTGGATAGACCCCTTAAGTTAGTGTGCTTAATGAAGCAGTAAATATTATATTATATTGTAGCAAATTGTGTGGAGCATTTTCGGTTCCCTCTCATATTGAAGTGTACAACACGCCCTATAATATCCCCTCGTAAGCTGAATGGATATACATTTGTCTATAAGAAAGGCCTAATAACGTTGGCGGTTAGGCTACACTATAATGGCAGACGCCGAATATGCGAGCCTCACCTTTTGGGCCTTGGCAAAATGGCGAGGCTCCAAGGAAATGGCGCCGCCTGAGAGACAGGGCGCCGAACCAGCGACGCACCCCGTCATTTCCGGCGGAAGCCAGATGCAGAGGTAGATGCGCTCCAGGTGTCTGGAGCGCATAAAACGAGCGTTGCTGGCACGGTGGCAGGTAAGCATCCGGAGCGGACAACGGGAGACGCGTGGGGAGCGGGGACCACTGCGGGATATTAGCAACACAGCGGCTATTAACATTACAACCACGTCTGTCACTAGATATAAATACCGCAGCCATTTGGACTTCCTGCCACCGCGATTGCTCCACTCATGCCAGAAACAAAGTCTGCTTGAATTTGATTATCTCAAAAAACCTGTGTTAGTACAACACCAAACAAACGCCCCCCTTTTGGCATTCCCCCTATACATAGGGACCACAGCCATTGTGTTTGGCCTAATAAAAAGGATCTTCTGGCTTAAAGAGGAACACAACCAATCCAGGTATGGGGGAATAAATTGAATAATGATACTGCCCATACATAAAATATATGGAAACTAATTGGAATAAGCTCTAATAACAGGAGAGCGCATACCACCGGCTCACTTTGTGGAATGTTTGAATGTGCACAGCAATTAATTTCTCCAATACTTGGAATCATCAGAACCAGGTACCATTTTAGTCTATCTCCCTGCTCTCCTAATTGTTCAATAATGTAATTATTAATTTAAATACTAATATACTAATCATGTTACTAACATTGTGATATATCTGTCTGTTTTGTCACATGATAGGGCATTGAAAAAGCCAGAGTTGGTGAAACATGATACATGTCTGCCCGTTACAAAAACATGAATGTAATGTAATGATTTTAATACATGATGATCCAAAGCTGTAATTGATGAATGACAACAGACAGAATTATTAATGTACAATTAGCTGTTTATAGTAACTGTTTTTATTGGCATTAAATAAATGTATTTACAAGTATCAAGTGGTGTGGTTACAGGACTGAGCCTATAAAGGATTCCCGGGGTAACCTAGCCCTGGACACGAAAGTATTTTAACCTAAAACTTACCCAAATCACTTAGCGCTTAGGTTCTTCTTCCATTTTAGCAACCTAAAACTTACCCAAATCACTTAGCGCTTAGGTTCTTCTTCCATTTTAGCAACCTAAAACTTACCCAAATCACTTAGCGCTTAGGTTCTTCTTCCATTTTAGCAACCTAAAACTTACCCAAATCACTTAGCGCTTAGGTTCTTCTTCCATTTTAGGTCCATAAAACTTACCCAAATCACTTAGCGCTTAGGTTCTTCTTCCATTTTAGATCCCTAAAACTTACCCAAATCACTTAGCGCTTAGGTTATTCTTCCATTTTAGCAACCTAAAACTTACCCAAATCACTTAGCGCTTAGGTTCTTCTTCCATTTTAGCAACCTAAAACTTACCCAAATCACTTAGCGCTTAGGTTCTTATTCCATTTTAGGTCCCTAAAACTTACCCAAATCACTTAGCGCTTAGGTTCTTCTTCCATTTTAGGTCCCTAAAACTTACCCAAATCACTTAGCGCTTAGGTTCTTCTTCCATTTTAGCAACCTAAAACTTACCCAAATCACTTAGCGCTTAGGTTCTTCTTCCATTTTAGCAACCTAAAACTTACCCAAATCACTTAGCGCTTAGGTTCTTCTTCCATTTTAGGTCCCTAAAACTTACGAGCATGATGATCTCTTCTTGTTGGTGAAGATAGTGGGCGCCATCTTTCTTCTTCTTCTCGGCAGCAGATAAGCAATGCCCCAGCGGTTTCCGGGTCCCGCTCGGCCGTGCCAACGGCCGGACGTGCGCGTACGCGAATGCGTAGGCGTCACACGGCGGATACATTATTTAAAGGTCCCTGCACACACAGCTCATTCTCTTTGAGAGTCCCACAAAAATGGCACCTAAAAAGATTACTGCCCAGAAGAAGCAGAGCAAGCGGGCTGAGCAGGCCGAGGGCCCGAAAACCCGTTCCCAAGAGCCTAAAGCGCGGCTAAGGGCTACCACAAAGGCAGCGGGCAAAAAGGAGGTGGCAGCAGGCCAAACCAAGAGCAAGCAAACAAAGCCTGCACAAGCTCATGCCAAACAGATAGGTAAGAGGGGACGAAGCCCCACCCCACCCAGCCCCACATCCCCCCCCACGTGGCACCAAGGCCATAGCCAAAGGCCCCAAACACAGGCCAAGAAGCCGCAGCAGGGGCCCAAGCAGGCCAAGAAGCCGCAGCAGGGGCCCAAGCAGGCCAAGAAGCCGCAGCAGGGGCCCAAGCCGCAGCAGGGGCCGAAGCAGGCCAAGAAGCCGCAGCAGGGGCCGAGGCAGGCCAAGAAGCCGCAGCAGGGGCCCAAGCAGGCCAAGAAGCCGCAGCAGGGGCCGAAGCAGGCCAAGAAGCCGCAGCAGGGGCCCAAGCAGGCCAAGAAGCTGCAGCAGGGGCCGAGGCAGGCCAAGAAGCCGCAGCAGGGGCCCAAGCAGGCCAAGAAGCCGCAGCAGGGACCCAAGCAGGCCAAGAAGCTGCAGCAGGGGCCCAAGCAGGCCAAGAAGCCGCAGCAGGGGCCCAAGCAGGCCAAGAAGCCGCAGCAGGGGCCCAAGCAGGCCAAGAAGCCGCAGCAGGCACAGAAGCCAGAAAAGGCTGCAAAGGCCAACGTCCCCCTCCCCCCGCACGTGGCTCAAAATCAAAGGCCAAGAGTGTGCGAACCACCAGATATGCCTCACCCCAGCCAACGACCTCCAAGGCCCCACAGACCCACAGGGCTCAAAGCAGCAGCTCCAGCTCACCCAGACCCTCTCTTGCTCGCCCACATTCTCATCCGGCACAGGTTGTCATGCATTCCCCCTATGCCACATCTACACCTGCTACTTCAGTGGCCACCCAGCCCCGAACACCCAGTCCCTTTCCAAGTCCAGTAAGATCCACAGCCAGCCTCCAGTCCTTGAGGTCTCCTCCATCCCCCCAGCCCAGAATGTCACCCCATTTGCCACCAAGCGCTGAGGAGCCACAACCACCCCAAAGAGGCGCACATTGCGCGAGGACACTTGAGTGGCCGTTTTGGTGAGTCCCAAACTCTGGCATTGGCTAGTGGGCTCACCTTATATTATGATGACCTATATGGGAGCAAATCAAAAACAACGAGCAAACAGCGCAAAGCAGAGATTTTGGCAGAATTCACCAGGCAAGTCAATGCAGCGGGTGAGGAACTCAAAGATGTGGAACAGGTTCAGCGGAAGATATCGGACCTGAAATATGCCGTGCGGAAGAAGTCAAAGGCGGCAGTACAGGTACATAGCTTATTTGTGAGTTTTTATTATTCGTGTCTATCCATCAGTGCGCTTAATTATGCTTACTATGTTTTACAGCAAAAAAACTGGCGGAGGATTTCCCACGAAAATGAGATTTACACAGACTGAGGAGATGGTTCTGGGCTTGCTCCATCCTGTGGCCTTAGAGGGACACTCGGGCCAGCAGGACACCGACAACCCGCCAATTCCAGCAGGTTAGTAATGTGGGAATGACCCCAAAAATGTGTGTAAACCTACACATAGGCAGCAAGGGCTAGCTAAACACATGTCTCTAGGGTGTGGCAGCAAGGGCTAGCTAAACACATGTCTCTAGGGTGTGGCAGCAAGGGCTAGCTAAACACATGTCTCTAGGGTGTGGCAGCAAGGGCTAGCTAAACACATGTCTCTAGGTTGTGGCAGCAAGGGCTAGCTAAACACATGTCTCTAGGGTATGGCAGCACGGGCTAGCTAAACACATGGCTCTATGGTGTGGCAGCAAGGGCTAGCTAAACACATGGCTCCAGGGTGTTGCTTTTAGTGGAGTGCTCACTTTGACCAGGGTGTGTCATGTGTGTGGACTGGTAATGTGCAAATTGACACCCACATACATGACGTTTAAGTAAATTTCTGAAAACTATGAAACTTAGGAGTGTAGAAAATGAATGCGTGCTATGTATTAATTGACAAGCACACGCCACACTAACATCTTTGGCTGTTGGGCAATTTGCTAAGAGCTGGGTTGGGTGCCCAATGGATTTAGATAGTTTGATAGAAATGTTTTCAGAGATACAATGTTCCCCACCAGAATCATATTGTAACTGCTATTTGGCACCTTAGTGTGTTAACTTCCTCGCCTATAAGGGATGTGGCAACTCACACAGCAGCCATTAGTTGCATGTTTGATTTTAGACACGTGACCAATGTGTCTAGTCTGGTTTAACAATCCATGCACTAATGTAATGGCATTCCTAGTGAAGGCCACGTTTCTTGGCTTTGCATATGTGTTCTTAAACATCAGCAATGCATAGTTGTGTGTTTTCATAGCTCTTTTTCTTCTAATGCAGCCCAGCATCATCCCTCAGCTAGTGGGGACTCCTCTGCCATGTTGCCGTCTTCTTCCGTGCTGCATCGGACCCAGGATCCGATATCTACGGTAAGTGTTTTTTGATGCTGTTGCGTATGCATGTGGCTTGCCATGTTTTGATTATCTGATTTACATAGGTATTCCCCACACTGAACCTTTTTTTTTCACATGTCCCCAACAGAGCCACACACTGATGGAGGAAATCCAGGAGCTGGAGGAGGATGGAAGCTTCCTTGGAGATTATGAAGATCTTCCCCTGGGCCAGAATCTGCAAATGTCCCGAAATGTTTCTCCGCCAAATCCTCAGCAGCAGAGGGAAGCTGGCTGTATGCTGCCTGCACATCGTGGGCAGCATGCAGAGACTGACCCTCCAGTCCCCAGTTTCAGATCTGCTGCTGAGGATTTGGCGAGCATACCTGTGGCTGTTGGGGGTCCTCGAGCAACATCATCTGCACGCCCCACAACCCAGGGAGTTGGGCGGCGTACTCAGCAACGTCGCCCAGTTTTTCAGGGGAGGGGCGTGCAGATGATGGAGTCAGCATGGCACCATGAGAGGCGGCTTTTTCGTCGCCAAAATCAACAAAACCAAGAACATCTTAGGGGCCAATTAGATTCCCTAAATAATACCTTCAGTGCCGTGCTGACTGAATTGAGGACCCATAACAGCCACATGGCCAACTTGACCTCAGAAATCAGGTCAGGCATGGCCGAAATGCACAGTAACCAAAGAAACATTTTGGAACAGTTGCAGATTCTGAATGCAACACAGGCCCAGGTTAGGCCCCCCCCCCAAGGGCCCCAACCTGGGTTCTATGGGCATCACCAATATTAATGTGTGTTTGGCATGAATCTGTTCTACATCTTTGAGAGACATCCCCACTGGATTGACTTGTCTGGTGAGGCATAAAAATCTGCCATTTTGCACTGCTATTGCTAGGATGTTTTTGATTTGCCCCCATATAGGTCATTCAAGGCGTGAGGTAGCCCACTAGCCAATGCCAGAGGCCAAGACTCACTGAAGCGGCCACTTAAGCTGTTGCGCGGCTGCCTTGGGCACAATAACATTTGTGGTGGCTCCTCATGTTTGGCGGCATGATTGGGTGACATTCTGGGCTGGCAAACTAAGACCTTGGAGGCAGGCTGTGATTGTACTGTATTTGGATAGGGACTGGGTGTTCTGGTTTGGGTGGCCCACTGACTTACAGGTGTAGATGTGGCATAGGTATGTCTGCTTTCAACCTGTGTCTGTGGAAAATGTGGGCAAGCAGGAGAGGGCTTATTTGGGTGCATTTTTCTGTTTGTGCACATGTTTTGAACATAATTGCATGTACATGTCTGCCCCGAAGTATGTGAGGGGCACTCACCTACTATTCTGTTGGTATCCAAGGAACCTTTTACGAATTAGTAAACATTTTTGTTTGACCAAGTTAATGTCTGTGGTGTTTTGATTGAGAAATATGATTTTAAGTAGACACCCAAACAAACACTAACCAATGTCTCAAAATAAGTCCACAAACGTTGTTGTTTTTTTGCACAACTTCATTATTGGTTTAGTCATAATGAAATTATACATACAAAACCAAAAAATTCTACAAACAAACATAACAAAACAAGTCCAAAAAAACGAATACAAAGCAATACATAAATTAGGCAAAATGTGTGGCAATTAAATTTGCCCGCACGGCTTGCCCAGACGCACTTGGCCGGCCCACATAGGCGTCGTCTGGCTCATCGGAGGGTGGAGAGGGTGGGCAATCAACATATCGGGGGACCCTTTGCATAATAGCAAAATTATGCAGCGCTTCACACGCCATAATTATATCAATGACCTTTTTAGGGTCATACTGCAGGGAGCCCCCAGTGTGGTCCAAGCACCGAAAATGGGTCTTCAGGAGTCCAAAAGCCCTCTCCACCACTGCCCTGGTCTTTCTATGGGCACGATTGTAGGCCTCTTGGGCTGGAGTCTGTGGCCGGAGGACCGGAGTCATCAGCCACGGGAGTAGTGGATACCCCAAATCTCCTAAAAAAATGTAAGGGAAACTAATATTCACATTAATTCATACATTGCAGCGCTAAATTCCAAAAATAAACAGATTAATCAGGTATGTGACATTGTCACACAAACATGAGCATACATATTGCAGATGCCAAAACCCCAATTAAACATATATGATAGATGGGGGACCAAAGTAGGTAAATAATACTGTGGATGCTGGGTAATCAGGCAGACTGTTAGCAGCTATTGTTTCCTGTCTGTGCTGCAGAACAATATAGTATGGGTTAACTTTACCTGACCCATTTTCTGTTTTGGCTTAGTCCAAAACAGGTGTAAGGCGGCCCACTCACCTCTACTCAGTAAGTGAAATGCATGTAAGCAAAGATGGCGCAGACCCTAACCGATTCTGAGGGAAAAGTGTTGGGAAGACTGTTTCAGACTTTTGCTCTCATTACACTTTGGAGTTAAAACAATGCAGGACTAACAATTTGGCAGCCAATGTAGTTTGGATAAAGTAATGGGTCCAGTCGGGTTACACATGTTCCCCAGGTGATGCCCAAGGCATCGTGGAGGAAAGGTGACTCCAACCAAAATCCAAGCCAGACAGATAAAAGATAAATATGTAATTGGACTCAACTTACCAAGGAGCCATGCAACCGCAAATTCCCCTGACTCAAACCGCCGGAATAATCCTGATCTGCGCAGGATGTAGGCGTCATGGGCTGAGCCAGGGTAGCCTGCCAGGACGCTCAGAAAACGCATGTCCTGGGCCACCACTGCTTGCACATTCAGTGAGTGGCCCATTTTACGATTTCTGTGTAAAAAGGAAACATCAACAAAAATGTAAAAAAATGAGCCAACGAATCCAACGCTCACTTCTAACAGGCTAAGTCAAACGTTCACATCCAGACAACTAACACTAAACAACTACCTTACATTTAAGTGGCCAACAAAAGAAGATGTATGTTCCAGCCTTTACAAGGTTGAGTTACTTGTTCTATTTGAAGTACACTTTCAAATGTTTGACTTTCAAAAATCTTTTTTAAGAATGGAAAAAGAAGGGCCATTGTTGCACATACACTCTTGGCAAGGAGGAAGCATTATCAAGGAGGGACTGATTGCAATGAGGGAATATGTAAAAGGAGAGACTAGGAACCTATAGGGCCTAATGAAAAGGAGGGACTATTCACAATGAGGGATACTAAA
Organism: Gastrophryne carolinensis; assembly: GCA_027917425.1. Lineage (NCBI taxonomy): Eukaryota > Metazoa > Chordata > Amphibia > Anura > Microhylidae > Gastrophryne > Gastrophryne carolinensis. Next base: position 398,680,026 of record CM051235.1, read on the forward strand.
AATGGAGAAACTATTCCCAAGGATGCTCTGCTTAAAAGGAGGGACTAGTCACAATGAGGGATACTAAAAATGGTGAAACTATTCCCAAGGATGCTCTGCTTAAAAGGAGGGACTAGTCACAATGAGGGATACTAAAAATGTAGAAAATATTCCCAAGGATGCTCTGCTTAAAAGGAGGGACTATTCACAATGAGGGATACTAAAAATGTAGAAAATATTACCAAGGATGCTCTTCTTAAAAGGAGGGACTATTCACAATGAAGGTTTTTAAACAAGGAGGGAGAAAAAGAAATAATGTTATTGGCCAAAGGAGGGACACCCAAACATTTAGATACAATGGAAGCCAAAACTTGCCTGTATATATACTCGTCGACTGCCGGAGGGACCAGGGCAACGTGTGTGCAGTCAATAGCACCCATGACGTTGGGCATGTCGGCGATATTATAAAATGCCAGCTTAATGGCGTTTCGGGCTACCATATTCTCAGGGAAACAAATATATTTCCGAGTTAGGGTAGCCATGCCTTCCAAAAATTTGGATAGCGCGTGGCTCAGCGTAGGCTGAAAGATCCCCACGGAGAGGGCACCCAGCCTCTGGAACGAGCCGTTCGCCAAAAATTGCAGGCAGCCAAGCATCTTGGTCATACCTAAAATTGCTTGCCCCTTCCTTGTGGTGCGGGCTAACCATGGCCGCAGCTCACTATACAATTTATGGAGGGAAGCGCGATTAAGCCTGGTCAGCTCGAACAGCTCAACGTCATGCATGCTATTGATGTCCATGCGTCGCCGCCGATGCAGTCTGGTCTCTGACCTCCGGACGATCTTAATTCCCATGAGTTGCAGATCCTCATGCTCCTCAAAGGCAGTAGACTCGTCCATGGCTCTAGTTCCGACGTCTAAATGGTGCCGTTAGTGGTTCGGCAATGAAACGGATTTAGGGGGTGTTGTCCCATTGGCAATCAGCTCTCTGAATTAATCGCCAGACCATTGCAATAACGTAAACTTTCTGAACGGACGAAACATTTCAGATTTTGTGGAAAAAACCTCCCGAATGAACGAGAAACTTCCGATTTGCTTCCGTTTATCGAAAGAGCATATACGCATTTTCCCGAATATTCGTACGAATGAAAAATGGACGAAAAAAAGCAAAAAAATGACAAACACCCACCAAAACTTTCACAGACAGCTACGGAAGTCCGGACGAATGTGTCTTTGAATCGAGGCTATTAAGCGGGTAAGAGCAGCTGTACGGCGCCCCCCCCCGACCATTGCATGTCACACCTCACACACCCAGGGCCGTATTTGGTGTTCATGGTGCCCTAGGCACTTTAAGTGCCTGCGCCACCTTTTTTTAAGTTGTCATGGTCCAGTGTGTAGGGGGAAATTGTGCAATGAGCTAGATGCAGAGTATGTGTGTGGAGGAGGGCTCAAAGGGGAGAAATGCAGAAAAGAGAGCAACCATGTTCCATCTTTTACTGCATTCTGACATACAGGAGCCACATGACCACACCAGTGGAGGGGAGATGCTCTGGCCTGTGTTCAACCCATTGCATCCCCCCTTCACTCACATACATTCTGCATCCTTTTGTGGCTGGGGGTGCTTGTTAGGAGGCATTAATGTTCTGGCTATAGGAGTTTCAATTTCTTTTCTTTACTATAGTAGTAAGGGCAGTGCCCTTCGCCCCTTCCAGGTTGCCACCCTAGGCACATGCCTAGGGTTGCCTAATGGTAAATAAAGCCCACCTCCACACCACCTCACATCCCCACAACCATGGGTAAAAAAGAACGCTCCTTGACACAGAAAGACGATTTGTGTGAGCTGCCTATTGCTACATGTGCTCCAGCTGGGGGGAGCAGTAAGTACTGAAGGGACACAAGCCAGAATAAATGGTGACAGGAGCCGCTGAGAAACAATAGGGAGTAATACAAAGTACAGAGTGTCATTCCAGAAAATTCTGGAAGACATGTGTTGGGAATCACATAGAGACAATGTGAAGCAATTATCCCTTCATTATGAGTACAAAGTGCTGTGAGAAATCCAGGACACTCCGTTTTCCCAGAGAAACACCACTTTAAAGTCTTATTTAGACATTTACTCAAATGTAATTATTTTTATTTTAAAAAATGCGTAAAAATATGAGAATAAAAGGAGCCACAATGTTTACTGGCTAATGCCTGGTGACAATCGAGGCTGATGCCAATCATTTACTGAATAGCAGTAACAAAACTGAGAATTCTGCCTTATTCTCCCTATTTACAAGAGACCAATAACTTTACTGAGAATGCTGCCTATATATTCACTAGAGACCAGTGACATCACTGAGAATGCTGCCTATCCATTCACTAGAGACCAGTGACATCACTGAGAATGCAGCCTATCCATTCACTAGAGACCAGTGACATCACTGAGAATGCAGCCTATCCATTCACTAGACACCAGTGACATCACTGAGAATGCAGCCTATCCATTCACTAGAGACCAGTGACATCACTGAGAATGCAGCCTATCCATTCACTAGAGACCAGTGACATCACTGAGAAGGCAGCCTATCCATTCAATAGAGACCAGTGACATCACTAAGAATGCAGCCTATCCATTCACTAGAGACCAGTGACATCACTGAGAATGCAGCCTATCCATTCACTAGAGACCAGTGACATCACTGAGAATGCAGCCTATCCATTCACTAGAGACCAGTGACATCACTGAGCATGCAGCCTATCCATACACTAGAGACCAGTGACATCACTGAGAATTCAGCCTATCCATTCACTAGAGACCAGTGATATCACTGAGAATGCAGCCTATCCATTCACTAGAGACCAGTGACATCACTGAGAATGCAGCCTATCCATTCACTAGAGACCAGTGACATCACTGAGAATGCAGCCTATCCATTCACTAGAGACCAGCGATATCACTGAGAATGCAGCCTATCCATTCACTAGAGACCAGTGACATCACTGAGAATGCAGCCTATCCATTAACTAGAGACCAGTGACATCACTGAGAATGCAGCCTATCCATTCACTAGAGACCAGTGATATCACTGAGCATGCAGCCTATCCATTCACTAGAGACCAGTGACATCACTGAGAATGCAGCCTATCCATTCACTAGAGACCAGTGACATCACTGAGAATGTAGCCTATCCATTCACTAGAGACCAGTGACATCACTGAGCATGCAGCCTATCCATTCACTAGAGACCAGTGACATCACTGAGAATGCAGCCTATCCATTCACTAGAGACCAGCGACATCACTGAGAATGCAGCCTATCCATTCACTAGAGACCAGTGACATCACTGAGCATGCAGCCTATCCATACACTAGAGACCGGTGACATCACTGAGAATGCAGCCTATCCATTCACTAGAGACCAGTGACATCACTGAGAATGCAGTCTATCCATTCACTAGAAACCAGCGATATCACTGAGAATGCAGCCTATCCATTCACTAGAGACCAGTGACATCACTAAGTATGCAGCCTATCCATTCACTAGAGACCAGTGACATCACTGAGAATGCAGCCTATCCATTCACTAGAGATCAGTGACATCACTGAGAATGCAGCCTATCCATTCACTAGAGACCAGTGACATCACTGAGAATGCAGCCTATCCATTCACTAGAGACCAGTGACATCACTGACAATGCAGCCTATCCATTCACTAGAGACCAGTGACATCACTGAGAATGCAGCCTATCCATTCACTAGAGACCAGTGACATCACTGAGAATGCAGCCTATCCATATACTAGAGACCAGTGACATCACTGAGGATGCAGCCTATCCATTCACTAGAGACCAGTGACATCACTGAGAATGCAGCCTATCCATTCACTAGAGGCCAGTGACATCACTGAGAATGCAGCCTATCCATTCACTAGAGACCAGTGACATCACTGAGAATGCAGCTTATCCATTCACTAGAGACCAGTGACATCACTGAGAATGCAGCCTATCCATTCACTAGAGACCAGTGACATCAATAAGAATGCAGCCTATCCATTCACTAGAGACCAGTGACATCACTGAGAATGCAGCCTATCCATTCACTAGAGACCAGTGACATCACTGAGAATGCAGCCTATCCATTCACTAGAGACCAGTGACATCACTGAGAATGCAGCCTATCCATTCACTAGAGACCAGTGACATCACTGAGAATGCAGCTTATCCATTCACTAGAGACCACTGACATCACTGAGAATGCAGCCTATCCATTCACTAGAGATCAGTGACATCACTGAGAATGCAGCCTATCCATTCACTAGAGACCAGTGACATCACTAAGAATGCAGCCTATCCATTCACTAGAGACCAGCGACATCACTGAGAATGCAGCCTATCCATTCACTAGAGACCAGTGACATCACTGAGCATGCAGCCTATCCATTCACTAGAGACCAGTGACCTCACCTAGCATGCAGCCTATCCATTCACTAGAGATCAGTGACATCACTAAGAATGCAGCCTATCCATTCACTAGAGATCAGTGACATCACTAAGAATGCAGCCTATCCATTCACTAGAGACCAGTGACATCACTGAGAATGCAGCCTATCCATTCACTAGAGGCCAGTGACATCACTGAGAATGCAGCCTATCCATTCACTAGAGACCAGTGACATCACTGAGAATGCAGCTTATCCATTCACTAGAGACCAGTGACATCACTGAGAATGCAGCCTATCCATTCACTAGAGACCAGTGACATCAATAAGAATGCAGCCTATCCATTCACTAGAGACCAGTGACATCACTGAGAATGCAGCCTATCCATTCACTAGAGACCAGTGACATCACTGAGAATGCAGCTTATCCATTCACTAGAGACCAGTGACATCACTGAGAATGCAGCCTATCCATTCACTAGAGATCAGTGACATCACTGAGAATGCAGCCTATCCATTCACTAGAGACCAGTGACATCACTAAGAATGCAGCCTATCCATTCACTAGAGACCAGCGACATCACTGAGAATGCAGCCTATCCATTCACTAGAGACCAGTGACATCACTGAGCATGCAGCCTATCCATTCACTAGAGACCAGTGACCTCACCTAGCATGCAGCCTATCCATTCACTAGAGATCAGTGACATCACTAAGAATGCAGCCTATCCATTCACTAGAGATCAGTGACATCACTAAGAATGCAGCCTATCCATTCACTAGAGACCAGTGACATCACTGAGAATACAGCCTATCCATTCACTAGAGACCAGTGACATCACTGAGAATGCAGCCTATCCATTCACTAGAGACCAGTGACATCACTGAGAATACAGCCTATCCATTCACTAGAGACCAGTGACATCACTGAGAATGCAGCCTATCCATTCACTAGAGATCAGTGACATCACTGAGAATGCAGCCTATCCATTCACTAGAGACCAGTGACATCACTGAGAATGCAGCCTATCCATTCACTAGAGACCAGTGACATCACTGAGAATGCAGCCTATCCATTCACTAGAGATCAGTGACATCACTAAGAATGCAGCCTATCCATTCACTAGAGACCAGTGACATCACTGAGAATGCAGCCTATCCATTCACTAGAGACCAGTGACATCACTGAGAATACAGCCTATCCATTCACTAGAGACCAGTGACATCACTGAGAATGCAGCCTATCCATTCACTAGAGACCAGGGACATCACTAAGAATGCAGCCTATCCATTCACTAGAGATCAGTGACATCACTGAGAATGCAGCCTATCCATTCACTAGAGACCAGTGACATCACTAAGAATGCAGCCTATCCATTCACTAGAGACCAGTGACATCACTGAGAATGCAGCCTATCCAATCACTAGAGACCAGTGACATCACTGACAATGCAGCCTATCCATTCACTAGAGACCAGTGACATCACTGAGAATGCAGCCTATCCATTCACTAGAGACCAGTGACATCACTGAGAATGCAGCCTATCCATATACTAGAGACCAGTGACATCACTGAGGATGCAGCCTATCCATTCACTAGAGACCAGTGACATCACTGAGAATGCAGCCTATCCATTCACTAGAGACCAGTGACATCACTGAGAATGCACCCTATCCATATACTAGAGACCAGTGACATCACTGAGGATGCAGCCTATCCATTCACTAGAGACCAGTGACATCACTGAGAATGCAGCCTATCCATTCACTAGAGACCAGTGACATCACTGAGAATGCAGCCTATCCATATACTAGAGACCAGTGACATCACTGAGGATGCAGCCTATCCATTCACTAGAGACCAGTGACATCACTGAGAATGCAGCCTATCCATTCACTAGAGACCAGTGACATCACTGAGAATGCAGCCTATCCATTCACTAGAGACCAGTGACATCACTGAGAATGCAGCCTATCCATTCACTAGAGACCAGTGACATCACTGAGAATGCAGCCTATCCATTCACTAGAGACCAGTGACATCACTGAGAATGCAGCCTATCCATTCACTAGAGGCCAGTGACATCACTGAGAATGCAGCCTATCCATTCACTAGAGACCAGTGACATCACTGAGAATGCAGCCTATCCATTCACTAGAGATCAGTGACATCACTGAGAATGCAGCCTATCCATTCACTAGAGACCAGTGACATCACTGACAATGCAGCCTATCCAATCACTAGAGACCAGTGACATCACTGACAATGCAGCCTATCCATTCACTAGAGACCAGTGACATCACTGAGAATGCAGCCTATCCATATACTAGAGACCAGTGACATCACTGAGGATGCAGCCTATCCATTCACTAGAGACCAGTGACATCACTGAGAATGCAGCCTATCCATTCACTAGAGACCAGTGACATCACTGAGAATGCAGCCTATCCATTCACTAGAGGCCAGTGACATCACTGAGAATGCAGCCTATCCATTCACTAGAGACCAGTGACATCACTGAGAATGCAGCCTATCCATTCACTAGAGACCAGTGACATCACTGAGAATGCAGCCTATCCATTCACTAGAGACCAGTGACATCACTAAGAATGCAGCCTATCCATTCACTAGAGACCAGTGACATCACTGAGAATGCAGCCTATCCATTCACTAGAGACCAGTGACATCACTGAGAATGCAGCCTATCCATTCACTAGAGACCAGTGACATCACTGAGAATGCAGCCTATCCATTCACTAGAGACCAGTGACATCACTGAGAATGCAGCCTATCCATTCACTAGAGACCACTGACATCACTGAGAATGCAACCTATCCATTCACTAGAGACCAGTGACATCACTGAGAATGCAGCCTATCCATTCACTAGAGATCAGTGACATCACTGAGAATGCAGCCTATCCATTCACTAGAGACCAGTGACATCACTGAGAATGCAGCCTATCCATTCACTAGAGACCAGTGACATCACTGACAATGCAGCCTATCCATTCACTAGAGACCAGTGACATCACTAAGAATGCAGCCTATCCATTCACTAGAGACCAGCGACATCACTGAGAATGCAGCCTATCCATTCACTAGAGACCAGTGACATCACTGAGCATGCAGCCTATCCATTCACTAGAGACCAGTGACCTTACTTAGCATGCAGCCTATCCATTCACTAGAGATCAGTGACATCACTAAGAATGCAGCCTATCCATTCACTAGAGATCAGTGACATCACTAAGAATGCAGCCTATCCATTCACTAGAGACCAGTGACATCACTGATAATGCAGCCTATCCATTTACTAGAGACCAGTGACATCACTGAGAATGCAGCCTATCCATTCACTAGAGATCAGTGACATCACTAAGAATGCAGCCTATCCATTCACTAGAGACCAGTGACATCACTGAGAATGCAGCCTATCCATTCACTAGAGACCAGTGACATCACTGAGAATACAGCCTATCCATTCACTAGAGACCAGTGACATCACTGAGAATGCTGCCTATCCATTCACTAGAGACCAGTGACATCACTGAGAATGCAGCCTATCCATTCACTAGAGACCAGTGACATCACTGAGAATGCAGCCTATCCATTCACTAGAGATCAGTGACATCACTGAGCATGCAGCCTATCCATTCACTAGAGGCCAGTGACATCACTGAGAATGCAGCCTATCCATTCACTAGAGACCAGTGACATCACTGAGAATGCAGCCTATCCATTCACTAGAGACCAGTGACATCACTAAGAATGCAGCCTATCCATTCACTAGAGATCAGTGACATCACTGAGAATGCAGCCTATCCATTCACTAGAGACCAGTGACATCACTGAGAATGCAGCCTATCCATTCACTAGAGACCAGTGATATCACTGAGAATGCAGCCTATCCATTCACTAGAGGCCAGTGACATCACTGAGAATGCAGCCTATCCAATCACTAGAGACCAGTGACATCACTGACAATGCAGCCTATCCATTCACTAGAGACCAGTGACATCACTGAGAATGCAGCCTATCCATTCACTAGAGACCAGTGACATCACTGAGAATGCAGCCTATCCATATACTAGAGACCAGTGACATCACTGAGGATGCAGCCTATCCATTCACTAGAGACCAGTGACATCACTGAGAATGCAGCCTATCCATTCACTAGAGACCAGTGACATCACTGAGAATGCAGCCTATCCATTCACTAGAGGCCAGTGACATCACTGAGAATGCAGCCTATCCATTCACTAGAGACCAGTGACATCACTGAGAATGCAACCTATCCATTCACTAGAGACCAGTGACATCACTGAGCATGCAGCCTATCCATTCACTAGAGACCAGTGACCTCACTTAGCATGCAGCCTATCCATTCACTAGAGATCAGTGACATCACTAAGAATGCAGCCTATCCATTCACTAGAGATCAGTGACATCACTAAGAATGCAGCCTATCCATTCACTAGAGACCAGTGACATCACTGAGAATACAGCCTATCCATTCACTAGAGACCAGTGACATCACTGAGAATGCAGCCTATCCATTCACTAGAGACCAGTGACATCACTAAGAATGCAGCCTATCCATTCACTAGAGACCAGTGACATCACTGAGCATGCAGCCTATCCATTCACTAGAGACCAGTGACATCACTGAGAATGCAGCCTATCCATTCACTAGAGACCAGTGACATCACTGACATTGCAGCCTATCCATTTACTAGAGACCAGTGACATCACTGAGAATGCAGCCTATCCATTCACTAGAGATCAGTGACATCACTAAGAATGCAGCCTATCCATTCACTAGAGACCAGTGACATCACTGAGAATGCAGCCTATCCATTCACTAGAGACCAGTGACATCACTGAGAATACAGCCTATCCATTCACTAGAGACCAGTGACATCACTGAGAATGCAGCCTATCCATTCACTAGAGACCAGTGACATCACTAAGAATGCAGTCTATCCATTCACTAGAGATCAGTGACATCACTGAGAATGCAGCCTATCCATTCACTAGAGACCAGTGACATCACTGAGAATGCAGCCTATCCATTCACTAGAGACCAGTGACATCACTGAGAATGCAGCCTATCCATTCACTAGAGACCAGTGACATCACTGAGAATGCAGCCTATCCATTCACTAGAGACCAGTGACATCACTGACAATGCAGCCTATCCATTCACTAGAAACCAGTGACATCACTGAGAATGCAGCTTATCCATTCACTAGAGACCACTGACATCACTGAGAATGCAGCCTATCCATTCACTAGAGATCAGTGACATCACTGAGAATGCAGCCTATCCATTCACTAGAGACCAGTGACATCACTGAGAATGCAGCTTATTCATTCACTAGAGACCAGTGACATCACTGAGAATGCAACCTATCCATTCACTAGAGACCAGTGACATCACTGAGAATGCAGCCTATCCATTCACTAGAGACCAGCGACATCACTGAGACATTAGAATTGTAATTTAGTAATACAAGATGAATGGCGTATGTTGATTGGTCGATTGTTCTGTTCTGTTCTGTATCTGATTACACACATCACATGTGATGGTAAGCACTCATCCTCCTCTGCTCCACCAGTGCACATAGACTGTTACAGAGCGCCGTCGGCTATTTGATGGATCGTCAGCTGAGTGAGCCGTGTCTCATCTCAGCATAGCTCAGTCATTTCCAAACTTTAAAAAGATAACATGTTCACAGATGAAAGAACTCCTCAGATGTGGGATCTCACCTCCGGCAGTCTGGCTTCCCCCATAATTGCCATAAATTGATAATGCTGTACCGGAATCATCACAGCCCTTCCCAGAGGCTCACTGTGCCGTGTCCGGGGTTTATAGGAAGCTTCCTTTCCAAAATTCCTCCAGACATTTCACTTTATGGGAAAAGCTTTCGTCTAACTGTTTTCTGAAAAACTAAAAAAACAAAAAGATTAAAACACAAATTTAGCCTAAATGAAAACCCTGTATTCCCCCCCCCCAACTCCAACTCTCTCATATATATATATATATATATATATATATATATATATATATATCTATAATAAAACGTCCTTCCTTTTTTAGCTATTTATTTTGTTGTATTAGAATGTAAGTTAAATTGTCCATACATATCTAGCTTAGATTTATATGTACTCTTTGATACTGCCTTAAATAATTGTACTTTTTACTGGTTAAACCATTAGAGGGCCATTTGGGGTCACACTGTAGCAAAGTGCTGTAACGGCCCATTTATGCTGAGCAATTAGGGAGACAGTAATCACTAAAGCGACCACAATTTAGCGATAATAACGTGGAAGAGGCCTCTGTGATCAAGCGATAAACAAAACTTGGGTAATCCGTCGGCCATCTTTTTGGCTGACCAAAAATTTCTCGTTCATAGCTTGATGGTTGGACTGTGTAAAAGGAAGCCGCCCTCAAAAAAATGTGTTTAGCAATGAGAACGAGTGATCATATTAGCGTTTGCTCTAACAACCGATTGATTAACAGATCGGCGTCTGAACACAGTCATTCAATTGAAGATTTACATGGCCGGTCGCTCACTGAGTGAACAGCCAAATGATCTGCCTGTGTAAACCCAGCTGTGTCCTGGTTTCAACCACAAGGGGGGAACAGTTGCTTATCCAAAAAAGCAAAACTAAGGAAACTTAAACCGGACCTTCACCATGATTTAATGAAAAGCCCAAACCCTTAAAAAACGATTCCCCATCATCTAAAGTTAATATATTTTAAGTCACATACTGATTATTCGTTCCCCCACCGGGCTGCTCTCAGGACTCTAGGATACGGGCGCCACTAGCTTGCCTCAGAAGCATCACATACTGAGGAGAGGAGAGTGGGATAAAGTACAGGGGGTGGGGTTATAGCTGTGCTTTGCACAGACAGAGCAGAGCTGGGGGTCAGGAAAAGGACAGCAATTCCAGAATGAAAGACACTTCCTGTTTGCAGGCTGCCTGATGCCCCATGAGCCGCGATCTTGGATGTTTAAAGGCTCATAACATGCAGTAGATGCAGGTAGGATGATTTTTAATGTGAGCAATCTGTATGTACAGGGTGTGGGAAACATATAAGATTCTTATTCAGGGCGAAGGTCCGCTTTAAGGAATTTCAATACTAGCATTACTAGGTTTATTTGAAGTAAAGAATTTCTCCCCTATAGCCATCCTCTGGCAGTCAGTGACATAAAGCTATTTGAGAGGGCTTAACACCATGCAGATATTGTGGAATCGCATGAGGAATTTGTACTCTCGTACTACATGGGAGCTGCCATCTTGATTTTGACCTGAAAGCCCTGTATCTGCAAAACTCAAAATTGCCACAAATCTTTGTGCAATCATACTTTATTTATAGCAAGAAGTAGAAATCTATCAGCTATATTATTGTTCTACTTTAACATAGTCAAATACATATACAAATAAAACATGCAAAGTATTAATTTATTGACACAGATCTGCATGTTATACACCAAAGAGGGACAAATGAGGGACAGGGTGACATGGACTCAGTGCTGACCTCTTTTTTCTGTAGAGGTTCTTAGAAGCTGAGGGCTTAGATGGTTTCTCCAGCTGGGGACATCACACTGGCCACCTGCCAGAGACGACGAGGAGGACTTCATCTTATGACCTAAGTGAGGAAAATGTGCCGACATCAGTCATGTTATGAAATGAAGCAGATGGAAAAGTGGAGTGCTGGATGTGTGTCTGAATTGTATGGAGCACCACTTATATACGGGAACAGGGCTATGCGTGATTTATTGCTCAGTGTCAGCCTGACTTGCAGCACTTCCCGGGGTTTAGGGTTCTCTTCTGTAACTTTTCCAGGTCTGGACGAGATGTCTGAACGGGCTTTGTATTAAGAGGAGACATTTTATTATGTCATAGCCGGAGGTAGCTTGATGCAAACATTTCTATAGTTTAATCTCTAGAAGCCTAGTGTGTTTTGATCCTGGGACGGCAAAACAAAAAACCTCCAGGCATTAGTTGTCAATCCTTCCTGACCCACAATATTGTATTAAAAATGTGCTTTGCCTATTATTAATTTATTAGATGTTCTTATATTTATTTTTTTTCAATACTTTCCAACTGGATCAGGTAAGCTTTTCTGCCTTTACAGTAAGAGATCCCTTCTCTCCCATTTGATAGAGGTGTCTTTTTCATATGTAAATGGTACCCTCTTCCTCCACTCATCCCTACTGACGCCACTGCAGGCATTCATTTCAAGTGTACCAGCAGACAAAGCGATCTGGAGCAGACCTAGAGGCTACTGTATGCCCCCATGTCGAAATATCTATCTTGGGAAGCATCAAAACTTGCCAAGACTACTCACCCGATCTGCCCTACCTCACTGTGTTCCCTATAAGCTGTGCGGCACAGCACTGAAATCTAAGCTGCTCACTGCATGCAGACACCCATCCTCACAATAAGAAAAACAAGTGTGATTAAAGAGAACCAAAGCCTGTTTCCCTGTCCTAAGGTACTCCGTTTTGGGATACCCCGCAGTGTGAAACCTCCAGGTTTACCCATAAACTTATCACGATCCACAATCTCACAGAACATGTGTAGGCCTCTCTGCTTTGCACACTTACCATACTCACCAGACTTTAATGTGCCGCTCAAACCAGAGAAAGTAGGGATGTTGCTGGAGTGCAAAAAAACTTTGGCACAACTGTGGTATCAGAGATCAAGGAGCGTATACAGGGAAATAATGGGGTTTCACGTTGTGGACATCCCAAATCAGGATACCCCTAGGGAAATCTCTTCAAGAGGGCCAACTGTACTTGAAAGTTTTGTGAGAAGTTATCACAACCAGCTCCCATTCAACCTACCAGCCCCCTCTCCCCCACTTTGTGCCTTCCACCATGGGCATATGAATAGTTGCTGTTCTGAATTAATGTTTCAATCACCACGGTACCTAATCAGCATTTCAATTGCCCGTGGCTGCCTGTGTGCTTGTGGTTGTGACTATATGTGCAATGTTTGGGGCTCTAGAGGTGCCCCAAATAAGCCCCCAAAAAGGATTAGCCGCACACCCAAAACCTTATTTATAGAATTCTTAATCAATGTATTAAGGATCCCAAAAATCCATCAAGACATACAACAATTACAGACACATATAAAAACATGCAGTCAAGCTATGGGGTTCCCTAAACAAAGCTCTGATACAAATGAATGAGAGTATTAATAAATATGAAATTTGTTTGGATAGCAGGCAAGGAAAAAATAAAAAATAAAAAAAAAGAAAAAAAAATGTATATATATATATATATATATATATATATATATTATCTGTATATAAATTATATAGTATTTTAAAAAAGAGTGTATGACAAAAAACAAACTTATATTAATCAATTAATACACCGTGAACAAAAATTATGTAAAGTGCAAGTGCCAAAAAATGCTAAGTAAATAAATAGATGTGCAAACCGATTATGTCTTGCCTTGGAAGCAGCTGCTTGGCATTGCATGCTGTTATTTAGTCTGTGATCTACTAGTACCCCCAGATCCTTCTCAACAAGTGATTCTCCCAGTTTTACTCCCCCGAGGACATATGTGGCCTTCGGGTTATTAGTTTACATTTTTCTCCAAAAAGTCACCCATACCTTTAATGGGGAATTTTACAGGATCATTTTTCCAATGTAGTAAGACACATTTTTTAACATACCCCATAGGATGCAGTTTTTTTTAAACAATTAAAAAACACCCTTATCTCAATGGAAAAATGATGCACCTCAGTGCCCCAAAGTTAAACCTACTTCACAAAATAAATAGCATGACCCCATGTTGTTTGTGGTAAAGCCTTAGCTGTGGGATACTTTAGATATTTGGCATTTTAGAAGCACAGGTAGGAGTGTAACTAGCAATACCAAAGTTGACCCTGGTTAATAAATATCGGGCCCCTTAGTTCATAGGCCTTTAAGGTACATGCAGGGTTGCTGTTTGGACAGCAATCAGACAGAGGTGCATTCCTGATCCAGGCATTCCAGGGCTGCTAATTGGCTCTGCATTCCATCACAAATTCCCTTAGTAATTCCCCAGTTTCCACTAATAATAACTCCAGTATGCTGCTCCCTGAGGGGGCAAAAAATAATTGTTATTTATGTTACAAAAATATTAACTGTTTTCATCCCATGCTAAGAAACATGAAGAAGCTATAGTTTTTACTACTACTTCTACTACAAATAATATTGACTAGAAGAAAATAGTAAATGCGACACAAGTTGCCTTTCATACTTTATCATCCACCATCCTTTATCCAGAGCCTAGCAGACTTGAAACAGGTGGCACCACTGTTGTAATTAATAATATCACAATGTTTATTTAGTGTTTATGTTTATTTCGCCATAATTAACACAAAAAGACAGTTAAAAAAACCCTCTAAAACCACATAATCACAAACAAAGAACAACCACAAGAGGGTGCTGATGTCCAATCTCCTATTGCATGATGATCCAGTCATTTATTAAAATGGACCAACAACCAGGATTCTGGGTTTTGGTCCACTTCCCCGGGCCACCCCGATCGGGGGTGTCCCGCTATGTGAAACCCCTCAGATCGCCCGATTCAACTCACCTCACCCCGCTCCTACGGCGCATGCGCAGTCGCTCGTCCAAGCAGCGCGCTCGGAGCCGCTGAGGTATGCGCATCAAAGCCGCGTCAAACCTCAGTGCTTCCCTCTAACAGGGCGCACGCCTGCGTCGGCCATTCACAAATGGCCTGCGCGGGTACGCGCCCTGCTACAGAGAAGCGCAAGATGTGGGACCACGCATGCGCCGTTGGACCGGGAGTCAGGTAAGGTTAGCGGGCGTCCTGGGGGGTTTCACACAGCAGGGCATCCCGATTTTGGATGCCCTGTGGGGAGGGATTGGATCGGCCCGGGAATCTTATAGATTCCCGGGCCAATCCAGCTGGGTGTTGGTCGACTTTAATAACAAGGGCTACAGCCAATGCTCTCTATCCCAAAGTCCCCCTCAAAAGTGCCAGCCTTTCTTGTTCCTGTCCCTGAGTCCAGTTCCAACAACTCTTGGCTCCTAACCCTTTGCTATGCTTGGTTACCCAGCTGCCCTGACCCTGCTTCTCAACAGATCTGTGATGTTGGTTGTGCCTGCGCA
This sequence comes from Gastrophryne carolinensis, assembly GCA_027917425.1. Taxonomy (NCBI): domain Eukaryota; kingdom Metazoa; phylum Chordata; class Amphibia; order Anura; family Microhylidae; genus Gastrophryne; species Gastrophryne carolinensis. The sequence goes on from CM051235.1 coordinate 398,695,574, forward strand.
CTAGCCTGTCCTCCCTTGTGAGGATGGGCTCCAGTGAAGATAATCTGATCAGTAGACTTCATGCCCAGGAACCTTGGTGTGTTGTTCAGTCCAGTCCAGTATTCACCTCATGCGTCAGTGATCCAGTAATAACATTATTTTAAGTACCCTCTACGCTCAGAAGCCATTGAGGTGGGATGACTGCCAGTGGTTTGCCTGTTTGCATATGAAGTTGAAGAGGGACAACAAGATTTTCAGCCTTTTTGGCTCTACAAGGAAATTCATCTTTTCGAAAGCCCTTTTGGACTTACCACTGGATCAGAAGAGAGATAATGACCTAGCTAGAAAACAAGGACAAATTCATCACGTGGGGATGAATTCAGGGGAACAGCCATTTAAGGGCATTGAGAAAGCCCGAGTGGGTGAAACATGTCTGCCCAATTTAAAAAAAAGAACTGCAAAAAAATGAGGAAATGGATGTAATTATAGGATGTAATGTATCATGTGGCTTTGATTCTTAAACTAACATGCAATAATATATGCTGCTATGCATGATGCTGCTAATGAATGTGCAATATTGTATGCTGCTATGAAAAAATTCTTATATTTAATAATCAATTATGAGGAATCAATGTATTTAATATGTATGTGATATAAATGAATTCATTTGTCAAAAACAACAATGTGAAAATACCCCTTATTTAGGGGCTCATTTTTAACTGAATATTGAATAAATTGTTAATGATGTGATGTGGTCATGTTTAGAGTAAAAAAAATCAGGAAGGCCTAAACCTGGGAATTAGTAGCAATTATGGTGCTCATTCATGGACCTTCCATATAACAAAACATAGTAAGTAGATCTCCGCCAAAATATTGAAGGGAGACACAGGCAAGGGTCACAAACAAATCCTTGAGGGAGAACATATAGTTATGTAACCCCTCAATAAAGTAGTTTAAATCAAAGAACAGGCTGAGCCAGTACACAAAACATTGTGATCCTAAGCCTTATTCGAATGCATTCCTGCATGCGGGAGTGGTGTTAGATCTCGGTTTTGGCTATTTTTTTGCCATTGTGCTATTCAGTTTTGTCCATTATTGTGCGGGTTTTCTGTTTTCCATGGCTTTTTGGCTTGCATACGCGAAAACGATTATTCTGAGCCCTGATTTGCCCTTGGTCCGGGTGTTTAAAAATGTAAGTTCCGGTCTAATCTTATGCCCCCTCTTTTTGCTGGTGGTATTGTTGGCGGCCGCTCAGACAGTGTGTGCGATGGAGCCCCTAGATGAATATCTGGCAGAGTACGAGCATCTGCATTTCCATCGGCTGCTCACCCTGTACATCGGAGAGCTTACACACACCGGCTTGCGCTGGACGTCAATCGTATGTCTGATCAACATGTGTTCTAATTGACCCCAGTGAACGGCCTTTCGCTCGAGAAGCTTAACTGCCATGATTGGCCCCCACCACAAGAAACGGGCATGCGATTGATGGCTTGACCAAATTGGTTGGCTGCCTTCAATTTCTAGAGAATGGCTCCTTCTAGAGGCTTGGGGCATTGTCTGTTGCCATGTCCCAGCCTTCGTTAAGCCGCACTCTGACTAAATTTCTTCATGGCATGTTTACCCTGAAGGAGAAATACATCTGTTTTCCTGATAACTTTGCAGCCTGGAATGTGGTAAAGTTGGGTTATTTCAAAATAGGGAATATGCCCAATGTGCATGACCTGTGGTGCAGGAGTATATGTATAGGTATGTTTAGGTGCTCATTCCTCCTGCTACTTTTTGCCAATTAGCCTATGTTTTGGCTAGCCTTTGTTCTGCTCCCCTAAACTAGCTAATCCTTGTTGCTCATTGGGCACACTGATCCCTGTGTCCAAGTTACCCAGCTCCACCCATGATGCCATCATCTTTTGGAGTATGTATTCCCATTTTGAGACTGGCAATCTGAGTGGTGGTTGGCTTCTGGGTAAGTGTTTGTATTACTGTTGACTTTCTGCACTTTCAGCTGGGCCCCATGGGATGTATTTTTGTAATTTTGAGTGTGGCCTATTTGGCTCCCTGCCCTCACCCCCTAATTGTGTTGTCATGTCCCTATTTTAAGTCACCATAGGGACTCCTTTTGCCTTCTAATGCACCTTACCTTGAGTTGGTCCTGCCAACTGTCCGTTTAAGCCAAATTACAATCTTTACACACAAACACTTACACAAGGTCACTTGCTGGACTGGCACAAATGCTCAAAGTCTCATAGCCATTACTACACAAAGTTTAATCGGTAGCAAAAATGTGGCACATCTAGACATACAAACATTTCAAAATAGATAAAAAACATACACTTGTGATTATAAAATGTGGGCTCCCCCCCCCCATACAGCCGTCACTGCCACACATACGTCACACTCACTCCCCGCCCCCTCAGCCTGTATTTTGCATTTATAAAAATTGTAGTTCACCAATCCTACATGGAGGATATTAAAAAATGATGAAAAAAATGCAATCCCAGCGTTGTCAATTCATAATGTGGTGATGGTCTCACTCCAAATGGCAAATTGCATGGGGACTCCCATATGACACTATATAGTAGGAACACAGCTAATGAGGCTGCTTCTAAGGTTGCCTTAAGGGTTCAAGTCCTTCTGCCATATAATGGAAACCCACAAATGTGGCTCTTCTCAGTGATATCCCATATAGCGCACTCTCTAAACAGAGCTTATTCTGGTGCATGAAGGGTTAATCTCCTGCTGCCACAAGAACGCCTTGGCATAATTTCTGTAGAAGATGAAAAGATTAGTAATGAGACTCCTGAGTGGTTTGCCTGTCCCAAAACTTCATGTACATTTAGTTGATGTTTAGCATATAGAGTTATGGCTATTTGAATTAAGGGTAGTAGTTCATGGTATGTATTGATTTACCCTGTTGCGTGATAATTTTTGATGCACGCCATCGCTTGGTTTGTGATGTAGCGGTGGATGGATTTGGTGAGCGGTCCACTAGGCAGTATGAGGTCCTTTTTGCTAATGGTCTACCTAGGCAAGGAGGGAGCATAATAGGGCCTCAGGGATGGAGGGTGTACTGCCCCTTTAAAAAAGAAGCTTGTGCAGGATATGGGCTATAAATAGTAGCCGTGTGGTAAGTGGAAATGTGACATATGAATCTGCTGGAACGATAGTGGTCTGTATGAGCTATGATACATCATGTCACTGCCATATAGAGAGACATTTGCTGAATTGCACCATGTATACAGTATATGCCATATAAAATACAACAAAAAACAATACAGTATTGTGTCCAGGAAGACATGTAACGGAGGCCCCATGCTTTGCTTGGATGAACTGGGCAGCTAATGTTTGATACACACTGGGGAGCTGAGGCGATGTATAATCATTGGAGCGTTGCTGGGATCCTTAGTCCGCGCAGCCAGGCAGTTATGTTGTAATGCCTTTAGAACTTATGATTGGATGACGGACTGCAAGGGGGAAGTCCCTTGACGCATAAATGAACCGATAATTGGCCCGCCCCCCACCCTGACGAAGCTCCGGTTGGCGGAGCGAAACACGTTTTGGGTAGACGGCCAGCCCACCGACGTCCCCGCTTCCCCGCACCTCAGCTCTGTTGACCGGCGCGTAGTACAAGTGGAAGCAGCTGCTTAGAACTTGGCCTGAACACGCTAACAGACGAAGGACTGTCTGACGAGTCCCCCCGGCCTCCAAAGCCTGCCTTTGCTGACATTGGAGCATCGGTATGTCCAGGGGGACATTTGAATGGCGAGTCTCCCTGCGCTTGAAGGAATTAAGACGGAGAGTCACCATAAAGTCTGCAGGACAGAGCTAAGTACAGCTACTGGCGTTCATTATAGGCGGGGAGGCGTGGCAGCAGGAGATTAACCCTTCATGCACCAGAATAAGCTCTGTTTAGAGAGTGCGCTATATGGGATATCACTGAGAAGAGCTACATTTGTGGGTTTCCATTATATGGCAGATGGACTTGAACCCTTAAGGCAACCTTAGAAGCAGCCTCATTAGCTGTGTTCCTACTATATCGTGTCATATGGGGGTCCCCATGCAATTTGCCATTTGGAGTGAGACCATCACCACATTATGAATTGACAACGCTGGGATTGCATTTTTTTCATCATTTTTTAATATCTTCCATGTAGGATTGGTGAACTACAATTTTTATAAATGCAAAATACAGGCTGAGGGGGCGGGGAGTGAGTGTGACGTATGTGTGGCAGTGACGGCTGCATGGGGGGGGGGGGCCCGCATTTTATAATCACAAGTGTATGTTTTTTATCTATTTTGAAATGTCTAGATGTGCCACATTTTTGATACCGATTAAACTTTGTGTAGTAATGGCTATGAGAATTTGTGCCAGTCCAGCAAGTGACCTTGTGTAAGTGTTTGTGTGTAGTATTTAGATTGGTCAGCGGGACGCCACGAGAGTGGCAGTGCACATGCTATTATACAGTGGATCTCCCCATCCTTTTATTCAGTGTTGATACAAAATTACAATCTTTACCTACTTATAACTGTGGCCCCCTATCTCTATAGCTCCTCTATAGCTTCTCTTTTGTAGTATATTTTGTTGTTATTTTGCCCATTTGCCTTTGTGGTTCCCCTTCCTTGTTGCTCTCTCTCTCTCTCTCTCTGTGTGTCCTTGTCTTGTTAGTTGATTGTAATTGTGGTTTGCTTTTTGGTTTGCTTTTAGGTGACTCGGTAAACCCGCTGTTGCCGTGCCTGTGAACACATTTTTTGCGGCAACAGACGCAAGGCTAGGTGACCTATAACCGGGCACACCAGCGTACCCGTGTCGTGGTGGAGCAGGCTTTTTCTGGCCTTTTAAAGACCCACTTTTGCTGCCTTGATTAGACTGGTGGGGCACTACATTACAAGCCAGCCAAGCCAAGATAATTGTGGTCTGCATAGTGCTTCACAATTTTGCATTGCAGGAAAAGGTGCCGGCTTAACTGGAGCAGGAAACCACCGCAGCTATTCAGGAGGTGCCTGGACATCTCTATTCTGGCACCCAGAGCCATGCTGGCCTGTCAGTACGGCAACACCTGGTGGACTCTCCTTTTAGTTTGGCCTGTTTTCACCCACCATGAAATCTGGTGCCAGATCTCATCCTGCTTTGGGTGTAGTGCGGGTTCGTTGCCCAGCCAGCTGCTTTAAGTCCCTCCAACTGTGCGGCATTGCATTGGCCACTCAGCTTCCCCCGGGTAAGCTTACGGTTGCTCTGTGGGGCAGCTGCTGCTTCCTGCTGACTGGGTTGGGGAGGATGACACACTGTGGTTATTGCCAGGCCCAAACAGGGTGGCTTTCAGGCTGGCAGAGGAGTGTGCTTTCCAGTCAGTGAATTAGCTTCTCCACCCTGGGCTCTGCAGTGGGCTCTGCAGTGTGACCCGGATGACATGCTCAGGGTGTGTAGTGTGGCTTGCAGCAGGGGAGTGTCTGCGGCCCAAACAGTGGTGCCTTGTGCTGGGACGCCTTGTCTGGGTGCTGTGTTCCCTTTTGCCATGCCTGGCTTCTGGGGTCTGGGGGTTGCAGTGGTGGCGATTTTGGGGCATCCTTCTCCTTCTCCACACCTATGATGTGCTTGAAGTAAGCACTATCATCAAACTACAGGGGTCAGGTGTGTGCTTTTATACACAAGTGGGTGGGTAATTTTGCCCCAATAAGACTTTATTTAAAAGGCGAGTACAGGTATTTGCAACCTAGAGGCTACAACACCATGGATGTATGCACAGTGGCCTGCACAACACTTCCAGGAACATAGGGGTGCGTCACCGATGAGCAGGAGTACATTATATTTGTAAGTGCCCATGCTATGCCATGCTTTGCCTAAGCATGTTTGCCGCTTTACACCAGGCAAATAGGCTGACAGCAGAAAAGAGTGTCCGCCGGAGTGAAGGCAATGGAATCAAGGCACATGGCGTGGCGCACAGTAATGGCGGAGGCCTGGTTTTCTCAGGCAGACAGACCTGCTCCCTAGGTAGACAAGGTTTGGGTCTGCCTGTTGAAGCACCAGATGTGAAACAGGCGCCCACCATTAGTGTGCCACCCCACATGTGGGGTTTTGTTTACATGCCAGCAGTCATACGCTCAGGCCACTGTAACATGTACCACCCTTGCCTGTTTCGCGGAGATGCTGAAGGGGCTCAGATGTGTGGACACTTAGGAGTATGGGACACAATTGCAGATTGAGACAGGAGCAAAGCCAAACAAATTACAATACGCCAATAATGGCAGCCTGGAGAGCTGTGGCTGCCATATTGCCTAGGTGTGTCAGTGATTCGGAGATGCCTATACACATGCTGTTTTGGAGCAACATGTGCCTACTCAGAGGTGGATATGCACATAGTGGCAAGGTCAGCCAAATCGGTTAGGCCAATACATGCATTGGCCTGCTGCACATGGGGGAGGTGTGAGACCCAGATATTTAAAGAGGAAACATTGCTGTTAGAAGTGTCACACCACCATCATGTGAAGGTTACTTTGCACGTGTAGCTAAACTAGGGCAATACATGATTGGAGAAAAAGCAGATCCTGCAATAGACTGGTGGGGAACACTTGCATCTACAATAAAGAGGCCTTTGGATTGTGTTTTTTCATTGTAAACTTTCATGACATCGAGGTACATCTTCAAGCCCAACACACATGCCAAGAAGACGTTGGCAATGGAGGTGGCGGACCACCTGAATGCACAGGGGGTGACGGCTTAAACACACATCCAGATAATGCAGCATTGTTCAGACCTCAAAAGATGGAACAGGCCCCGGATGAGGCAGTTTTTCTGCCAGAACATCCCAGGTAAGTGGCTGGTCCATCGATAAGTTGTTCACTAATTCAGAGCTGTGTTACAGAATTGTTCTCTTCTAGTGTCAAAGTTCTGGCATAGGATCAAACCAATTCAGAGCCAAAGGGTCCAACCAGTGCCCTGCCAAAGACTGGATGTGCGGGTAAGGTGTCACCCCAGAAATCTGCCAATGTCCTCATCCTCCTCTTCAGGAACCCCCGCATATGGGGAGGCCCAGGTGTTGGGCTTGAAGTCCCAGCCAGAGCAGGAGAACTCAGGTAGGACAATATACAACCAGCACACACCTCAAGGCAAGGAACTCCCACTGACATGTCTGCTAAGTGCTGGTGTTTTGTGCTCCTCTGTCCCTACAGACTCATTGGACCCAGATGGCAGCAATGGGGCCAACCAAGGCTGGACCTTCCCACAACTCAGGTGGGTTAGCCAAAACATAAGCTGCCATCTCCAGGAGCATGCCTAACATCACAAATGTATCTAGTTCTGAAATATGTTGTCATGTCCTTACAGACCCAGAGGAAGGCATGGCACCAAGGTGGAAGGTAGATCCCTAAAATGGTAAATGACAGGGCTGCTGTCAACTGGGACCATTTGTCAGGGATGACTGGGAGACATATATTCAAGTACATGTTGACCTGCTTTTCTTTTGCCTTTACAGGTGCCATAGAGAATTGCACTGGGCCGGGTCAAAGATGGACCCTCAAAGTTTTAGAGATTTTATATTTTTATAAAGATTTAAATGGTGTTAAAAATCTTTACAAACAGTTTAAAAAAAAACAACATTTAAGTAGAGGAGTCACAAAGGACCAAAAAAAAAATGAAAAAAGTTAAATAATAAAAGCCAAATAAAAGATGTAGTATGGTGTGTTCAGAAAATACAACATGCTTAATGTAGGGTGCAGATAGGAAAGTTGATATGGGAGAAGGTGGCAGCAACTACTAGGGGAGGTAAGATGAGGAAGAAGGTGAGTGACACTGGACACACACACTACATGGGATGCCCCAAAAGTAACCAGAAGATCGCAGAAGAAGAAGGTGAGTCACACTACTGACAGGTAATACATGGGATGCCCCAAAAGGAACCAGGAAGAAGAAGGTGAGGGACACTGGGGACACACACTACATGGGATGCCCCAAAAAGAACCAGGGGGAAGAAGGTGAGTCACACTGCGGGTAAGTTCACAAACATGGGATATCCCAAAGGTGGTGTTCAGAAGAAAAAACCTGTATGCATATGCCGGCATGCAAGCGAGATGGCGACAGATAACCAAGAACAAAGTACTTGGCTTAAGATGCTAGTTCACCAGCCATATACGTAATTGCTCGCCTAAAACGAAAGCTTAGGTGAAACACTTACACTCACATACGTCTGTCCGAGGAAATTTTGCACACGGCTGAGAATAATACGAGCGTAATACGAGTTTGCATTTGTGCAAAACCAAGCAATCACGGCGAGGCTTAGAATCCGGTTATTAAGGTGACCATGAGTTAAATGAGCTTGCCAGTGGCTTGAAGACAATAAAGAATGGCCACTAACATGCACATGCATGCACATGAGTATCTGGAAGCTCACAGGAACATGACAACCTCTGGCTGATCCTTGACTAACCTGTGGTGAATAGAATACAAGGCTGGAACATGGATGACCTCAATTAACCTTGTGCGACAGCTCAGCACCTGAGCTCACACTCCTCTATCCACAATCCTCTCAGTGGTGGTGGGAAAGGATCTGAGATTCTCGTGGAACCTCTGATTAGATAACTGTAACGCTACATTAAATTTTACTTTATCATAACAATTCCTAAATTAGGATCAAGATCTCTATGATCACATGACATTCCGCGCACAGCACGAGGTCACAGAACAATCCATCCACAGCCATGAGAAGAACTCCCGAGTCCAGGCCCTGACCACCCAAAAACATTATTCCTGGCACAGGAATGTTCATTCTTGCCTAGATCTGCCTTCCCGTTTTATTGCATTGCAGAAAAGTTCCCAAACACCCAGCTGAGGAAAATGCTCTGTGAGTGGAAAAATACTTTTTTGGCTTCATCTTCCTCACACATTAACACATCCTCTCCGGACAAGGTATCTGTGTGTCAGCTTCATCACTGGACTGGGAAGCTTCAGGTTTGGCCTAATGAAAGGGATGACCATGTGTCAGATTTCAGACTTCATTTGTGGACTAGTTCTGTTCCAAGTTATGTAGGTCATTATATTTCAGCTCCAATGGTCTGGCACTGGTGGTTTTCAGGACACAGAAGACCAATGCAGGTCATACATGACAATCTCTGGCTGACAATGAAATCATAAAAATGATCGAACTGAAATTTAAAGGAGGCAGATTACAAAATACTATATCAACTGTTCTGATCAATTCTAGTCAAAACGTAAATTTAAGGATTATTGGCAAGTGGCAAGATCTAGGTCAAGTTATCCGGCACTATTTAGTTTTTTCATTTTTTGCCAGAAGAAGTGAGTTAAAAAAGTCCCCCACCACTGGGCTCTCATCCTGGCACACCAGGCATAGGAGCTAGTATCCCAGGGCTTAGGGACTGAGGGGCCAGAATCTGTCCCTGCAAGAGCACCAACTTTGCCTTTTGGCACAGGTCTGGAATACCTGGAAGAACATCTGGCTTATGTTCATGGACACCAGACTCTTCTGCACCACCAGTGCCAAGGAGGGGTGTCAAGGGAGTAATTCGGCACTGGGGAATCTGCCAGACCGGGGTTCTTCTGATTATTATACCCTTTGAAGAGGTATAGGAATCACTTGGACCCCTTAAAGTGGAGCAAAACCTGGGATTTTCACTATGCTGGATTTTGACCCGTCCCCATGGACATTTGGGATGCCCCACTGTATGAAAGATCACCGTTTGCTCTGATTTTCTTACGTATTCAAGGAACCCATGGCACAGGTGTGGCTTCTCCGTCCATGCATATTAAAGTGAGGCTAAAAATGCTGAACATCAAAAAGCTGTGGTATCATTCGCATCCTTCTGATAGGGGCAGCCACGCACAGCCATTTAGCCATTTAGATGCAGGTGATGCAACCGATGGCTACATATGCGTATTGGGCTCGTGGGAGAGGTAAGCTCAGAGGCATAGCTGGGGGGATGCAACCGATGGCTACATATGCGTCTTGGGCTCGTGGGAGAGGTAAGCTCAGAGGCATAGCTGGGGGGAAGGACGGGGGGCATGTGCCTCAGGTGCATCCGGTTAGGGTGCGCGAAAGGGGGCCTGACCACAGGTGGCACAGATGGCAGTTCTGGAACATCCCACTGTGTGAACCCCATTGATCGCCCACACTCCCCTTTCTGGCACTCTCACGCCGCATTCTCCAAAACCGATTTATGCCGAGTATGCACGGCATAAAGCGCTGAATGGACAAGGTTCCACACATATGCAGTGGTAATGGCAGAAAGGTGAGTTGTGTAGGTTATCTGGGGGGTTTCATACAACAGCCCATCCCAAATTGGGATGCCCCAGGGAAAAGGACATATCACCAGATTGATTTTAGTAGGGATATTTGATAGTTATGGTCACCGGACCCTTATTAGTCCAACTATTACCAAGTGCTGGACTTGGTTTGACTATTTAAAGCAAAAAGAGGGTTCTCCTACTGAGCACTGGGCTCCCGATCCCCAACCAGGAGCAGCAGTGCAGTGATTTTAGCTGCTAGACAGACCATAACTGATTGTTTAGACACTGTGACTGCTGTGCAGTGATTGGCTGACTAAAGAGTCAGTCTCCCTTGGCCACCGGGGGATCAGGCACCTGGCACTGGGCTGTTTTTAGACCAAAGCCTCAATTCAAAGACACATTCGTCCGGACTTCCGTAGCTGTCTGTGAAAGTTTGGGTGGGTGTTAGTCTTTTTTTTGTTTTTTTTTTGTTCATTTTTCATTTGTACGAACGTTCGGGAAAATATAGCGTATATGCGCTTTCGATGAACGGAAGCAAATCGGATCATTTCCGTTAGTTCGGATCATTTTCCAAACAAAATCTGATATTTTTCGTTCGTTCAGATAACGTTCAGATACGGTATTGGGATGGGCTTACGTCTGATTCAGAGAGCTGATTTCCGACGGACCACCACCCTATAAATCCGTTTCATTTCCGATCCACTTACGGGACCTGCTATTGTTGAACATGTTTTGCGGCTATGTGGAGGAGTCTGCGCGTCTTTAGCTCCAAGGCATTGCATGTATCAACATGGCCGAGGCCATAAATTGTATAGCAATGCATACCTGAATCAATACATTTCATGTATGCCTTATAGATGCATTTTAATGCTGACCTTAATTAGTCCTTAGCATGTAAACATTTATTTTCCCACACATCCATATAATTGCTATATTTTTTTAGACTTATGTCCTTTGTGAATTACATTTGGATTGTTGAACTTGAATATTAATTTGTTGTAGGAGTTATTGTTTTAGTCGGTTACCTTTGCTTTGTGTAATTATTTTATATTTGGTTGCAAGAACCGCAAGATGTGCCACTCACACAACATACAAGCAGTGTTTGGTCCAGCTATGCGATTCCTCAGTGTTCTTGCAGGGCATCCAGGGTCGTCCCATGATGCTTATATATTGCAGAGCTCCGGCTAATTTCGTCAGTTTGAGTCAGGAGAATTATCTGGTGGATGGCTCCAGGGTAAGTTTGCTCACATTCCATCAATCCATTTTCACTGTATGGCAATGAATATAGTTGATGACTCATGTCTTAACCTATGGCTGTTTTTAGCCCTTGATGACATGTTAAACAATATTGTAGCTTAGAATGTGTATTTTATGTTAGTATTTTTAAATACTTTCAGGGGATTCTGGATATCCACTCCTGCCCTTGCTCCTGATGCCCGTTCTTTGCCTGCAGAATGCGGGCCAGGGGTTCTCTAATCGGGCACTATGCAAAAAACTTGGGCCGTGGTGGCGAGGGCCCTCTGGCTTTTGAAGTCCAGATTTAGGTGTTTGGACCATACGGGGGGGGGGGGGGGGGGGCACTGCAGTATGACCCCAACAAGGTTATACCAATAATTTAATTTACGTTTTTTAACAGGGACCACAACTGAGTGTCAGGGTCCTTTAGTTGGTGGGCGAGATGCAGGAGCTGCGCAACTCGTTGGGGACCACAGATGAAGAATAATGTTATGTGGCCTGCCATTGCTATGTATTTTGTTTTTTATAGTTGTAAAAATTTGACATTTTCAAAATTTAAAACAATTTTATATTTTATGATGGAATAAAAAAAAAATGTTACAGTGTCATTTCATTTACAAAATACATTAACACAAAACTAATGGGCCCAGAAATATTTAAAGATGAATATTCACATGACCGGGAAGTGATTTGGGTAAGTTTTAGGGGGCTAAAATGGAAGAAGAACCTAACCGCGAAGTGGTTTGGATAAGTTTTAGGGGGCTAAAATGGAAGAAGAACCTAACTGCAAAGTTGTTTGGGTGAGCTTTAAGGGTCCAAAAGGGAAGATGGAGGATAGTGCTAAGTGGTTTGGGTGAGCTTTAAGGGTCCAAAAGGTGAGATGGAGGATAGTGCTAAGGCCCTTATTTATGAAGGAATAGCGACAGGTAGCGACGGGTGAGCGACCGGTAATGACGGGCACCGCCACGAGAACGCCGGCTCCCCACCACAATCACACATTTATCAAGCCGATCCTGCTTAGCGACTGAGATAGCGCCAGATAGCCACTCATTCATCATTATTCCAGCCTCAGCCCACAGCGCCAGCGTCCGACCTTGAACAGCGACAGGTTTGACCTCTCGCTACCTGGCGCTCTCCAATGCATTTCAATGGAACAATCTTTAAATATTCATAATTAATTGTTATTAATGTTTTTTTTTTTTTTTTTAAATGTGAAAAATTCTGTGACCACTTCTGCCATGTTAGATATTTTTTTTAAGGTAAAAAAAAAAAAAAAAAAAAAAAAATTGTACAGAATTGATATTACAGGTCTGATATTATTGTATTCATATTACTAAATTCTTTAAAAAATTTTTTTTTTTTGGTTTCCAAAAATATGGTGGTTTGGGGGTTAAAAAACTACTTTTAACACATCGCCGCCAGCGCTCTGGGGTTTAAACATGCATTTCACAGCGCGAGAATTTTTTGAGCGTGATTTTTTGATGAATATGGTGGGAGCCGGTCGCTCTGACCAGTCGCTATCATGCGCACCCATACATCGCGGAACCTGTCAAATAGCGACTCGTCACCCCGTATTCAACATTACTGCACACCGACTCAGTCGCTATCAACAACCGAACAATGGCCAAGCACAGCGACTACTAGCGGGCGCTCTGAAAATGCCGCTACAGTCGCTCAACTGTCGCTACCTGCCAGCTATTAATGAATCGGCCTCCCCGTGATTTAGCTAAACATTGTAGTAGAAGTGAGGGTGGCAAATATGTAGTCAAGCACTTTAATGAGTTAAGTTTGTAGTGCGCAGGCGCAAGATCGTAAGGATTTCCGTCTGGACGAATATTTATTGAAAAAGGGAAACCGAATCTAACAGGAAACGTAAAGGATTCGTGGTAGGATACGATGGGAAAAGGGCAAAAACGAAAGCCTACGTTGTAACATGTGAAACTGTCAGACCTGATGGAGCGCACACAGTAGAGGGAGCTATTTTGATTTTTGAACAGCCTTAAAGTGGACCAACACCCAGGATTTTGACTATCCTGGGTTTTGGTCCACTTCAGGGGGGCACCCCGATTGGGGGTGCCCCGCTGTGTAAAACCCCCCAGAAAGCCCCCAATACTCACCTCAACACGCTCCCTTGTGGCCACGGACAAGTGGGTGACAGCGGCGGACAAGACAGTGCGCCCGCCGCCGCCTCCCGCACGTCGCTCTGACAGGGCGCGCGCCCGCGCCGGCCATTCACAAGCGGCCGGCGCGGGCACGCGCACGTCTAGAGGAGCGCGCGGGAGGCGCTGAGGTGAGTTTATTTGGAGTTTTGGGGGGGGGGCCCTCACCGTGGGACATCCCGATCTCGGATGTCCCGCGGTGAGGGAGGTGATCGGCCCGGGAATCTTATAGATTGGGTGATGGTCCACTTTAAAGGTTAAAGGTTTTCCTGGGGTCCAGGGCAAGCCTGTTTGGGGATGCCCATTGTGTGGAACCCCCAGGAATTCCTGGTATTGTTACCATTTACAATCAGTATTCTATACTGTGCATAATGGCATAGAACGCTAAATGGAAGGGGAGTGGCAAGCATTCCCAGGCATTTCACTTATCAGGGCATCCCAAAATGGGATGTCTGACTTAGAGGGAGACCACTGGCCATGTAGTCTTATAGACTATAGGCTGGTGCTTGCTCTGTTTTAATTAATAACATTTTTCATCCTTATTTTTTGTCAGCTAGTCTAGGCCTGAGGGAATTTGATTAGGTCTAAGGGCACAGGAAGCCATAGGGTTAGAAGTAGTAGGTGTGTGTGTGTGTGTGTGTGTGTGTAGTGTGTGTGTGTAGTGTGTGTGTGTGTGTGTGTGTGTGTGTGTGTGTGTGTGTGTGTGTGTGTAGTGTATGTGTGTGTGTGTGTGTGTGTGTGTGTGGGGTTGTGGTGCTATGATGCAGGGCTTTTAACCAGCCCCTTCTTGTTGACCATAAGCCCCACAGACCACATCAGAGTGATGCTCAACTTTTTCCTGCATTGCCCTGACTGCACTCACACATTGTTTGTCTGACTGCATGGATGGGTCAAAGGCGGAGTACAAATTGCTGTGTTCGCCGGCATACAATGGCTATATATGCACCCCCACCAAAGGGGAGGGCAGTTGCTGCTTAGGGGTGCAGTGTTGGTTGGAGGCTGGTTGCTGGTTACTGGTGCAGTATTGGTTGGAGGGTGGTTGCTGCTTATGGGTGCAGTGTTGGTTGGAGGCTGGTTACTGGTGCAGTATTGGTTGGAGGCTGATTGCTGCTTATGGGTGCAGTGTTGCTTGGGGGCTGGTTGCTGGTTACTGGTGCAATATTGGTTGGAGGCTGGTTGCTAGTTGCTGGTTATGGGTGCAATATTGGTTGGGGCTTGGTGCTGGTTAAGGGTGCAGTACTGAACAAACAAGAGAATGTCACCATGGATTCCAATAAATTTACATTTAATATGCCCGTTTAATATGGCAATCCCAAAAGTTCTATATTACCGGTTACATGTGATGTGTTTTGGGTGCAGTGCTAACTGGATATGCTGTGCTGGTTAAAGCAACTTGGTGGAGTTTTTTTCCCTTGGCTAGAGTAGGTGGAGTTCCATCTAAAGCCTAGTTTATTGATGGCAGGATGGTCTGCATGCTGGGCCCGAATCACAACATATTTACTGTTTAGGCAGCTGCAACAAAACAGCGTCCCCCTTATAGAGCGTCAGAAGGCCACCAACTCCCCCTCCATTTCCAAGAAGCGGGGATGTTATGGAGAGCTGAGGGTTGTGTCCCCCTCACCCGCTTCACATGTGGCCGGCCATGTTATCCAAAGTGAGCAATTACGGGAGGCTCCAGTGTCCAGGGTGGTTGTCTTATTTTAACCCAATGAAGCCCACAAACAAAGCAACTTTTGATTTGATTGATCATTAAATGTTTTGATCAAAACAAATGAAAATCATTAATATTTTTTTCTTTTTTTCAGTTCCTACAGATGGTATTACCTTAACCTTGAAAATCCAGCTCCTTCAGATTGACTGAAGCAATAAAAGAAAAACCACGAAGGTTAAAAAATGTGACCAATCATGTGATCAAAAGCTGCCAAAATAATACGTGTCACTGAATCCCCTAATCAGTGGGCAGCCTTTGGGGTGTATGCGTTGTCTGCATCATTCTCTCCCTTTATTCAACTCTTTTTCATATTCCCTCCATCTCTCTCTCTCATTTGCTTCATTTCCCTCCTCCTATTTTCTTTCTTTTTCATCTTGTCTCAATCTCTCTTTTCCACATTTCATCCAACTCTCTTTTCCATTCTTCTGGTTATTTCTCAGATTTACATTCTCCCCTCCTTCTTACTTATTTACTTACTTCTCCTCTTTTACACCTTTCCTCATTCACTTTTTGCACTCCATCCTTCTCCTCTTTTACAGATTCCCTCCATCTCTCTTTTTAAAATTCCCTGCTTCTTCTCTCTTACACCTTCCCCTTTGTTTAACATTCATCCATTCTTCTATTTTACACCTTCCCTTTATCTTTCTGTTTCACAATAACTTCATCTTCTCTTTTACACCTCCCCTTTATACCTCTTCCATATCTCCCACGCCTCCTTTTCATTGACACTTTCCCTCCAACTCTCTTTTCAATATTTTCCCCCTTTTCATTGACGCATGTCCTCCATCTCTCTTTTACACATTCACGGATTATCCTTCTGTTTTACACCTTACCTCTGTTTTTCTTTTCTATATTCCCCTTTCTCCTTCTTTTACATCTCCCCTCCCTCTCTCTGTGCCACTTTCCCTCCTTCTCTTTGCACCCCCTCTCCACATTTTCTCCTTGTATTTTACACCTTGCCTTCATCTCTCTGTTTCACACATCCTCCTACTGCTTCTGTTTTACACCGTCTCCCTATCTCACATTTTCACATTCACTACTTCCTCTCTTACATTTTTATTCCATTTCTCTGCTCAAAATTCTCCCTATTTTAACTTTTGCACCTTTCCTACATCTCCCTGTTCCACATTCCTTCTTTTACACCTTCCTTCCAGCAACAAAGGATCACAGCCCACGCGGATTTTGCCAAGGTGATGGGAGTGGGATCGTCTGGTCAGAAGTCAGTTAGGGATATGCGTTGTTGGCCTCTATTTCATTCCCATGATTCCCATGTGAATGAGACTCATCTGATCCCTATAGGCATCTTGTTGATATTTATTTCATGCTCAGATCGCTTGTATTGGCGTTTCATCATTTGCAAGCTCATCATTTTCTGTATCTTTAGGAATCTGGCGCGGTGTCCTGGCACGCCTCTCCTCTGTGGCGAGCAATGTACGGAGAGCTGACACTCAATCTTAGAAGAGCGCAGATATCTGCATACATTGTGCTGAACCCCCATGAACAGCTGTCCTGGCTCATGGAATCACGGAGTGTGTTTGGGCTGTGGGCGCCGAGGGAGGGGGATAGAGCTCGGCAAACGCTCAGCCACAGAGCATTTCAGGTCAATGCTGAGAGTGCTGTAAGAGCATCGCCTTCATCCTGAGCTATCTCACCCAAATGCTCTTCATCTGAAGGGATGGTCCCTCTTTGGAACCCCTGTACCTCTGTTCTAGAGGGGGAAAATGCTGATGTTGAAACATTTTAGAACAATATTGATGTGAGTGTAGAAAAAGCATGTATTTCACTTTATGCTCCAGGTGCCTCCATTGTCTGGTCAGGTTTCCTGGTGCTTTTTGTCTCTCCAGGTGCAAAAGGTGGTGTATGTCCATATTTGATTGCATTTTTGATGTGTATTTTTGTGTGGCAAAATAATGTCTTAAAGTGGACCAAAACCCACCCTGGACTCTATGAGACTCCAGGGCAGGCATTCTCATCCCCCCCAGGCATCCAGATTCAGGATGCCCCGCTGTGTCAAACCCCTCAGGTCGCCCTTCTGTCACGGTCCAACGGTGCATGTGCGAGCAGCGGCCGCATTCCCGCTATCCCTTTAGCAGGGTGTGTGCCCGCATCAGGCATTTGTGAATGGCCATCACGGCCACGCTCCCTATTAAAGAGCAGCAGGGGATGCGGCCGCCAGCATGCTCTGATCCACTCGCTTTAGATAAGCTTTTGGACAAAGGGACGGGAGCGGATCTGAGCGCGCTGACTGGACAAGAGGCTGCGCCTGCGCCGTAGGACCGAGGAAGAGTGAGTGAGATCGGGCGACCTGATGTGCCAGGTAGTGCTTTGTAGCGGCAGGCAGCGTCTGGTGAACACCGGACACTGTACGCAAAACCACATTTAAGAAAGCGAATCTGGTGAGCGCCTCTAACAGCGCCATGTAGCGTCACATGTATTAAAGTGGACCAACACCCAGGATTTTGACTATCCTGGGTTTTGGTTCACTTCGGTGGGGCACCCCGATCGAGGGTGCCCCGCTGTGTGAAACCCCGCAGAAAGCCTCAAAAACTCACCTCTCCCCGCTCCCACGTGACCGCTGCAGCCGATCCCCGCCGGCGGACAAGCGGGAGGCAGCGACGGATAAGAGAAACCCCCCAGAAACCCCTAAATCCCTACCTGCTCCTCGATCCAGCGGCGCCCGCCGCAGCCTCCCGCGTGTCACTCTTACAGGGCGCGCGACCACGCCGGCCATTGACAAACGGCCGGCGCGGGTGCGCGTCCTGCTAGAGGGATGCGCGGGAGGCGGCGGCGGGCGCCGCTGGATCGAGGAGCAGGTAGGGATTTAGGGGTTTCTCTGGGGTTTCACACAGCCCGATCGGGGTGCCCCGCAGTCAGGGTGCTGATCTCCCGGGCCGATCATGGGGGGGTGTTGGTCCACTTTAATCCAGGCGGCTCATCGTATAGTGAAAAAGGGGGGGAGGGGGAGATTCTTGTTAAGAGAACCCCCTCAAGGTTGAGTAGTTTACTGGACTGTAGGTCAATGATGGTCTTGTTTTAGGTCAGTAGTAAAAATGAATTCTTTTATTCTTTGAACCGTTGTTTGTATCACTTTGCATAAGTTTCACATTCCATATACATTTTTTTCACATATTTCCATATATGATTTTTCACATATTTCACATGGCAGGTATACAGGTATATTTCACCATATTTCACCATTCACATATTTTGTTCACATATTTTGGAAAATAGAGGGGGGTAAGCAGATAATAGTTACTTATCTGGTCTTCCCCCAAAATTTCAAGTAATCTGTTGAGTACAGTCTGTAGCAAGGGTCTGGTTGCCAATATGCAGCAAGCGTATCACCTTTGATATATATCCAGTAGGCGGTGCAAACGTTTCGCATAAGCTGCTTCCTCAGTGCACTCACTCTACAGGAAGGAGCGCTTGCTTTCCTCTAGGTCAGGTTAAGTCTTCTTTAAAAAGTCTTATGAAATAGTTTTGATTGTTTGCTGGGCTGGCGCTTGAATATTAAATCATATGCTGCAAGGTCAGGATACACTCTAGTCCAGAGTTCAGTGCCCGTACTGTGTACGGGTGGCGTCTGTGGTCCCCGCTCCCGCCTGCGTGTCGGATGTGTATGCCGCGCCCAGCATCGTATAGTGCTGGTGCTCTAGGCTCCATGTAGTACTTGTCTGTGGCGCTCTCCCATACATTTCAATGGGCTTTCATTGGTTGTGTATAAAAAGCTTTAGGCATTTTTTTTGCTCAAATCATTGTGTGACCTCTCCTGTCTGCAAACAAACACTTTTATACATTTTTTGGACTTTTTATGCAGAATTGTCATTACAGGTTTGGCACTAAAGTATTATTGTCCCAGTGTTAAAACAATGTCATTCCATGTGTTTCCGATTTATTACTGGTGTATATGTGTTCAAAAACAGACTTTAATCACACTGGCGCTCTATGTTACGGCGCCCAGCTTTAGAGCGCCAACGGTGCGTGTGTGTGTAGTTTTTGTTAAATATTATGTGGAGCGCCGAGAGCTGGACGCACTGAGCTAGCGATACCTCTCGCTCACTACAGCGCTGTACTGGTGTTAGAGCGTCCAACATACATCACATTAATCAATGCCGGCTAGGTTACTAGAGCGACCGAGACGCTACCCGTCCCAGTACCCAGTTACAGCGTCTACTAATGGTCGTTCTAAGCGCCGCTATACAGACGCTCATCTGTCGATACTTGGCATTAGTAATGAATCAGCCTCCACGATAGGCAAATGAATCATTTATTGATGCAGCTCTGTATGTTACACCTAAAAGAGGGACAAATGAGAGCAATCAGGGACAAGGGGTGTGGGACAGTCCCTCCAAATGAGGGACACTTGGGAGGTATGGAAGAAGGTAAAGATTAGAGGAAGGAGGGATACTTATCAAAAAAGGACACACACACACAGCGTCGGCGCTCTGGATCTGGTCGCTATAGCACAAAGTGCCAGACGCTGTGTGATTAAAGTCTGTATTTGAACACATATCCACCAGTAGCATTAACACTTTAGTGCCAGACCTGTAATGACAATTCTGCATAAAAATATAAAAAGTCAAAGAAAAATGTTTGTTTGCAGCCAGGAGAGGTCACACAATGATTTGAGCAAAAAAAAAAAGTCAAACACGCTGTTTAAACACAAGCAAATGAACGGCCATTGAAATGTATGACAGTGAGCGAAACGTAATACCTGGAGCTATGGAAGCTAGAGCACTGGCGCTATACGTTGAGCAGCCTGTAATAATACTTTGGACACTACATGGTGCTCACCAGATTCGCTTTCATGAATGTGGTTTGCGTACAGCGCCCGGCGCTACGAGGCCCTCCCTGGTGCTATCCCTTTTAGAATAACCCCCTAAGTTTGCCTTACAGGCTCAGACAGGGCCCACAGGGTTACCAGGGAATCCCCCAGTGGACCCCTGGGCTCAAGGGCCTATTAGAGGTCCTTTATCCATAAGACCTTAAAAATCTCTAGCTTACTTGTTGCATCCCAGGTGCACAGGGCAGTTAGGCATACTCCTTCTGAGCATATAAGGTGGGCCCCCAGAGTCAGTTCTAATGGAGGACCCCAGACACCCCAGTCCAACACTCCTGCCTTACGTCCTATTCTTTCTATAATAACTTGCCACCCATTTATTTCTCTTCTCATTTCTATATCATCTTTTTCTGTTTCTCTTTCTCCCATGTATGCTCACTTTTATTCATCCTTCCTTCCTCTAATCTTTACCTTCTTCCATACCTCCTAAGTGTCCCGTATTTGGAGGGACTGTTCCTCTTTTGAGTCCACACCCCCCTGTCCCTGATTGCTCCCATTTTTCCCTCTTTGAGCTGCAGAGCTGCATCAATAAATGATTAATTTGCCTATTCACAGTGTTTCTATTGTTGGAACTGTTACACCCTATCTCCTATCCATCCCTCAATGAGGGGACGTGGCTTCATTTAAAAATTGTCCCTCTTTCCCACCCTGAAAAGTTGAGAGGTACGGTATGTTCTTTCTCTCCCATCATACCCCCCGCTCTCCTATTTTCTTCCCTCAGTGATGAATACAGGCCCTGTATCTGCAACTTACATTGTGGTAAATATTCGCATGACATCATTGCCTACTGGCAATTTGATTGGCTGATATTCAACCAGCATTTTAATAGTGACACTTTCCCATATTTGAATATTGCTTCTTTGGAAAACGTTTGTGAATAAATCCAGGCGGATCCTGTACCGGATAACACAGAGATATTCGCTGTCCCCTGAGGATCACGCAGTGTACAATTCCCGGCTTCTGCTTCTAGAACATCTGTATATTGGGGGGGGGGGTTCCTGTGGCCGGACCCTCTGCTGCAGCTGGCCTTGTTTTACTTTTACAATCTGACCTCCCTATTTATTTATATGGGAAGAGGAGCTGATCCCGAGGCGCCGGACACCTGAACCAGCAACAGGCCCCTCCCACAAAAGCACTGGGACTCCCAACTGGATTTAATGAGAGACAAGGAGGAACAACAGACATTAAATATAGTGTATTAATAATTATATTATTACTAATAATAATAACAAATATAATAATAACCATTGTAAGATGCCAAAGATTCTTAACAGATCTGTAGCTGGACCTTTATGAGTGCAGCAGTGTAGTGTCCAGCCTGATTCATCTATACTGCTACCCAACATCCATATCTATTCATCTCCTGTACACTGCAGCCTAACTTATTCCAAGCCCTCTCCATATCACAGCCAGACTAATCTGACCCACAACACACTGCCCAACCCCTGTCCTTATACATCTATACTGCAGCCTGACCCACAGCCAAATGTATTCCAATCCCTATCACAGCCTGACTAATCTGTCCCACTGCCCAACCCCGATCCCTATTCATCTATACTGCAGCCTGACCCACAGCCAAATGTATTCCAATCTCTATCCCTATCACAGCCTGACTAATCTGTCCCACTGTCCAACCCCTATCCCTATTCATCTATACTGCAGGCTGACCCACAGCCAAATGTATTCCAATCCCTATCACAGCCTGACTAATCTGTCCCACAGCCCAACCCCTGTCCTTATACATCTATACCGCAGCCTGACCCACAGCCAAATGTATTCCAATCCCTATCACAGCCTGACTAATCTGTCCCACTGCCCAACCCCGATCCCTATTCATCTATACTGCAGCCTGACCCACAGCCAAATGTATTCCAATCCCTATCACAGCCTGACTAATCTGTCCCACAGCCCAACCCCTGTCCTTATACATCTATACTGCAGCCTGACCCACAGCCAAATGTATTCCAATCTCTATCACAGCCTGACTAATCTGTCCCACAGCTCAACCCCTATCCCTATTCATCTATACTGCAGGCTGGCCCACAGCCAGGCTGACCCACAGCCAAATGTATTCCAATCTCTATCCCTATCACAGCCTGACTAATCTGTCCCACAGCCCAACCCCTATCCCTATTCATCTATACTGCAGCCTGACCCACAGCCAAATGTATTCCAATCCCTATCACAGCCTGACTAATCTGTCCCACTGCCCAACCTCTGTCCCAATTCATCTATACTGCAGGCTGACCCACAGCCAATTGTATTCCAATCTCTATCCCTATCACAGCCTGACTAATCTGTCCCACAGCCCAACCCCTATCCCTATTCATCTATACTGCAGGCTGACCCACAGCCAAATGTATTCCAATCCTTATCCCTATCACAGCCTGACTAATCTGTCCCACAGCCCAACCCCTATCCCTATTCATCTATACTGCAGGCTGACCCACAGCCAAATGTATTCCAATCCTTATCCCTATCACAGCCTGACTAATCTGTCCCACAGCCCAACCCCTATCCCTATTCATCTATACTGCAGGCTGACCCACAGCCAAATGTATTCCAATCCTTATCCCTATCACAGCCTGACTAATCTGTCCCACAGCCCAACCCCTATCCTTATTCATCTATACTGCAGCCTGACCCACAGCCAAATGTATTCCAATCCTTATCCCTATCACAGCCTGACAAATTTGTCCAACAGCCCAACCCCTGTCCCTATTCATCTATACTGCAACCTGGCCCACAGCCTTAGTCATCTGACAAACCCTATTTCTATTCACCTATACTTAAACTGAACAGATGTTCTGCTACGGGTGGGACAATACCGCTCTGGCGGCCTCTGTCCCGCTGGCCACCTCAGGTCCCTGGGGATACTAAAATGTCCTTTGCAGGGGACTGTCCCGCTGCCCCCCGCCATCTGCAGGTGACAAATGCAATGTGCGCGGCCTCTGCTGCACTGTTGCGGGGCTGCCGCGGGTGGTGCGGGGAATAGAATAGAAGCAGGCTGGACTTATACTTCCTAGCCTCTTCTTCTGCCCTCCCCCTACTCTGCGACCTAGCGTAATGAAAAGGGCATCACATGAAAGCCTGTGTCATAATCCTGGGTCATAGGGAGGCTGGGGACAGCTGGGCGTTGTGAGCATCCAGCACATGCCTCACACTGATGCTCCCTCTGAAGAGAGAGAGAGTGTGAGAGAGAGTGTCAAGAGCTGCAAAGGACAAGGTAGAAAGAATGAATGAATGTGCTTCCGCATCCATTCCATTCCAAAAAAAAAAAAAAATGTCAGTCTGTAAGGGCACATCTGACCCAGCCTTAAAGTGGAACAACAACCAGGATTTTGACTATCTCGGGTTTTGTTCCCTGCTTCTGGGGCCTCCCGAATTGGGATGTCCCATTGTGTGAAGCCACCAGGATTGGACGTAATCACTCTTCATAGTCCAGAGGCCCATGCATGGATTCTCGTCCAATCAGAGCCATTTGCCATGCATACAGTAGGTCATTTTGCAAACAGCCCGGATAGGCTTCAATGGGGAGCAAGTGCGAGTGCATCACCAGTGGTGCGCGCACTCCCGCTCCAGCCTATCTCAATGCCTGGGGTTGGAGCGCATGCATAGCCTGAGGATGCTGGGGATGCAGGCGCTCTCGCTCCCCACTGAAAACAATCAAAGCCATTCACTGACACACATATGCACAGCAAACAGCTCTGAGAGCCCAGCTTGTACATAAAGGTAGATGGTGGGGAGACTTGCTGCAAGCAGAGATATTGTCTGCACCCTGTTAGCAACTAGTGTGCATGGATGAAAGAGGGTGTTTTCTGGGTGTCTGACCTGTGGCAAGGCTGGAAAATGGAGGAAAGCACTGGAATACAGGGTAGGCAGGCTGCTGATTGCTGGCAGCCTGATCAAAGACTGGAGCAGTCTAAATGCTGAGAGGTGGGCGGGTTTTCAGAGCTGCAGAGAGAGGAAACCAATCGGGACATCTGGAGTGAGGGGTGTTTCCATTCTCTGTTCACTGAGGTTTATTGAAGGACCAGGTCATTGGGCTGGTGATTGAAAACTGAATGAGGAAGTGATTTTCCAGCTACAAAGACAGACAGGGGAGGAAGCGCAATGCCAAAATTAAGCTACTGATATTTATTTTTTTACTTTAAATTAAAAGTTTGATTGGCCATTTAAAAAATGAATGATTAAATTCAGTATGTTCCTTACACTGTCTGTGAATAGCCCTTCTTTGTGTGTGAGGAGAAAGCGATGCAGTTTTCTTATGACAGAGAAGACAATGGAGGACCAGAGGGCAGGGAGCTGTTTTACTCACCGCCCATTTTACACACGTGACAGCGTATGCATAACTGCTCCCTGCCCACCCATCCTCACCGTCCTATCAGTCATAACAAAGCTGTGCTGCTCCCTCCTCACACACATGAAATGCAGGGCTGCCCAAGGAAAAAAAAGCCTGATATTGGGGGGGCTGAATGCCTATTTTAGGGTTCTGGGTGACTTTTGCGTATTATATTCTTGGGAGAGGGGTTACTGCACACTGCCTATTATCTGGTAATTGGGAGGGGGTGTAGCATATTTTTGAGTACTTGGGGGGTGCCTGCACACATTGGGCTCTGGGGGTGGGGTTCTGCACACTGCCTATTATCTCATCCTTGGGCAGGCGTCCTGCACACTGCACATTATTGGGTATTTGGGGGGGCTGCACAGTGCACAAAATCATGTCCTTGGGGAGGAGGGTTCTGCACACTGCATATTATTGGGCTTGGGGTTCTGCACACTGCTTATTAGCTGGTCCTTGGACAGGGGTTCTGCACACTACACATTATCGGGTCCTGGGGGGGTCTGCACACTGCCTATTATTGTGCTCTGAGGGGGGCGGGTTCTGCACACTGCACATTATCGAGTCCTTGCGGGGAGGGTTCTGCACACTACCTAATATTAGGCTCTGGGGGGGCGGTCTGCACATTAGTTATTATCTGGTCCTTGGGCAGGGTTAAGTTCTTGTGTGGGAGGTGGTTCTTTCACACCTGTTATAAGGTTCTGGGAGGGGGTATATTAGAACACCAATTGGTTTAGTTTGTCAGTGGTCAGTGAATCAGGTGCTGGGTGCAACCATTTTGGATTTGATACACAAAGCAGCTTTCCCTGCAGAAAGCTGGACCATGGGACTGCGCTGGATCCCGGGTGAGGAATTATTTTTGTATTTTTTTGTATTCCCCTTAGACTGGGCATGCACCTTAAGGAAGTCCTACCATGTTTTTGGCTGGCCCTGGACTAAAAGCAGACTCCTGATTTATCTTTTCTGCATGTTCTGAACAGCAAATGACAGGTACACTCAACTTCTTTTCCTTTCCTGAAGTGGATCAGTTCATTGGTTGGCACATAATCCCGCCTCCTCAGAATGAACTGCGATTTTCATTCTGCTGACTTTGTGTATGTTTAATTGGTGAGACAGGATAACTGGAGGCTGATTCTTCCAGAGCCAATCATAAATCTGGATTCAATCATCTGTCGGCAGGTCTCAGCCGCATCGTCTGGCCCAAATAGAGGGGCAACCCGAACACGATCTACTTCCTGGCTCTTAGCCTGATAAACTTGTCTGATTGGGATTGTTTTGAAGTTTGCTCTGTGCGATTCTGACCCAGAATACAGGTTTGTTCTCATCTTCTAATTATAACAGTTCCTGCTCACTGATTTTACACCAACTGCATAATGAGGAGGTTCAGTTTAACAAAATAATGCAAGGAAGAGAAAGGAGAACCCCCTGTATTCTGTACTACTACTACTTCATATAACTTCTACTATATACAAATATATACTACAACTTCCAGTGTAACAGTAAAAAAAATGTACTTTATTTAATGAAATAAAAAAGTTTCTAAGGTGTATCGCTCCCTTTGTCCATTAAAATATAGCAGCTGCCTAAGCGTGTCTCTGCTATTTTATGGAAATACATTAATGGGGTTAAAGAGGGCTTGGTCTATACTTAGCGTTCACTCTAAAATGCATTATTTGTTGAACTGGAATAAAACCGGGGAATCTGACCAAATTGGGATGCCCTGCTGCGTGAAATCGCCCAGTAAAACTCACTTGTCCGTGGTCCATCAGTGCATGTGCATTATCTCGTCCAATCAGATTCAGACTGCGTCATTCAGCAAAGGGTTCTGATTGAAAAGTCCATTTATCCTTTCCTCTATTAAATATAGTAACTGCCTAAAGGGGATATCTGCCATTATATGGTGATAGGTGCGTTTTTTGTAGCATCCCGGTTTGGGATGCCCAGCTCTCTGAAACCCCCCAGATTTCCCACACAACTCACCTTTCCACAGCTTCCACTGTGCATGCACGGTTTCTGGCCCAATTATCAGTCCATGTCATGCATACTAATGCATGGCATAAAGCACTGTTTTAAACAGAGAAAGGAAAAAAGTTTAGGTGATTACGGGCCTGCATGCACGTGGGGGAGGGTTACAATAGGACGTCCTGCATTGAGCAGTGACTCGTGGAGGCTGATTCATTACTAACGCCAGGTATCAGCAGATGAGTGTCTGTATAGCGGTGCTTAGAGCGACACACTAGAAGACGCTGTAAGCGGGTATCGGGTGCTGTAACAGAGCACCTCAGTCGCTGTAGTAACCTGGCCCGCATTCATGAATGTGATGGATGTTGGGCGCTCTAACACCAGTACGGCGCTGCAAGGAGCGAGTGGTAGTGCCAGCTCAGTGCGACTCTCAGACTCTCAGCGCTCCACCCATACTTATCAAAAAAGGACACACACAGAGCATCGGCGCTCTAAATTTGGTTGCTATAGCACAGAGTGCCAGACACTGTGTGATTAAAGTCTGTTTTTGAACACATATACACCTGTAACAAAGGGTAAACACATGGAATGACATTGTTTTAACACTGTGACATTAACACTTTAGTGTCAGACCTGTAATGACAATTCTGCATAAAAATATAAAAAGTCAAAAAAGTTTCTAAAAGTGTTTGTTTGCAGCCAGGAGAGGTTACACAATGATTTGAGCAAAAAAAAAATGTCAAACACGCTTTTTAAACGCAAGCAAATGAATGGCCATTGAAATGTATGGGAGAGCGACAGTGAGCGAAAGGTAATACCTGGCGCTCCTGAACCTAGAGTGCCGGTGCTATATGCTGAGCCACCTGTAATAATACATGTGACGCTACATGCCGCTGTTAGAGTTGCTCACCAGATTCACTTTCATAAACGTGGTTTTGTCTACAGCGACCAGCGTTCAACAGACGCTGCCTGCCGCTACGAGGCAATACCTGGCGCTATCCCTTCTTGAATAACCCCCTTAGTCAACATGCTCTGGAGTCTTTCAGGGGCTGGGGCTGGAAATCGGGGTCCATTTTGACCTATGGGATCATTGGCAAAATATTCATAGTTAGTATGTTACTACAGTTTGAAGAGACCATCTTCTATCTTTTCTTGATGGACATATGACCCTTTAACAAAATAGTGCAAATTAGAGAAGAAGCCCCTTTAAGTGCTCATTTTAACAGTAAAAAGAATAAAAAGTGAAAACAATCTATTATTGAAAGTGAAAGAGTTACTAAGGTGGATTACCTCTTTGTCCCTATTAACATATATTAGCTGCCTAAATGGGCTATTTTATGCAAATGGTTTCTGCCGCAGACAGGGCAATCTTTACCTTTCTGCAATTGGGAGTGGGTGTCTGCAATGAGGACTGGTTCTCTTTATTTTCTATAGTAAGTCGTAGCAGAGGGAACTGAACTTTGCCTGGCTGGGGGTTTTGGCGCCACAGGAGTGTGGTCTGGCTTTGGCAGTGTGGTCACAGGCAGTGCCAGGGATAGGCGGGATCTCACACCCAGCCGCTGTGCGTGGGCTCCCCAGACAGCAGAAGTTGAATGGCCTTTATTATTTTTCATATACTTTCCTCTCCTGACACCCTTGGGTGCTCTAGCACACGGACACATTAGGGTTGATTCAGCACACACACAGTATTTTTCACTCACTTTTTTGGGAGAAAATGCTTTTCTCATGATTTTTCCCCCTGTTTTAGCGATCTGAAACAAAATGTGCACAGCGAAATATGGCTAGATAGGTTATGTATGCTATGGTCCTTTTCAGGACATTTATTCAGGGAAAGTGGCTGGAGTGAGGGAGCTAGATAAGTTGGGTGTCAGTACTGCTTAATACCAGGTACTCAAATCACTTGTGTGTCACTACTCTTTTATACCACTTGCTAAAACCACTTGGGTGTCACTACTCTTTAATACCACTTGCTCAAACCTATTGGCTGCCAGTACTCTTTAATATCACTTACTCAAACCACTTGGGTGTCACTACACTTTAATACCACTTGCTCAAACCACTTGGGTATCACTACTTAATACTTCTAAATACCAATTGTTTGTGAAGTATCCACTGGTTCAGGGCATGTGTGTTTCACTACAGTTTAATACCAATTGTTCAGGGCACTTGTGTGTCACTACTTTTTAATACCCCTTGCTAAAGCCACTTGGCAGTACGCTTTAATACCAGCTGTTAGTGGAGTATCCACTGGTTTAGGGCACTTAAGGCGCTCTTGTGAAAATATTTGTGTGTAGTGTCCACTGGATCAAGGCATTGGGTGTCAATACTGTCAATGAAACTTGCTCGGACCACATGAGTGTCACTACTCTTTAATAACAATTGTTAGGGGAGTTTTCACTGGTTCAGGGCACTTAAGCATCAATTTCCTACTCTAACTGCTGGTGTCTGAGAATGCAGAAAGCAGCAAATAAGGGACAGGGACGTGACCGTGGTGCTGTTGCTGTTGGGAATGAAGCTGGTGCTGCAGGGGGAGAACGCATTTCCTTCTTGACTGTTAAACCTTTCTCTGGTGCAATCAAGCACCAGGGTTTAAAATGCATTTTTGTAGGTCCCAATACTACTGGCAGAGAGGTGAGGCCAGAACAGGTTGAGGCAGTCGTGGATTGTATGACACACAGTTGTACCAGTTCCATGGGATTGTCTTCCACCCACTTCAGTTCTGTCGAGAGTGCTGTGCCCTCCACCTCATCCCCTTAAAATCAGCAAGGCTGCCTCAGCCACAAGTCATGGAGTCAATAATGATCGATGATGACACTCCTGGATGTGATAACATGGGCCAGCCACCTTCCCCTGCCCCAGTTGCAGACCTAGAGTTCTCAGATGCCCTACAACTTATACTGGAGATGAGGATGATGATGGAACCCTAGTGCAGCCTGCTGCAGCTTTCTGCACTGTTGGGGCTGAGAGGGAGGCTAACAGAGAGGAGTGGGTGGAAGAAGATGCCAGGGGCAAAGACGAGGTTCTAGACCTAACTTGATTGAAAGTTCGGAGGGAGAAGTGGTAGTCACACAGCCCCAGACAGCCAGAAGAAGCGCCGCCACTGCCTCTCCGGGATCAGCGTGCGCTGACACAAACACCCGAGAGGCAGTGGGAACGCTGTCTGTTCCGCTCTGACTTCCAACACCACCAGTGTGGCATGCGGTGCCGGAAGCTAGAACAGGGACAGCGGGCACCAGACTCATGTAAGTATACTTTATTTTCACTTTTTTTTTTTTTTTACATGCACCCAATAATATGCACTGACATTTCCCCTACTTTTGGGGGAAAAAATAGTGCGTCTTATAGGGCGAAAAATACAGTATATATTTAGTTAATTTGTTAGTTTTCTGTTATTATTATTATTTGGAGTACTTTCCCTAGCCCATTTTGCGCGGGGCAATCACCCAAATGCCCCCCGCCCAATTTGGCCTCCAACACCCTAAAAAAGCGAATATTTTCTTTTTGTCATGTATGTATGTATGTATGTATGCATTTATTATTTTAGTTCTCTGTTATTATTTTGAGTACTTTGCCTAGTTCATTTTGTGCAGGGCAATCACCCAGGTGCCCCCCCCCCTGCCAATTTGGCCCCCAACACTATTAACCCTTTAACTGTCAGCCTACCTGGAGATTTTGTCACCCTTTGTTGCCAGACCATTTTGCACTATTTTGAACGCCACGTGTTCAACTGTGATTTTTGAAGGGATTTCCCAGGAAAGTGATATATTGTTTTTTTCAGCAGACTCTGGGCTTTAACATGAAATGTCTTGTTTGTCATTTTTTAGGTATATTCTCAATATTTTTGGGTATTATTTTTTAATTTATTTTTATGTGCCAAAAAATAAAAAAAATCTATTTTTTACAATTTGTAGTTTTTTTTTTTGTAATAAAAAATGTAAGTTTGTCAATAAAATCTTATTGCGTGTAAAAGCCCCATTTTTTCCCAGTTACAGCGGTACCACATATGTATTGGTAGACCTGCCCAGGAGACTCCCCCAAACTAAAACAGCTTTTTAGGAGATTTTGAGATAAAATATAACTGTGATATGCGCTGTGCGCACCTTGCAGCTTTGCAGCTTTGCAAGAAAAACAACCCTTTACATTTGAAATGCCCCCCACAATATATATATATATATATATATATATATATATATATATATATATTCTCTGGAAGTACACACCTCAAGCTTTCTAGACGTACGAGGCTTGTTGACGTGGGTGGAGTTTTCTGGAAGTAATCCCTCAATGAATTCTTTGGTCGCACAGAGTTTCACTAAAGAAGAATAAAAAAAAAAGAATCAAAGCCACATTTTCCTAAAAGAAACTATATGGAAACAAGAAAAAAAACAAGGTAAATCTGAAAAAGCAACATACACCAAACAGAACGATACCCAACATGCATAGGTCCTGTCAAGGGAAGAGCTGCCAAACACCCCAAAGTAAAGCATGTGCGTAAGGGTAATTTTTCTTGAAAATTTCAGCTCTGCAGACAAAGTGCACACCTTGAGATTTTTCTACCAAAACAACCATTTACAATTGGAATACCCCCCATAAACTATATATAGCTTTCTAAGCGTACCCAGCTTATTATAGTGGGCTCATCTTTCTGGAAGTAATCCCTCGAATAATTCTTAGGTTGCACAGGTTTTCACTAAAAAATTTATAAAAAAGCAGAATAAAAAACACCTTTTCCTAAAATATCAATATGCAAACAAGAAAAAACAAGCTAAATCTGAAAGCACAAGGTCCCCTGAGCAGAACAATACCCAACATGCATAGTTACTTTTTACCCTTTTAATTGCCAGCCTACTTGAGTTTTTGTCACCCTCTGTTGACAGGATATTTTATGCCATTTTGCGCTAAGTTTAACCTTGTTTTTTGCAGGGAGACAGGTAATTTGGGGGGCAGGGGGTTAATGGCAAGTCACCCGCTAGCCGCAGGTGACTCACCAGCCCCCTAAGCCTTGTGAACTTGTATAGGGGTCTCATAAATCCCTTACCAGTTCACAAAGGGTTAAATTGGACCAAAACCCAGTTGGATCAGCCCGGGAAACTCAGCTGATGCCGAGTTAGACGGATCCGGACACAGAGAAGGTAAAATAACCTCCTCATTAAGATGAAAGGGAGACACGACCTTAGTTAAAAAATCAGGTTTAAAGCGAAAAACCACCTTATCCTTATGCCGCTCAAAGTAAGGGGGCTTCATATAAAGTGCAGCCGGTTCTGACACCTGGCGCACCGAGGTGATGGCTACCAAAAAGACCACCTTTAGAGTTAGGATAGACAAGGCAGCATCGCACAAAAGCTCAAAGGGGGGGACCCTGGAGAGCTGAAAGCACCAAATTCAAATCCCACACCGGTAATACAGGCTTATGCTGTGGACGTACATGGGTAACTCCTTGGAAAAAAGACCAAAGCAGTCTATGATTGGCAAAGGATCTTTGGAAAAAGACGGCCAAGGCCGAGACCTGGCCCTTGAGGGTGCCCAGCTGTAGACCCAAGGCTAAGCCGTGTTGTAAAAATTCCAAAATCCTAAAAAAAAAAGACTGTGCGACAAGGGAAACTTTTGGATTCACACCAAGTAGGCATGCCAAACTCTGTAGTAAATCATGGAAGAAAACTTCTTCCGCGCCTGAATCATGGTCTGAACAACCTTAGCAGACAACCCCTTCTCTGTAGGATTGAGGTTTCAATAGCCAGGCCGTCAAAGCCAGCGTCCGTAAATTGGGATGCCGCAGCGACCCCTGTGTGAGAAGCCCTGGGAGCTTGTGATTGTGTCTGGAAGCAAACAGGTCCACATCCGGTAGACCCCAGCAGAGACACAGAGCGTGAAAGCTCTTGTTGCTGAGAGACCATTCCCCTAGACGAGAGGCCTCCCTGCTCAGGGAGTCTGCCTCCTGGTTCTCTACCCCGGGAATGTAAACCGCTGAGATGCAGGGAACATTCTCCTCTGCCCAAGTCAGGATCTGGGTCACCTCCTGGAGGGCTCGCTTTCTCCGAGTCCCGCCCTGGTGATTGCCGTAGGTAACCGCCATCTGATTGTCGGATCTGGATCGTACGACCCCTGAGATGGGGAGTCAAGTGAAGAAGCACCAACCGGATCACTCTCAGCTCCAGGACATTGATGGGCAAGTGGGCCTCCTGCGGCCCCCACCGGCTCGGGAACTTCAGTGTTTGCCAAAAACCTCCCCCAGCCGGTCAGACTGGCTTCCATGGTGACAATCTCCCAATGGGGAGTCAGAAAGGACTTGCCCACCACAGTGAAAATTCCTGTTCCAGGGACTCCAGCGTCCGGTCCCAACCGGTCAACAGATTCAATTGAAGAGGTCTCATGAGGAACTGAGCGAAGGTCGCTCTCGGCCTGCTAAAGGGACAGAGCCGCAATCAGTAAATCGTCCAGATAAGGAAGAACACGAATGCCATGGTTCTTCAGGATAGCTATGATGCCCGCCAGCACCTTGGTGAACACACGGGGGGCTGAGGATATTCCGAACGGCAGTGCCACAAACTGGTAATGCTGATCCTTCAACTCAAACCTCAGGAACTTCTGATGTCCCTGAAAAATCGGGATGTGCACATAAGCACATCCTTGATATCCACCGTGGTCATGAAGTTGCCCGGCCGAAGCGAGCTCACCGCGGGCCGAAATATCTGAATCTGACAAACTTGTTGAGACCCTTCAGATCCAGGATAGGTCTCAGCGTTCCGTCCTTCTTGGGCACCGTGAACTGATTGGAGTAGAACCCTCGAATCCGTTCCTGACGAGGCATGGGACAAATTACACCTGATAGCAGAAGGCGTTGAACGGCCATTCTTAGGCCCTGCACCGTAAATGTGTTCTGGGAAATCCGCGACCGAAGAAATATTGAGGGCAGCCAACTGCCAGCTCTATTTTGTACCAGGAGGAAACCACCTCCTGAATCCACCGATCCGAGACGTGCTGTCTCCAGATGTGAGCAAAAAGCAGAAGCCGTCCCCCCACCCAGGTGGGTGAGGGCGCCCCCTCATGCCTGAGAGGGCTTGGCAGGGGGTATGGACTTAGCTCCCCAGGAGGGATTGGGTTGGCCGCGAGACCTACCTCGTCCCCAGGAATATCTGTGGCCACCAGAAAATGAAGAGCCTTCCTTTCCCGTCAGCCGAGGCTGGGAGGCATACTGGGTCACAGGAACAGAGGCAATAGGGTGGCAGCGGCAGACAGACTTAAAAATGCCCCGCTTACTGCCATGACCAGAGAGAGTTCCTCAGACGATCTTCGCAGCAGCACTGCAAGACAAATCTGGGGTTTCTATGGAGACTGATCCCTTTTATGGGAGGCCGGGAGGAGTTACAGCTTTCTATCTTGCAGTGACTGGCGCCACTTTGTGGCGGACTACCCCACTCTTATATGGATAATTGGGACAGCCCGGACCGAACACAGGGAAAATCCTGGGTTTTGGTCCACTTTAAGGATCTGGGGAGCAATAGTTTACTATATAACAATATATACCATCTTATACTGCATGTGATACATGTGACTTTATAAGAGTCTGGGGGGCAATTATAAACTTTATAACAATATATACCATCTTATACTGTATGTATCACATATGACTTTGTAATAGGTGGTGTCAAATATTTTACCTATATATCAACATAAACCATCTTATACTGTATGTGACGTGTTATTTGTAATGGGTAGGGTGTAATAATTGCCTATGTAACAGCATAAACCATCTTATACTGTATGTGACGTGTTATTTGTAATGAGTAGGGTGTAATAATTGCCTATGTAACAGCATAAACCGTCTTATACTGTTATGTGACATGTGTTATTTGTAATGGGTAGGGTGTAATAATTGCCAATGTAACAGCATAAACCATCTTATATTGTATGTGACATGTGTTATTTGTAATGGGTAGGGTGTAATAATTACCTAGGTAACAGCATAAACCATCTTATACTGTATGTGACTTTATAAGCCCTATCAGTTCTCTGACTGACTTCACTTGTTGCTCTCAGTTTATACAAAATAATAAATTATTCTACATGGAATTTTGGGCCTGTTCAGCGGCGTGCACATTTTGCTCTCTCCCAGTGATCTGTCTTTCTTAGCTCCAGCCCTGGGAATTGTCCGCCTTCCTGTACCACCAATGCCTATTAATCACCCACTTCCATCTCATCATCATTCGGTGGTTGATTAATAATTCTGATGGCAGACGAGGGACCCTAGGGTGCGGGATATACAGTATAGGGATGGTATGGATTGCTCTGGAGAGTGGGGATGCTGGGAATAGTAAAACTTAGCTTCAGTATCCAGTGCTTTGGGGTATAGTGGAAAGAGTCAGTGACATTTTTTCTGTGACACCCCTGTGATTTGTATGTGCTTGAAAACTTTAAAAGCAGACATGTGTCACATGATCTAAGGTTGCAGTGCATCATTTGGTCATCTCTGCTCATCATCATTTGCAAATCTCTGCTCATGCAAGATGGATTATGTGTAAGATAGTTACCCAGAATTCTGATCATGGAGAGAGGATGCTTATCCGGTAAACTGTCCGGATATAGGTGGGACTAAGAAGAGGTCTTAGATTGTAAGCTGGTAGAGGAGCTTTGTTTTCTTGTGGCTAACTAGAAACACTCTAAGATAATCTCTCAGCTACAGATTGACTTGAGTGACCTGACAGCGACACCAATCCCAATCCCCAGGATTCCAAGAAAATACATCCAGTGATCCTGGATTCCAGCCAGGGGTGGTCAACTAATCCTCTGAGGCTGACACAATAGTGATGTCACCTATGGTCCTCCTACTTACTTTATTCAAAGTGTAGCTACAAAAGATTAGTAGCAACAGGTCCGGAGATCTCATTATGGCTGTTTACCCTCTCTGCTAGAGAGCTGTCTGCAGACCATACATCATGTGGCTGGTTTAACATCCAGCCTATCAGCTCAGCTCATCTCCTATCTATCTGACTATCTATGTATCTATCTATTTATACATCCATCCCATATCTATCTATCTATCATCTCCCATCTATTTATTTTACTATCTTTCTAATTCCACTATATATTATGTGCAGTGTTTGTAAGATAATGAGGGAGTATCAGCAGATAAATACATTGGCAAAGGGTTAATTGGAAGCACACTGTCCTAATCTCCATGAATGGTGCAGTTTATATATGGAAGCTTCCCATACATGGGGGGGGGGGGTCAGGAGTGGGGAGCCCCGGCTGTGTTTCCACAGGTGCACCAGTGTTTGACCTTCCTTTGACTTCTACTTCTCTATTGGTGGGGGTCAGCCTAATCTAAGAATCTCCACAGGGATCTGTGTTTTCATTGGCTGGGTATATCACTACTCCCCAGGAATCATGTGGGTGGTGGAAAGTATATATATAATACAAATGAGATGGATCAGATGGAAATATCAAGGCCATTGGTGAGACCAATATATCCCTCGATAGTCACTCTGTGCCTAATGGTGGGAGGGTCGGATCCTTTGCGACTGTATTGTTTTTCCTTTTACTTTAGTTTCCTCATTCTGTTCCATCTTTTAAAAGTTGAACTGGTTGGGCTGATATTCATTAGATGGATACTAAGGCTAAGTTCACACCTGTCCGGCATGCTTTTTGCAGCAGGGATTCTGTTTTGCGTTCACTTGCATCTGCGTTCTAAAACAATTCCTTTTTAATGGGGTGCGTTTGCAATCAGGACACAGCAGGCAGGACTTTTTTCGACCGTGTTTTTCTCCTTTCCTCTCGGCTCCACAGAAGTCTATGGCAATGCAATGCAAATGCAAGCAAAACACAAGTAAAATGCAGTTTTTTAAGTAAAATTATATATAATATATATATATATATATATATATATATATATATATATATATATCAAAAAGGGGATCACAGATGCACACCCTAGACCAGAAAATATGTAAAACATGAATTGTAATTTGGCTCAGATTCATTCAGATACATATTGTAAATCAGAGGTGAGAGATTGTAACACTTTTCAAAGAAAAAAATCTTATACAGGCAGCAGTGTGTGACATGTGTAACAAAACAAATGTAACGAAATAAAGATACATAATATGTACATAATCCACCTGGAAAGCTGCCTAGTGTGTCTGGTGCAATGTATCGCTCACTGTATCGCTGTCCAGTTCACACTCTGGATATTACAATCCACTGCAGAAAAAACACTTGTAAAAATAATACCAAATAATACCAAAAAGAGAAATAACTATGAACATGTATTTATAATGGCACCATATGACCCTATTAGAGTTAAAAAGGGGCTATATACAGGGATACTATGAAGTCTATATTGCATGGGTAGACTGCATCTTCACATACACTATGACCATCACTATGCCTGATTAAGGGATGATAATAAGAAATATAGTTTGAGATCTACCAAAACCCACCCTGGAGTCTATGAGACTCCAGGACAGGCATGCTCGCTCCCCCTGGGGCACCCTGATCGGGGGTGCCCCGCTGTGTGAAACCCGCCAGGTCGCCTCAAAACTCACCTTCGTTCCCGGTCCAACTGCGCATGTGCGAGCAGCGGACGCATCCCTGCTATCCCTTTAACAGGGTGTGTGCCAGTGCGGGCATGCTCCATGTTAAAGGGTAGATCTACGCCCTACCGTGCCCTCTACTCCCTGCCACTGTCATCTAACGTGTCATTTATCCCCTCTGTGCCCTCTACTCCCTGCCACTGTCATCTAACCCCTGCCCTGTCCTCTACCCTGTGTTGCTGTCCTCTACTCCTTGCCACTGTCATCTACCCCCTGCAGTGTCCTCTACCTCCTCCCACTGTCCTCAATCCCCTGCCACTGTCATCTACCCCCTGCCATGCCCTCTACTCCCTGCCACTGTCATCTACCCCCTGCTCTGTCCTCTTCCCTGTGCCGCTGCCCTCTACCACATGCCACTACCCTCTACCCCCTGCCACTGTCCTCTACTACCTGCCACTGTCCAATACAACCCTGCCACTGTCTTGCCGTGTGCGTCTAGTCTCTGCCGATGTGCCCTGGCCCCTGTCACTGTCACTTACCTCCTGTGTGTTCTCTATTCCCCGCTCCTGTCCTCCACCACTCACCTAACCCTGGCACCCCCTGTCATTGTCCTCTGTCATTTACCTTGCCCCACCAATCCCTGCTGTCCTCCACCACTCACTAAACCCTGTCATACCCTGGCACTGTCCTCTACCACTCACCTAACCCCAC
Source organism: Gastrophryne carolinensis (assembly GCA_027917425.1). Taxonomy (NCBI): domain Eukaryota; kingdom Metazoa; phylum Chordata; class Amphibia; order Anura; family Microhylidae; genus Gastrophryne; species Gastrophryne carolinensis. Next base: position 398,733,274 of record CM051235.1, read on the forward strand.
CACCCCCTGCTACTGTCCTCCAACACTTACCTAAGCCCTCCACCTCCTGACACAGTTCTCTCAATGTGCATGCCAGTGATCCCATTGCATATGCACATGCTCTCCTCCAGTTGCTAGTGCTCCATTCAGTTTTGCTAAGCCACTCTGACAGAGCTGATATGAGTGGCATAGTACAGCTGAATTGAGCATAAGCAGTTGGCTGCTCCCGTTTGGCCGTGCACAGCTGTGCCAACCATTCAGATATGCCTGGGGTGGGTGTGTGCATCAGCCAGAAGGAAGACAGAGATTTCCTGCATGTGCATCATGGATAGCTTGGTGAGGTGAGTATACTAGGAATTTCACACAGGGGGCATCCCGATTTGGAAAAGGGAAACAGCAGGCCATGGAGTCTTTAAGCACCCTTCCCTCGCCCAGAGGTTTTGGCCTGTTGGAACTTAAGATGCACCTAACTCACCCCCCCCCCCCCTTCAGCCACTTGTGAGCCTGTCATTAGGTAGATACTTACCTTTTCCTTTCATGATCTGTCTACAAGGGGACTATGGAGTTCCAGGTCCTATTGGAGTTTATGGGCAGGGGTGCAACTTGAGAGGGTGCAGAAGGTCAGGGGAGCCCCATCATTGTTGCTCCTCCACCTTATTTATCATATTTGTGCTCACTTGGCATCATTTAGAGAAAGAAAAGCACTATTTGTTTCGGAAGCACCATGTGTCTTTGTTGTTTCAGTCTTTAGTTGTCTAGCTGCTTCCAATTAAAGTTAAAAGTAAGAAAAAATTGTTACTGTATGAGCCTTGAAAGGGCCCCATTTAATGTTCGCACAAGTGCCCCGGCACATTAAGTTACACCACTAGTTCGGGGGCGTGGCTTATTTGCAAACATTTTCAGTGCTCTTTACCTTTACCTTACAACGGACCCAGAAAACAGGTGCCAGGAGTGCCAGAAAGCAGGTGAGTTTTATGGGTGGTTTAAACAGATAGGGTGGTCAGGAGATATATAAATGACCTATATTGGATCAGTGTGATGGCCCCTGTATTGGTAAAGCCGAATATATTGGTTCAGCATGGTCACCCCTTAGCCTCTATGTTGGAAAGGTGGTTGTATGGGCCATCTATATTAGCTCAATATCGTAAGCTGGATAAGCCTGGCCATCTATATTTGATTAATAAGGTGGCCCCTGTGCTGGAAGGCCATCTATTTTGGATTAGCATTGAGGCTCCTATGCGGGAGAAGCCATCTTAACTTACTTACTGTTGTGCTTCCATGCTGGAGAGATGCTCGATTATGGCTTTACATGGTGGCCCATGTCAGAAGAAAGGCATCTATATTGGCTCAACATGGTGACCCCTTGGCTGGACATATATATTAGCTCAGGGTGACTTCCTCTGTGCTCAAGAGGTCATGCATATTTGCTTTGCATGTTGGCCTCTTAGCTTGATGGGCCCTCTATATTGGCTCAGTGTGGTGCCCATGTGATGAATAGGTTATATGTACTGACCTATTGTGGTGGCCCCTTTACTGGATGAGCCATCTACAGTGAATAAAGCTGTACAGGTCTATGTTGGTTGAACTGGGTTGAAGTTAGGGGCTCAGAGTTGGCTGTGCTCTCACTGATCACTCGGAGGAGAGTTAATTGGAAACATTCTGTTTGGTAAAGTCACTGGCCGTGGAACGCACTGTAAATACATTGCGCCTGATAGAGATTGATGGCGCGACCTCGGCCGCTGGGGGTAAATGTGGGGAAATGAGCTTGCAGTGAGTTTGTGAAGCCTTTCCAGGGGTCCTCACCTCTCCCTCCGCTCTGAGGAATAATAATCAGTTACCTTTACCGCAATCACAAAACACGTAAACACAAAGCCAGAGTGCCCAGCAGACGAGGAGACACCGTGGAAGACATTGACGCTTATGTTTACACATTGGACTAATGATGGCTGGGCCCTCATCAATGTCTCTCAACAGCTGCAGGCACAGGCCCGGCTCCCAATGCCCTTTGGCTTTTGCTATCCTCTTTGTGCGTTCGCAGTCGCCGCAATGTTTGTTTGTAAGATTTGTTTGTTGAAAGGAATCTGGTTTGGTTAGACGAGCGGGAAATCAGCCGCAGGGGAAATAAGACGAGTGGAGTTTAATTGCATTTTTGTAAAAGGCATCCCCCGGAGTCTGTGGCTGATTATTGCTCTCATCAGAGCGTACAGAATGATGGTATGTGCTGGCGGTTCTGATGTCATAGGATGGCCGGACCTTGCAACAAACACGGCTCCATTCCAATGGGACATTTCCAGATTTGCTGTAAGGCAGAGTGTGTGTGTGTGTGTGTGTGTGTGTTCACCCTGAGGCTTAAATATGATAATGAAATCCTATTGCACCTATTTCCAGCTCACTGGGGGGGGGGGGGGGGGGGGGGTCAAACCAGGAATTCAGGGCAAAGGGCTTAGCTGGTGGAGAAACGTGGAGCTAGGCACAGACCAGAAACAAGATTCTGGGGTCTTGGCATGAGTCAGAACCAGAAATTTAGTACAAAGGCCGTAGCAGAAAAGGTTCACAAACTTGGAACAGGAACCTAATATGGGTCAACAGAAAGTCTGCCAGGGGTCAGAAACAGGAACATAGGCAAGGCACCGAGCGGGAACAGGAATTTATAGTCCTGCATGGGTCAGGAGCAGGAAATCAGGGCAAGGTATGGATGAGGAACAGGAACCTGGCATTAGGCACAGACCAAGAGAAGGAACCTGGATTTTGGCATGGGTCAGGAATCCAGGGCAAGGGGCAGAGCAGTAACAGTAACTTGGAGCTATGCATGGTGGAGGAACAGGAGTGGCTCAGGACCAAGAATTCAAAAAAAGCTTGGAACAGGAACAGAACCCCAGAGCAGGACTGTGTAGAAAAAACAAAATGCATAGGAAAAGCAAACAAGGAAAATAAAACATCCCCACACTAACATTTCCTTAAAACAAGAGGGTTTATTGGATACAGTGGAAGGGAAGGGGTTAAGGTGGTCCACATGGGTTTTTTCCTCTGGGTCTGGGGAGGGAGAAGGGTTGAAGATGACACCTTTGTGGTCTGATGCTAAGGGGCCTTCGTCAAGCAGTTGGGGTTTGGGCAGGGTCCGGCTGGACGCTGTGCTCGTGATTGGGAGGGCTTGGATCCATTGGCTCTTCCCAGTTTGGGATGCCCCTCTGCGGATCTGGTTATCCAAATTAGGAGGTGAGTAGCCCTGCGCGGTGGCATTCGTCCTGGCAGGCAGCCCTCTCCCATCTCTACCACTGTCCTTCATTGTGACTGGTGGGAGAAAGTGGATGGGAGGAGCAACCCTATAAAAGAGGAACAAGTGGGCATAGTTATCTTACATCTGAGTGGTAAGTGGGTGGAGTTAGTATTTACCAGAGAGCAGGTGTGTGGTTCCTCTTAAGAAGAGATCAGAGTAGGAGGCGTTAGACTTTAGGCTAGAGGAAAAAGGGTGGAGTTTAGCCCTGGCAATATAAAGTGGGTGGAGTCTCCATATATACTGGGGGGTACACTGGGTGGGGCCCATGGTAGGTCACTGGGTAGGTCACACTTAAAAGCCTAGTTTTGCACAAGTCTAGAGAGTGGCAGGAATCGCTAAGACAACGCAGGAGGACATACGGCTTTGGTGTGCAAGGGTTTCGGGATGCCTGGAGAGGATCTGATTGTGAGAGCTAGAGAGGGCCCCATAGGAGCCTGTGGAATGGACGTGGAGCCGGAAGTGTGCAAGACCTTCAAGAGGTGCCTGTAAGGTGCGGCTGGCCCTTTTGGAAACCCCTAAGCCCTGGGGAAGTGTGGAGCCTGGTTGGGAGCGCTGTCCCTGGACAGTCTGCTGACTGTAGCGGAACTGGAACTGAACCTAATAAGTCATAGTCCTAAGGTGGAGAAGGTCTCCTTTAGTGAAAGATATGATCGTGAAAAAGTACTTAAAAGTGGGGCGGTCTATTCCCACATTGCTCTCATCATCCAGGTTAACTTTGAACTAAAAGTGAGCAATAATTGAGCCTGGTTTGGATTAATTGGATGCTTTTGAACTGTGCTGAGATCTGTTTCTTCAGTTGAGGTTAAAGTCTGCTTTCTTTTGTGCAACATAGGCTGATGTCTTGCTAACAAGAAGTGAAAAAAGCGGAACTAAACTGGTTAAAGAGCCGTTGAGTGGTGTGAGACTTTATTGGCGGACCATGAGAGTACCGTGACATACATAGAGCTGTTGAAGTGTTAACGGTGACATAGAATCCTTGGAATATAAGAACTATGTGCTTGGCCGTAACAAGTAAACCTGATCACCACTGCAGTCAGTGACCTCCTGTGAGCTAAGGGGGTCCCATGCAACTGGGATAAGAAAGGAACCAGAGTCTGGCATTGGTCAGGGCCAAGATTTCAGGGCAGAAACAGTAACTTAGAGCTATGCACAAACCAGGAACAGGAATAAAAGGTGTGCAATGGGCCAGGACCAGGAATTTGGGCAAGGCATAGAGCAGAAACAGTAACTTAGAGCTATACACAAACCAGGAACAGGAATACAAGGTGTGTAATGGGTCAGGACCAGGAATTTGGGCAAGGCATAGTGCAGAAACAGTAACTTAGAGATATGCACAAACCAGGAACAGGAATAAAAGGTGTGCAATGGGTCAGGACCAGGAATTTGGGCAAGGCATAGAGCAGAAACAGTAACTTAGAGCTATGCACAAACCAGGGACAGGAATACAAGGTGTGTAATGGGTCAGGACCAGGAATTTGGGCAAGGCATAGAGCAGAAACAGTAACTTAGAGATATGCACAAAGCAGGAACAGGAATACAAGGTGTGTAATGGGTCAGGACTAGGCATTTGGGCAAGATGCATAGGAAGATCAGGAATTTGGAGCTAGGCATAACCGCACAGGGTGCCAGGAGATGCAACTCAGACTCAAAGCTAAAGGTCTCAGCTGACTCAGAAGGTCTCCCTTGCCAATATTTCCTCCATACTTCTCTCTACTCTCACTTCCTCTGACATTTTCTTATTTTCCACTTCTTACCATTCTTCTTGCCTTTCCCCATCTCAGTGTTTTATGGTATGGATGTCACCGAAGCGGGCTCTCTGAAACCATAGCACATGTATAATTGTTATTTTACTATCCAAAAAATGCAGGTTTTTGGTACATTCAGAGTTCCGGGTTACAGGAAGGTTTGGGGTGGTCTACACGGGAACGGGTGAAAAACTGCTGGGCCCATTAAATTCCAAAGAGCTTCCTTGCCTTGGATACCCTGATTCACAGGAAACTAACACCCCACTCTGTCTGCTGAGTGTCAGTTCAGTGTAAAGTTTGGCAATTTGTGTTTATAAGTCATAATAATTTGCAGATAATATCCACATTTAACTTAAGGGTGGGCTCCTAGAGTCAGTTGAATTGGTGGCCCCAAACCCCCCAGTCCAACACTAGTTACATGTACAGCGAACCAACAGTCAAAAATGACTTAAACCAGACCAACACAACAATCAGTGCTCATGTGCATCCCTCTCCAGGGCAATTTACATTGATGCACATAAAAATTCATTTACCTTCCTCTAACTATTGCTGGGGTCAATTTTAAAATCAAGATGGCGGTTCATGCATTTGCAGGTCACCTGCAAATAGGAATTGCTGCTGGGCTTCCTGTTACTGTGCATTGTCAGTTTAAGCAAAGGTCTACAGATTTCTGTCTCCTTGGTTTCCATGTCTGGGCAAAAAGAAGAGATGGGATTTGACAAAAGCAAGCAGCTCGACACGCATCCTTGCGGAGGATCACCGACTCTTTATAAGAGAGGCAGCAGTCTGGGCACAGCTTGTATCTATGAGATCAGGCCACCAGGTGGTAGCAATGTTCAGAGTATTTACAGAGAAAACTAAGAAATTGTCATGACCATTTTATAATTGTTTCCAGTGGTACATGTTTCAGCTTTGTCTGCAGAACAAGGACACTATACACATTTATGGATGGATTTTATTCACATTTTCCAGAGTAGAGAGCTGATACCCCTATATCAGTTCTAAGGGTAGGGATCGGCAAGTCACTAGTCTTCCCAAGCATAGGAAGTGTTGATGAGCCCAGTGCATTGGCTTGATGGTCCTTTCTGTAAGCAATCTTTAAAAATCTTCATATCTATGTAACCCCCTCCTCTACCTAAAAAAAAAAACCCTGCTCCTCAGGTGCGTAAAGTGCTAACCTTCTTAATACCAATGCTTTCAGTCCTACAGATCCATGGCTGGCCAGGAAATAAGAGCAAGGAATGCATGCCCTGTTCCTTTGAATTTAGAGAAGTTGTGTCTGCATACATTCTGAATGCAGTTAAGGACTGCAAGTTTTATGGCAATATCCAACACAGAAGAACAGATTTTAAATGAGGAAGGATGGGGCTAAATTGCACACAAATATTCATAAACTAAAAAATTTCCACTTTAAATAGAAATATCTACTTAAAGTGCCTCCTCCACTACCACTGGTGGGTCCTCCTTTGCAGCTGCCTGGTCATTTGCTGTGGGCAATTGCTCTCCATTATATGCTGCTGCCTGGTTATCTGCTGCTCTCAGTAACCCTCCAGCAATTGCGATTGTCTTCCAATGCCGCTGATCACCCTTCAGTCCTTTGACTTCTCAGCTGTTGCCTGTTCCTCCAGTGCTTGTGCTCGCCCTCTAGTCCTTGTTCCTTCCTGGTCTACGGTGGTGGAAGTTACACTGCAGTCTGTGCTGCCTCATCTGCTGGTCCTTCAATGCTGGTGACTTCCCTGCAGTACTGGCTAATGCCTGGCTACGGCAATCGCCTTTGGTAGTTTCTGCCTTCTCTGCTGCCACCTGGTCCTCCACTGCTGGTGCCTGCTCCCTGCCCTTTCTACCTCTCCCACTGTTGCCTCATTCTCCGGGGCTGGTGATCGACCTCTGATCCTTTGCTGCCACCTTCTGTCATCAATGCTGCTGTTGCAAAGTGCCCTTTTCACATTGCTGAGGATTGGAGGCTTCCCAGCAATGGGAACAACCAGAGAGCTCTGGTCTTCAGTGCCTCCTCTACTGCTGGTGATCACCCTCTGGTCCTCACTGTCTCTTGTCCTCTGGTGCTGTTGACCAAGTCCACACTGCCCCAATGCCGGTGATTGATCTCTGGTCCTTGCCGCCTCCTCCGTTACCACTGGGTTCTCTGATTCCGGAGGTTGTCCATTGTCCACACTGCTTGCTCCCCTGCTGTCTCATCCTCCAAGGCTGGTAATCACCTTCTGGTCCTCACTATTTCATCTACTACCACCTGATCCTCTCACGCTGGTGATTGCCCTTTGTTTCTCAATGCCTCCTGCACTGCTGTCTGGTCTTACAGTCCTGGTTATTGCCCTCTGGTGCTCTGTTGCAATTACTCTTCTGTCCTTCTTCTTGTGTAACCGATATCCTTGGTGGGGCACAGACACACAGACGGCGGGTGCACACCACACAAGTTGCAGAATGATTTCCTAATTCTTTATGAAACAAGTAGTGCAAACAGACTCTTCAGTTCATAGCCCAACAGTTCAGATGAAGTGTCCTCGTGGGATACTGGACAGTCGCTAGCCATCCGCTGCATGGTGACCATTTCGTGGTACAGGTAACAAACAAAACAACAGGGAGATGGAACCACATTTGTCTTCTTTAGGTGGGTCGGGGGGCCCCTTTCAACTCGTTGAGGCCTACTATCTGGGGCCCCCTGCCCGCAGGCCTGTTTACTCGCCACCCCCTTGTGGCTATTCTCGTTCCACTCTCCCAGACCCCCTCTTTCTATATCGACACTTTTGAGTATTCTCGTGAGAAACTGGAGGCCCCCCTACAGGCATGGAGGTCCTATTGCCATAGATAAAAATGGTGATAGTGTCCCAGCCAGGAGCTCTGTAACTTAATCCTATGCAAATATTTACCCCAAAACAACAAATCAGGTATGCTTACCTTATGTACGGCTGCTGTTGCTGCTGCCAAGTGGCCTTTTCCCAATGCTGAGGATTAGAAGCCATCCAGCAGTGGCTGCAACCAGAGAGCAATCTGTGGTGGTGAGGACAGTGAGGGCTGAGCTATTGTTGGTATTGGTCAGGGACCACAATGTTGCTGCCTGGTCCTCCAGTTCTGATGATCACCCTTGGTCCTTGCTGCCTCCTGTGCTGCTGTCTGGTTCTCCATTGCTGGTGATCGCCTTCTGGTCCACACTGCTATGTCTGCTGCTATCTGGTCCTCACTGCTGTTTGGAGTGACTGTCTCTCTTTTCATTCAATGTCCCCCTGTCCCTTGTTTTTCTCATTTTCCCCTCTTTGAGGTTTAACATGCAGATCTGCACCAATAGATTATCCATTTGCTTATTCAAAGTGTTTATATTTTTGTAATGGTTACATCCTATCTCCAATCCATCCCTCAATGAGGGGGTGTGGATTAATCTAACAATTGTCCCTCTTTCCCCCCTGAAAAATTGGAAGGTATGTGCTATGTCTGCTGCCATGTGGTCCTCCATTGCTGGTGATTGCTCCCCAGCCCTTGCTGTGTCCTTTCTGGTTCACCAGTCCTGGTGATTGCCCCCCTTTTGCTCAGCTGCCCCTCTGTCCAACTGGCCATTTTACAATGCTGGGGATTGTAGATGGCCCAGCAATGGCGGCGACCAAAGAATGATCAGTTGCAGTGAAGACCGGGAGGCAGGGCTATTGCTGGTAATGGCTAGGGGTCCCAATCCTGCTGTCTTGTCCTTCAGTGATGCTGATCACCCTCCCGTCCTTGCTGCCTGGTTCTTCGCTGCTGGTGATTCGCTCAGTTGTCCACACTGCTTACTCTACTGCTGTCTGGTGTTTCAATGCTGGTAATCGCCCTCTGGTTCTCACTGCTTCCTCTTCTACTGCCTGATTCACCAAAGCTGGCGGATAGTCCTCAGTTCTACCTCTACTGCCATCTGGTACATCAGTCCTCTAGTGCTCCGCTGCCACCACTAGCCATTCTGTCCTTGCTGCTGCTGCCGTCAAGGGGCATATCCTCAATGCTGAGGATTGATCGCCATTCAACAATGGTGGCCAACCTGAGAGCGATCAGTAGCAGTGAGGACCACGTGAGAAGGGCTTTTGCAGGCAATGGCCAGGGAGCATGAACAAAAAAGAGGCCTTAAAAATGGTATGGCACATGGGCAAATTATGAATGGTAGGAGCGGTGTTATGATGTTAATCACAAGAGTTTAAGGAGGCATTGATGGCTCCAATGTCATTGCTAAGACTCCAATGTGGGTGTGGGAATAAAAACAAAACAGCTCCACTGGAGCCCAGTCTTAACTCAAGGTTCACAAGGGGGAAACCCTGTAGCCACAGTGAACCAGTCTGATAGAGAGTTGGGGGGAGATATGATAACTAGGAAGCTCCCATTTTTGGGGGGAGGAGCCACCAATGTCCATTTTACCTTTCTTTGACTACCGGACCTCTTTAAAGCCTACCAAAATTCAAAAATGATCAACACAACAAACAGTGCTCATATGCATCCCTCCCCAGGGCAATTTAGATTGCTACACATAAAAATCAATTTACCTTTTTCTAACTCCCACTGCTGTTGTAAATTTTAGAAAAACAAAATGGCGACTTGTGCATTTGCAGGCTGTCTGCAAACAGGAAGTGCTGCTGGATTTCCTGTTTCTGTGCGTTGTCAGTTATGTCAGTTGGATCCAGGCAGCAGCATGGCTGAGATGCTGGGAGAGGAAGCTCCAAAATGGCCACTACCTTTCTTTTCCAACTGTGCCAGGCTGTTGGTCTGGTTTAAGCTCAGCTCAGCCTCGCTGTAAAGATTTGGCATGTTTGGCATTTCTCATGCAGATCAGCTGTGCCCGCTGTGAAGGGTTTGCCAGTCTATGGAGGGAGAGAGCGCACTCCCCCTGCAGAGCCTTTGATCCTCTGAGCCCGGGGGAATCGCTGTAATTCGCTATGTGCATCAAACACTGGGAACACTGCCGCGGGAACGCTGCATGACTCACAACATGACTAATTCAACAAGTTGTTTTACATAAAGTGTGACAACAGGGAACGCAGTGTACCATCCAGTGCTTTCTAGGAGATTTTCCCATACCACTCTAGGACTCCAGTCCCCAAACATGGGACAATTACAGGGGAACTCTGCTGAAAATGTCTCATAGGAACATGCATGCTAATCCCTCACTCGCCTTGTCGCATACTAAAAAATCTTTATTAATCAAAAATGACTAGCGTTGGTGTGAGAGCAACTGTCCCGATTTCCCCAGGACAGTCCCGATTTTTGTCAGTTGGTCCTGCATTGTTGCCGCTCTGTCCCACGCCATCGCGTGGTGAGTGTGTGTGTTTGTGTCTGTGTATGTGTCTGCGTATGTGTGTATAGTGTGTGTTTCTGTGTTTGTGTGTGTCTATGTGTGTGTGTTTGTGTCTTTCTGTGTATGTGTGTCTATGTGTGTGTGTTTGTGTCTGTCTGTGTGTGTGTTTGTGTCTGTCTGTGTGTGTGTTTGTGTCTGTCTGTGTGTATTTGTGTGTGTGTGTGTGTGTGTGTGTGTGTGTGTGTGTGTTTGTGTCTGTGTGTATTTGTGTTTCTGTGTATGTGTCTGTGTATGTGTCACCCCTAACTGGTTGTATTGGAGGGATGCCGCTCACTGGTTGTATTGGAGGGATGCCCCTCACTGGCTGCAATGAGGGATGCCCCTCACTGGCTGCAATGAGGGATGCCCCTCACTGGTTGTATTGGAGGGATGCCCCTCACTGGTTGTATTGGAGGGATGCCCCTCACTGGCTGCAATGAGGGATGCCCCTCACTGGCTGCAATGAGGGATGCCCTTCACTGGCTGCAATGAGGGATGCCCTTCACTGGCTGCAATGAGGGAGGCCCTTCACTGGCTGCAATGAAGGATGCCCTTCACTGGCTGCAATGAAGGATGCCCTTCACTGGCTGCAATGAGGGATGTCCTTCACTGGCTGCAATGAAGGATGCCCCTCACTGGCTGCAATGAAGGATGCCCTTCACTGGCTGCAATGTGGGATGCCCTTCACTGGCTGCAATGTGGGATGCCCTTCACTGGCTGCAATGAGGGATGCCCCTAACTGGCTGCAATGAGGGATGTCCCTTACTGGTTGAATTGGAGGGATGCCCCTCTCACTACAGACCTTTGCTGTAATGTGTTTGCGGAGGCCTTGTCTGTATTATTATTATTTATTTAATTCTTAGGTGCTGTTTGCCTATGGGTATGGCTGGGGGTGTGGCCGAGTCATGGCCGGGCGTGGCTTAAATGTTTAAAAATGTCTTCTCGTGTCCCTCTTTGTGGTTTTCAAAAGTTGGGAGGTATGTAGATGTAAGATCAATGTCAGAATGGGATGTCTGGGGCCAACCAGTAGAACTGACTCACCACACACTTTGGTGCAAGTATTACCGGCTTTCAGGGCCTATGCACAGAAACATTGTGTCTAGCTGTATTGTCTCTGGCCAGGCACTTGAGATGCCACAAATAAGCTTTACATAGTTCAGCACTTGGTGATGACGGCCCTCAAAGGGACCCCTGGGACCATGGGCCCACAGAGGGGAGGGTTCCTGGTAACCCTATGGGTCAGTCTGAGCCTGTGTAAGCGTGACACTGATGCTTGAAGCAGAGGTCGATTTAAGCATGGGAGAGCAAAACCCTTCACAGGAGCTCACTGCTAACTGGCCGAGGCAGATGACAGGACATTAAGTACATGCCTGACAGTCTGGTGATAAATTAACCACATGTTTTACCATACACACCCATGATTATCTGGTCACAGTTATGACACATTTTACATATATGTAGACATATAGAAAAAGGTACTGAAATGTGTTCTGTTCTGATGCAGTTTGGCTGATTTTTCTGAATACTGTTGTACTGCACCCGAATCCAAATCCCATTCAAACATTTTGGCTGTGTCTTTTGGTCTCTGGACAAATACATTAGCCAAACTGTATGATGGGAAGACCCCCAAACATCCGAAGAACATTATGCTAAATAAAAAAAATAGGTGAAAAAAGAATCCACTTTAAATGGTTCAAAATATCAATATTTTAAACCAGTGTTCCCCTTCAAGAAAATAACATAGAGTGAAAGAATAATGTTGCTTTTATATTCTAAGTATGTCACACATCCCGCTTCAAGAAATTCATAACGTGTGGGTAATACGGACCTGTAGAGGGTGAGGTAATACTGACCTATAGAGGGCGATATGCAGAGATGCCAGGAAAAAAGAGAGCCCCTCCCGGCCCATAAATACCTGGGACCTCCCACTCATTACCCAGTCTTCATCTCTGCAGTCGGCGAGCAAGTCAGAAGATGTGGTCTCCTCCTTGCACAGGGGGATTTCAGGTAGCCGGATGACTCCCGGCCCTTTAGTTATCTATTTTCGCCTGGATCTTTTTTTTCTGTTACCTCATGCCTCCCAGCCTACGCTGACGGTCCGGGTGAGGGTAGAAAAGCACCCTTGGTGCTTAAGAGCAAATGCTCTCCCGTGAGACCCTATATAAGAGGGTAGGCGGTCATCCGGGACGGTGACCCCGGTTTGGGATGCCCCGTCCCTTGGCCTTACACTTTGGGTGGTCCCCCCCTTTGGGTGATGCCCCTCTCTCTAGCGGGATAGCGGAGGGTAGGAGCAGGGCCCCTTATTCGGTGTTAGGTCCAAATTTTGTAATCATTAATTCTTAATAATGTTTTAATGTATTAATTTATTAAATTATCCTCCCAATAGTTATTAACTTATTTATTACTTCATAACAGCATGTATTTCTCTGTCAAAACGGCGCTGTGGCCGCCATTTTTATGCAGGCTTTCTCCCTAAAGTAAAAGGGGCGGGGCCGGGCGTCAGGGTCAAAGCTTCTGTCTCTTCTGAGACCGGCGCCGCGGCCGCACATGGCTGCGGTGCCGGCCTTTTTGCATTGTCATGGCGGAGGGGAGCTTCTCCCCTCACGCTTTCACTCTTGGGGGCGGGGCCGGGCTTGCCAGCGCTTCGGCCCGGCCCTGTGTCACAGGCACCGCTGAGGTGCTTTTCTTTGTGCCTGTTTCCTCAGAAGGAGCTGGCCACGCCCCCCTTCTCTCCTCAGAGCTGCTCTTTACCTCACGGAGAGAGGAAGCTGTCTTCAGGACCATAGTGAGTGGCCCGGTGGGCCCCCCTTCTGTCCCATCACCTATAATTATATATTTTTATGTCATATATATATATATATTTTATACTCCGCTTTTCTTATTAGCCTTTTTTATTATGTCTTTCAGATATAGCCTACAGTGGTGTTAGGGGGTTTCTCCCGGTCCTAGGGTCCCTGGGTTCTTAATTGGCTTATTGCAAATCCTCCCACTTGGGACATTAAAGGGGCATCCCGGGTTGCTTATATGCGTAATTCCCTTGGTCATTGTAACCAACTATAAGTTCACCTTATGGAGGCATCCCCGGATACTGGGCTCGGGCTCCCCTCGGGGCAATCCCGGAAGTGTATGGGGTGTGGGGCATCCCTTACTGGCGATGATGTATATCTGTGTATACCATGCGCACAGCAGACTATTACGCGGCAGTCCGGACCCCAGGCATCTGGTTCAGCGCCGCCAGTCTCTCCTCCCCCCTCCCAGTTTTATCCGTGCCCAGTCTGACGTTGTCATGGGCGGGCAGTTGCAATCGGAGATGTGTGCCCGATTGGCCAATCTTGAAAAATTATTCTCCAGCACGGTCACCAGACAGCACTTGTCGCCGTCTTCACCAGCGGCCGACTTGGATGATCTTGATAATCTGGACTGGTCTGATTACTCCCAACTTGAGGAAGGGGAGGTATATGAAGAATCAGATAATTCAGACGATCAGCAGTTTGTGGGTGCTGATACCGAGCGGGGCTTGGGGAGGTCTTCGGATACTCCTAATGTTCTGGCTCAGATGTTTGAGGTTTTGGCTATTTCTCCTCCTGAGGCGGTTCCACAGCAAAAGGGGGAATTTTTCGAAGAATCCAGGCCACGCTTGGAATTTCCTAACCAAAAGCATTTTGATGCGATTATTGCTAAGGAATGGGAGAGGCCTGGCCAGCTCCCAGATGTCCCTCAGGGTTGGGACAAAAAAAAAAATATCCCTTTCCCTTGGATACGGTTAAGCGTTGGGCGTCCCCTCCCGAGGTGGATGCACAGATTCTGGGTTTATCCAACACTACTGTTTTAAATTCTCCTGATTGCTCCACGCTTAAAGATGGTGAGGATAAACGCATTGACCAAATGGCTTGTCATGGTTTTGCCAGTGTTGGGTCAGCCATGAGGCCGGTTTGTGCTTCAGCGCTGCTGGTGGTGGCTACCAGGTCGGTGGTCAGGAACCTGTTGACTTCTTCCGGGTTAGATCCGGATAGTGACGAGTTCCTTGGCCTTAAAATGTGTGAATTGTTTTTGTCATTTGTACTAGCCGCCTTGGATGACACACTGATGATGTGTGGCAGAACGTCGGCTCTATTGGTGACTATTCGGCGTTCGGTTTGGTTGCGCCAGTGGGCGGCTGATTTTGTGTCTAAAAAGTCGCTGACCGCTCTTCCCTTTGTGGGATTACGGCTCTTTGGTGAGAAGTTGGATTCAGTTGCCAAGGGTGGTAAGTTACCTCAACGCAAAAAACAGCGTCATCCCTTTCGGGGGGCGGGTTCCTTTGCTCCTTCCTTTCGTGGGGCTAGAGCTGGCAGAGGAATTGTTTTCCCCGCAGCCAGAGGAGATTCCTGGAACAGGGACAGAGGACATGACCGCCCATGATACAGCTGGGGCTCTAAGCCCAAACCCGCTGCCAAGCCAGCTCAGCTATGAGGGGGCGCCCTCACCCATGTGGGTGGGGGGACGGCTGCAACACTTCTCCCAGGTCTGGGACCGGGAGGTCTCGGACAGATGGATCTGGGAAGTGGTGACTTCCGGCTACAAGCTGGAGTTCAAGCTCCGGCCCCCTCCCAGATTCCTCAGGTCTCGGGTGCCTTCGGACCTTCTGGCCGCGCAGGAGCTCCAGGTGGCAGTAAAGAGTCTGTTGGATATGGCAGTTATTTGCCCAGTGCCCCCCTCAGACAGGGGTCGGGGCTTTTATTCCAATCTGTTCACGGTGCCCAAGAAGGACGGCTCGGTTCGACCCATTCTGGATCTAAAGATCCTCAACAGGTTCGTCCGTCCGTGGAAATTTCGCATGGAAACGCTGCGTTCAGCTATCCATTCTCTTCGGCAGGGGGACTTTCTGACGTCCGTAGACATCAAGGATGCCTATCTGCATGTGCCGATTTTTCCAGCGCACCAGAGATTTCTCAGGTTCGTGGTGGTGGATCGGCATTTTCAGTTTGTGGCACTTCCTTTCGGTCTTACCTCGGCTCCAAGGGTTTTCACCAAGGTGCTGGCCGGGGCGATGGCTCTCCTCAGAGCCCAGGGTATTCGCATTGTCCCTTATCTGAACGACCTTCTCATTATGGCATTCTCCTTCAGCCAAGCGGTATTGGACACCAGAACTGTGGTGTCCACTCTGGAGAGATTCGGGTGGGTGATCAACTACCCCAAGTCCTCCCTTTCTCCGTCCAGGTTAGTGTCTTTTCTGGGAATGTCCCTGGATACTTCCCAGGCCAGGGTGTTTCTTCCTCAGTCCAAGGTTCTCTTGATTCAGGAGTTGGTTCGACTCCTCCTGTCTATCCCTCGTCCGGCCATCAGACTGGGGATGAGGCTGGTGGGATTGATGGTAGCCTCCTTCGAAGCGGTTCCCTTTGCTCAGTTCCACACAAGGACACTCCAGCTCCATCTGTTGGCGGCCTGGGACGGGTCGCCACTGTCGTTGGATCAGTCCTTCCTTATGACCCCCCGAGTTCGGTGCTCCCTTCTGTGGTGGCTGGATCCAATCAATCTGTTGAGGGGCAGATCCTTTCTGGCCCCTTGTTGGGAGACGGTCACCACGGATGCCAGTCTATCAGGATGGGGGGGGTTCTGGAAGGATCGTCAGTTTCAGGGACTGTGGGGGCCTCAGGAGGCTCACGAGTCCATCAATGTTCTGGAATTGAGGGCCATCAGGATGGTTCTGTTTCGCTTGACTCATCAGTCACAAGGATTGCCGGTTCAAGTCCGGTCGGACAATCTGTCAGTCTCCTCGCCTTTCCTGCCCTTTAAGGCATCGTGAGCGCGCCATACCACGGACTGCATGCAGCAGCAGACATGCTCAGCTGCATGGTTTTAACAGAGCAGGCTCTTCTTCTGTCGCATGCTCCACAGTGACACCTGCTGTTCAGCCCATTGGAAGTGCACAAGGCCTAGAGTGTAAGCTCTTGGACTTGATTTCACCTCCTGGTGTCCTGAGTTTGAATGGACAGGAAGTGACTTCACCAGACTCTGGCACATCCCTCCCTGTGCTGATTGATAGCCCTATTTAAGAGGACAGCTGGCCTACAGCCAATGCTGTGTTATCAGCTTACTTCCTGGACCTTGTTTTTCCTGATTCCTGAATACCTGATCGAATACCTGGATTTATATACGGACGGATAACCTGATTTTTGACGCGGATTGCTTATGGACTTTGCCTGTTTTCTGCCTGCCTCTGGATTCACCATTGGACTCTGCTCAGACTTTTTATTTGCTCTTTGGAGTTTTTTCTGCTTCACTTCGCCCCATACCTGGAGCTCAGCTCAGCTCTCCCCATGATTGTAGCCAGGAGGCTTGACAGTATAACACAGCCATAACATGAGCTTCGGTGGGGAACCCTGTCAATTTGATAATTTGATGCAGCAAGTCTTTTCCCTCTGTGCAGCCGTCCAGGGCTTACAGGGAGGCTTTACTCAGCTTGTGGATCGGCTAAATCAACTCACGCCCCCGACAGTATCTTCTGCTACAGCTGTTCCTACCACACAGGGGGCAGATTCCGGGGTCACCCCTGAACCCCAAGTTCCTTTCCCGGAATTTTTCTCAGGAAATCGCCAGAAGTTTCGTGCTTTTAGGAACAGTTGTCAGTTATTATTTTCTCTGCAACCACGAACCTATGCTGCTGAGGAAGTCCGGGTCAGAATTGTTATTTCCCTTCTGCAAGGGCCTCCCCAAACATGGGCCCATTGTCTTCTGGAGCAAAATCATCCTTGTCTGGCCTCTGTTGATCTTTTCTTTTCTGCTATGGCAGTCATCTATGATGATCCCGGACATGTTGCATCAGCAGAGGCAGCTCTCCGTAATTTGCGACAGGGTCGCCGTCCAGTTGAGGAGTATGTTGCCGATTTTCATTGCTGGAGTTTTGACACCCTGTGGAATGAGCCAGCTTTAAAACATCAGTTTCGTTTAGGTCTTTCTGAACTGATTAAGGATGAACTGGCCCACTTCGACACTCCTGAAACTTTAAATGAACTTATTCTTGCAGCCATTCAGGTGGATCGCTGGATGCGGGAACGCCGTGAAGAGCGTTCAGCCCTAGCCCAATGGTTTGCTCCACGGTCCTCGCCTGCATCACCTGACTCTCCGCAGACCGATTCAGGGGTTATCAAGCCCATGCAACTGGGAACCATCCGGGCTGCTTTGTCCCAAGAGGAAAGACTGCGCCGGAGGCGGCTAAACCTTTGCATGTACTGCGGGAACCCCGGACACTTTCGGGTTAATTGTCCCACCAGACCCGCAGCTATGAAGAGATCAACACCTCTTATTAAGAGCACACCACTTCCTGTGCCTGGTTCTCACCTCTCTGTGCTTCTTAGTTTACAACTTCCTGGAGGAAGGGTTGAGACCAGGGCCATGATTGACTCCGGGGCCTGCAGCTGTTTCATGGACTTAGAATTCGCACAGACTCACAATATTCCATGTGACGTTCGGCCTACCCCTCTGCTTCTCACTTTGGCCGACGGATCTACCGTCAAGTCCGGACCGGTGTCCCATAGAACTAAATCGCTTGGCTGCTCTACTCCTGATGGACACTCAGAATTAATACACTTTGATTTAATGCACTCTCCTTTGTACCCTATTATTTTGGGTTTCCCGTGGCTCTCTATACATAACCCCGTCATCGACTGGTCTTCCGGTTCAGTTTCTTTGTTCTCTCCCTATTGCAACCAATTTTGCAGACAGCAGGAGAGTAACCTCTCTGTAGTAACCCTTAATCCACCGGATTCCCTTCCGCCTGCGTATCTAGAGTTCCAGGATGTGTTTGACAAAAAAGGTGCAGACCAGCTACCTCCTCACCGCTCTTATGACTGTCCAATAGACCTTCTACCTGGGTCGGCCATCCCTTTTGGACGTATTTATCCGTTGTCTGAAGCCGAGTTACAGACTCTCCGTGAATATATTGATGAAAACCTGGCTAAGGGTTTTATTAGACATTCCACTTCGCCTGCAGGAGCAGGGATATTCTTCGTGGAGAAGAAGGATGGGTCTCTGAGACCCTGTATAGATTACCGGGCCCTCAATCAAATTACAGTCAAGAACCGATACCCTTTGCCCTTGATTTCTGAACTCTTCCAGCGTTTGGGGTCCGCTCGGTTCTTTACCAAGTTGGACTTGAGGGGAGCCTACAACTTAATTCGGATCCGTCAGGGTGACGAATGGAAGACGGCCTTCTGCACACGATATGGTCACTTTGAATACCTGGTCATGCCGTTCGGACTCTGTAATGCCCCTGCAACCTTCCAGCACTTTGTAAATGACGTGTTCCGGGATTATCTTGATATTTTCGTCATCATCTACCTGGATGATATACTAATCTTCTCTTCCTCCCTCTCGGAACATCGGGAACATGTCCGTCGTGTCCTTCTGCGTCTTCGAGAGCATCAATTATACGCCAAACTGGAGAAATGTCAGTTTGAACAACCTTCTATTCAGTTCCTGGGGTTACTTATCACCAGTACCAGCATTGTGATGGATCCTGAGAAGGTGGCTGCCGTCTTGGACTGGCCACAACCTATGAATCGCAAGGAAGTACAGCGTTTCATTGGCTTCGCCAACTTTTACAGACGTTTTATTAAAGATTTCTCACAGATAGTCCGCCCTATCACCGATCTCACCGTAAGAATACTCCATTTGTCTGGTCTGAAGCTGCTGAGGAGGCCTTCTCTCATCTCAAGGAGCGTTTCACTTCTGCCCCTATCTTGAGACATGCCGACCCCGAGCTCCCTTTTGTACTTGAAGTAGATGCCTCCGTCAATGCTGTAGGAGCAGTACTCTCTCAACGAGAATCTGAGCAAGGAGAACTCCATCCCGTAGCCTTCTTTTCCAGAAAACTGTCTTCAGCAGAGCAAAACTATGATGTTTGTGACCGAGAACTTCTTGCTATCAAACTTGCCCTGGAGGAATGGCGTTATCTATTGGAAGCTGCCAGACATCCAATTTTGATCCTCACGGACCACAAGAACCTGGAGTACCTTCGGTCTGCAAAAAGACTCCGGCCACGTCAGGCAAGGTGGTCACTATTCTTTTCCAGATTCTCTTTTCATATTTCTTACCATCCAGGAAACAAAAATACCAAACCTGATGCACTCTCCCGTCTTCATCCTTCTGACCAAGGTCCTGAACCTGTGGAACCCACTATTTTGCAACCGAACCATTTTTTGTTACTTGAATCTGAACTCATTGCTGAGATTCGATGAGCATCCGATTCTATCCCAGAGAACCTACAATCTGAACTATCACGAGTAGATGGAATTCTGGTCCATCAAGAAAAGATTTTTGTTCCTGAATCTTTACGTTCCAGGGTTCTGGCCGAATTCCATGATCACCCCTTGGCAGGCCATTTCGGGCTCAAGAAGACGCTACATCTGATTCAATGTCATTTCTGGTGGCCCACCTTAAGAGTAGACTGTATATCATATGTTTCTTCTTGTGGGACGTGTGCCCGGAATAAACACATAACCACCAAACCTGCAGGTCTTCTCATGCCTCTCCCAGTGCCAGAACGTCCCTGGGAACATATTTCTATGGACTTTATTGTAGAACTTCCACCTTCGGACAACAACAACACTATCTTGGTGGTTGTGGACTATTTAACCAAGTTTGCTCATTTTATAGCTCTCCCCAGCCTTCCTTCGGCCTCAAAGTTAGCACAAGTTTTTGTGAAAGAGATTGTCCGCTTACACGGCCTGCCGTCTAAGATTGTGTCTGACCGCGGTTCCCAATTTACTGCCCGGTTCTGGACAGCGCTCTGTAGGAGTTTACGGATCACTTTGGCCCACTCATCGGCCTATCATCCCCAGACCAACGGACAAACTGAACGGGTGAATCAATCACTGGAGCAGTACATACGATGCTACTCCTCGGCCCTGCAGGACAATTGGACACAGTTACTCCCATTAGCTGAACTGGCTTATAATAACTCTGTTTATTCTTCGACCTGCCTCACTCCGTTTGCTGCAAATTATGGATTTGATGCCAAGACCTTGCCTGATACCTGCATCCCAGTGAATGTACCAGCAGCTGCAGATTTAGGAGCTCATCTAACTGCCACTCATCAGATGCTCCGAACAACCCTTCGAGCTGCCCAAGAACATTACAAAAGGACAGCAGACACTCATCGGTCTTCAGCTTCCAATTTTGCAGTAGGAGATCAAGTCCTGCTCTCTACCACTCATCTAAGGCTTCATCTTCCCTCTAAGAAGTTGGGTCCTAAGTTTATCGGGCCTTTTAAGATTAAGAGAGCTATTAATGAAGTTGCCTTTGAATTGGAATTACCTAATCGCCTGAAGATACACCCAGTTTTTCACGTGTCCCTTTTAAAGAAAGGAACTTTTAGAGATTCCCAAGACAAACCTCCTGATCCAATTATTGTGGATGGTGAAGAGGAATATGAGGTTGAACAGATCCTGGATTCACGGAAGAGAGGTGCCTCCGTTCAGTATCTTGTTCGTTGGAAAGGTTACGGCCCAGAGGAAGATTCCTGGGAGCCATCTAGTAATCTCAATGCTCCACAATTAATCAGAGCTTTTCAGCGAAGACTCTCTAGATCGGCCGCCCAGAGGCGTCCTTTAAGGGAGGGGCAATGTCAGTCTCCTCGCCTTTCCTGCCCTTTAAGGCATCGTGAGCGCGCCATACCATGGACTGCATGCAGCAGCAGACATGCTCAGCTGCATGGTTTTAACAGAGCAGGCTCTTCTTCTGTCGCATGCTCCACAGTGACACCTGCTGTTCAGCCCATTGGAAGTGCACAAGGCCTAGAGTGTAAGCTCTTGGACTTGATTTCACCTCCTGGTGTCCTGAGTTTGAATGGACAGGAAGTGACTTCACCAGACTCTGGCACATCCCTCCCTGTGCTGATTGATAGCCCTATTTAAGAGGACAGCTGGCCTACAGCCAATGCTGTGTTATCAGCTTACTTCCTGGACCTTGTTTTTCCTGATTCCTGAATACCTGATCGAATACCTGGATTTATATACGGACGGATAACCTGATTTTTGACGCGGATTGCTTATGGACTTTGCCTGTTTTCTGCCTGCCTCTGACCCCGGATTCACCATTGGACTCTGCTCAGACTTTTTATTTGCTCTTTGGAGTTTTTTCTGCTTCACTTCGCCCCATACCTGGAGCTCAGCTCAGCTCTCCCCATGATTGTAGCCAGGAGGCTTGACACAATCGGACGGCGGTCGCCTACATCAATCACCAGGGAGGGACTCGCAGCAGGAGTGCCCTCAAGGAAGTGTCTTTGATTCTGGCCTGGGCGGAGACCCACGTCCCGTGCATTTCAGCAGTTTAGATTCCGGGAGCGGAGAACACGGAGGCGGACTCTCTGAGCAGGTTCTCAGCTCGCCGGGGGGAATGGTCTCTCAGCCCCAAAGTGTTTCGCTTGATTTGTCTCAGGTGGGGGTCCCCGGTGGTGGACCTCTTTGCCTCTCGTCACAATCACAAACTTCCGACATTTGTGTCTCTCTCACGGGATCCACTGACTCTGGCAGTGGATGCCATGTCTCTGAACTGGAGGGATCTGGGGTTTCTGTATCTGTTCCCTCCGTTTCCCTTGGTGGCCAGAGTGGTGCGCAAGCTGGCCCTGGAGGGTGCGTCAGCAATTCTGGTGGCTCCAAGGTGGCCAAGACAGGTTTGGTTCGCAGATGTGGTAAGGTTAGCAGAGGATCAGTTCGTTCTGCCCCTGCTGCCGGATCTGCTCACCCAGGGTCAACTATGTAATCCCAATTTACCAACGCTGGCTTTCACGGCGTGGCTGCTGAAACCTCCATCTTGAAGGAGGAAGGTCTTTCCGATGCTGTGATTCGAACTCTCATTAGTGCTAGGAAGCGGTCTTCCTCTAATATCTACTATAGGACTTTGATGTGCCAGCTCACCTGACAAATCCAATTGGTCACTGACAATCACATGATTGGCAACCATAAAAAAATGTGGAAGTGGTAAACACTGGCTGATTTTTACTACTTCTAAAGTGGATCAAACCCACTAACTTTTGCCAATTTTCACTGCCCCAATCCACTCTAATCCCAGATAATGGCGCCTGTTTTATCTGTAAAGCTCAGCCTACTCCATGATGAGGGGAATGCCACACTGACTATGGGAATGGGATGAGGGGAATGCCACACTGCCTATGGGAATGGGATGAGGGGAATGCCACACTGCCTATGTGAATGGGAGAGGGGAATGCCACACTGCCTATGGGAATGGGATGAGGGGAATGCCACACTGACTATGGGAATGGGATGAGGGGAATGCCACACTGCCTATGGGAATGGGATGAGGGGAATGCCACACTGACTATGGGAATGGGATGAGGGGAATGCCCCACAGCCTATGGCAATAGGATGAGGGGAATGCCCCACAGCCTATGGCAATAGGAGGAGGGGAATGCCACACTGCCTATGGGAATGGGAGGGGGGAATGCCACACAGCCTATGGCAATGGGATGAGGGAAATGCCACACTGACTATGGCAATGGGATGAGGGGAATGCCACACTGCCTATGGCAATGGGATGAGGGAAATGCCACACTGACTATGGCAATGGAATGAGGGGAATGCCACACAGCCTATGGGAATGGGAGGGGGGGAATGCCACACTGACTATGGGAATGGAAGGGGGGATACCACACTGCCTATGGGAATGGGAGGGGGGGAATGCCACACTGCCTTTGGGATTGAGGGAATGTCACACTGCTTATGGGAAGAGGGAATGCCACGCTGCCTATTGGTAATAGGAGGGGGATGCCACTCTGCCTTTAATTGGAGGATTCTGCACCTTGCCTATTATTTGGTTTCAAAATATTATTTTTCTCCTCCAAATCCACATATACACCTGGCATCAAGAAATATCCAGACAGGCTTGTTTTGTTTTCTTTTAATGGAAGGAAATCAGGAGTGACAGGCTCTATCTCCCCTGATAGAATAAACCTGTCACCCCTAGATTTTATTCCTACCAGAAGAAGCAAACCACAAGCTTGCTGGGAGCTTGATTCAGTTTGGGTGTATAGGTGACTCCTCTCATTAGCCGATGTCTTTATATGGATTATTAACATGACACAATTTTGTGATGCACCTCCTTTAATGACACAAATAGCATGTATGCCTGTTAAAGAGGGCCTAAAATCAACAAGGCCTTTTGATTCCCTAGCCCCTGCACCATCCCAAATGAGTATCCCCCAAGATAAAATGAGATATGCACCCAAAATTAGGTAAGAACTCTTACCCTTCAGGGTCTCTTGGCGATGAAAACTGTTAATCACTTTCCCTTTTAGTTCGTAAAACAATAGCTTACAAGCTACATGCCCACCCAAGAACCCCATTTGCTTCTATTGAGACCAGTGTGGAAGCACAGACCCAGTAATTGATTTTGCCGAAATCTAATACACAATATCACTTTAAATGAGGATGCACTGCAGGTAGGTGGGTAAGGATGGGGGATGTGCAGACTTGCAGACACTGGAAGTCTATTCCTAGAGAGGCAAAAAATCCAATTAAGCTTGTCCCTCTGTTATTCGAACAGGCATCGTGCTCACCTTTTAGGATTTGTTTTCCACACTCATACCTACCAATTGTCCCTGATTTGGAGGGACTGTCTTTCCTTTGAGTCCATGTCCTGCTGTCCCTCATTGTTCTCATTTGCCCCCCCCCCCCTTTGAGGTGTAACAGGCAGAACTGCATCAATAAATGGCTCATTTGCATATTCAAATGATTTATACTGTTGTGACTGGTACAACCTATGTCCTATCCATCCCTCAATGAGGGGACGTGGCCTAATTTAACAAATATCCCTCTTTCCCACTCTGAAAATTTGGTAGGTATGCACACTGTTCACACAGTCTAAAGTTCTTTGAATAAGGATGCCTTACTTTTAGCTGGGTCCCTTTAAAGTCCTGACAGGTATATTTGGTGGCACGGAAGCTCTCTTATAATATGTATTTCAGATTTCCCCACAGCTAGAACAGGAGATGAAAATAGTGAACCAGTTATCAGTTGTTTACTTGAGTTACCAATGCTGCCATATTCCTGTTTTGGGATGTCCTGCTACGTAAAGCTCCCTGTTTTTCCAATACCTTGATCCATGTCTCCCACAGAGCATGCACAGCCTTCTCCAGACTTCCTTGCTATGTCTGCTCGATGTGCAGACTTAAACTGAACCAACAGCCTGGCACGTTGGAAAAAAACTCCCCCAAACTCACTTGCTCCATCTGCACACATGATACTGAAGCATTGTCAGCACTTACATTTGCTGCTGTATTCTAAGCTGAAATGCCAACTCACCAAATTTCTAGTGGTAGCGGTTATTTGGGAGCTTCCTTTCCCAGCATCTATGCCATGCTGCTGCCTGGATTTAACTGACATAACTGGCAATGCACAGTAACAGGAAGCCTTGCATCACTTCCTGTTTGCAGGCAGCCTGCAGATGCATGAGCCGCCATTTTATTTCTAAAATTTATGACAGCACTGTTTGTTGTGTTGGTCAGGTTTAAGTCATTTTTGGTCTGCTTTAAATATAGCAGGGGATTAGATGCACTCTGCTTAGCCATGCGGCATCCCTAGCTCCTTCTGCTATGCACCTGACGAGCAAGCATGCATGTGATGTGCAAGCGAGAATCAAGGTGAGTTCACGGGTTGGGGGATTTTACAATGCAGGCCATCTAAAATCAGGCTGCCACATGGACATGGAATCAGCCACTACAGGTCATCTTTAAGAGGGGTGCTGGTGTGACAATATCAACCTCTCAAAGCAGATATGTTTGTAGCAGTGACCAAGAATGTATGAATGTCCCTGGCATCACTACATGGTTCACAGTTTTCCTAAAGTGGCACAAAAGCCACACGGCATGGTCCTGTAGTCTAAAAGAATCCAGGGCCAGCTGTTAGCCTGGCATCTAAAATTAGGATGCCCCAATGTGTGATACCCACAGATGCAACCTGCCAAAGCATCTGCGGCTTCCCCTTAGCTGTGACGTACTGGGAGCACTTCTTAGTCTCCAGGGAAGCCAGGGATGTGGGCAGTAGCATTCTTCAGGGATCGGCAATCTAAAAAAAAAATGTTGCATGTGACCTCTGCCGTGGAAAACCCCATTAAAAAAAAAAAAACAGCCCACCCCCGTCTCATGTAATGGGTATGAGGTTTAAAAATAAGTGAGATATGGAGGAGGAGAAGCAAATAAGGGTAGAAGACAGAGCACCAGCCAGAGCAATACAGCAGGCAAGGAATAAAGAGCTTTCTGTGTGTACATACCATTATTCAGTGTCAGTTGCATTCTTACTACTACACTAGAATCAATACTATTATATACTGAGGTGGTTAATGAGTGAAGATGAACAGAGCTTCTACTATGTAAAGTATGATAATAACAAAGGGAGTACAAATACGTTCATCAGGAAGCAAAGCTACAGAACAGCCTATGTAAAATAGCAGCGATATATGTGACCAGCCACATGATTTACTACGATACACAACACAACCTGCAGAACAACACTGCACCTTGTGAGCATTACTAATGCTAAATGAACAGGATGAATGTTTCTAGATCTCTTTCCAGCTTAAAAGAGGGTGCGCCATCCTCTTAAGGAGATGCGCCCCATGACAGACCTGAGCTCCAATCGAATCCCAGGGTCAAGGACCAATGGGGAGTCCAGGCAGAGGTCACAAGGACAGGATGGAGGCTATTTAAGGGACTGGGGTCCCCTGCCCACCCCCTCTTTGACCTCCATTTTTCATTAGTGCTGGATGAGTTGTCTGGAAGACAAGCACCATAGATGCGGCAATTGAGGAGTTCTGGTGGGTGGCCTGGCGGCGTGGAGAAGACCGGGTAAGGAGCTTGTGTGTGGTTCCCCCCCCCCCTCGCTGCATGCTGCAGCCCTTCTCCTTCCCGCCACTCTGTGTTGCAGCGGGAGTCCCTGCCCAGCCCACTCCCTCCACCCCAGCCCTCGAGCAACGAGCAGCATGCCGGGAGCTCCAGTAAAAAACCTACACCCACCCATTCCCCAACACGTACCCACTTCCTAGATGCACCTGTTCCTCCACACATGCCTGTTCCCCACACATGACCCCACGTGTCCCCTCACATTTTCCCCTGTAGGCAGAGCACCAGGGAGCCCAAGGGGGGTGGATGTTAACACTTTGTACCCCCAGGCTGGGGGGTGGCACAGGTAGTCGGCAGCCACAACTCCCACCACAGGGAGGCTTTCTACCTCCTACCTTCTGCCACACTGCCTCTGTCAGACCAAATGGCAGGCCCACGCCACCCCCTTTTGTCACTTACCCCCTTCACCCGCAGTTTTTTCCCCAACAGAACTTCCCCCAAGAAAAGCCTCACAACAGCAGGCCTGGCCCTGCGCCCCCTCCTTGCACGCCCCACCACTGGCTCCCCCTAACATTGCCTCTCCGCTGGGTCCGGTCCAACTCGGGACTGGGTTTCTCAGCGAGGCCTGCACTTCTCTTTTGCTTTTTTCGTTCCAAATGGCACGTGACAAGGAGGCATCTCAGTTGGGGGTTCTGGTCTCATATAAGTGCATGGCTGATTCAAGTCAACCAGCAGGTTCCAGCAGTGCTGGGCCAGGATCTCATACCAGAGCAGCAATGGCAGCAGGACGTGCAGTGGCTTCAGGAAGTTCTTCAGTAGCTGTACCACTGGCACAGGAGGGCATAGGAGTACAGGATATCTATCGTCAGCTTGTCGGTTCGTCCAATCTTGATTTTTCAGCCACGTAGAGGCACGGCATCTATGGGGACTGGAAAAGGGGGGGGAGCCAATGGAGACATTGGTGATGGCCGTGTGGGTGTGCGATCGTGGCCCCCCCAGGGGTCCAAACAGAGTGGCATTTCAGGGGTTGGGGATTCGGGCAAAAAGGGTAGAATCCAGTGGGGAGACAGAGAGGTGGTCGGCTAGGCCCATCTCGATATCCGATTTCGTGAAGGGGCATGTGTATGTGTTTTGAGGGTCCGAGACGAGAGTACGTGGACATTTTTTCATTTTACCGTTGGAGTTTGGG
Source organism: Gastrophryne carolinensis (assembly GCA_027917425.1). Taxonomy (NCBI): domain Eukaryota; kingdom Metazoa; phylum Chordata; class Amphibia; order Anura; family Microhylidae; genus Gastrophryne; species Gastrophryne carolinensis. The sequence continues at coordinate 398,760,601 of CM051235.1, forward strand.
GTTGAGAGGTAGGAGAAGGGTAAGGAACAAAGGAAAGAGGAGGATAGGAGACATTTCAGTTTGATACCCAGGACCTTTGGGAACTGGTTACGAGCTTCTCGATTTTGGTGAGTCTGATAGGGGAGAAGAACACAGACATTTTTTGGGTGCTATTCTGTTATCTCAACACCATGTGGGAAGCCCATCGGGTGTATGGGGGGTCGGCATGGTACGATAAGCAATTTCGGCAGTGAAGGGTGGTTTGCTCAGAATGGAATAGGACCATAGGGATATTGGCATTTGGCTCAGGGGGATGAACTCAAAATGCGAGGTTTACACTAGTGCGAGGGGTTTGTCCCCCTCTCAGGCCAGCGCCACCTTAGGTGGCGGAATCTGCAAAATGAGGTTTGTGCTGGGCGTTAACAACTCCCAATGTAAATTCGGGGCATTGTGCAAATTCCGACATGAGTGTTTAGGATGCTTCATGTGCCTAGTGTTGAGAACAGGATAGCTGATGCTCTTTCTCGTTCACAGTGGTATCCATTCAGGAGTTTGGCGTTGGATGCCCGGGAGAGTGGCAAGGCATGTCCGAGATGGTTGATGTGAACTGTTCGATGGTGTAATTCGAGATGGTTAGAAAGTTGCTGGTCCCAGGAATCTGGGACGGAAAGAAGTTTGGTGTTCTTTCCACAGATGAGGCATTTCATATAAGTGAGCTGGTTAGCACCAATAAATGTACGCCTGTTGGCCTGTTGGTGGAGGATGTGGTTTTCAGCATGGAAGGTCTAAAGATTAGGCTTCAGGCATCAAAAAGAGACCAGACAGGAAGGGGGGTTAATGTTTATTTGGGTCGGTTACAGGATTTCCTTTCCTGCCCGGTGGTGACTTAAACAAGGTGGGCACGGACATTTTTAATGTCCTAGTGCAGGAGAACATAGAGCTGATGGTCGAGTGCTGGCGGGCTGGTTGGTGAGCAACGCTAGCCAGCTGTGGCATTTTCCCTCCCTGTTCCGGGTTTGAGGGGGCAGGTATTAGAAAGATGCAGTTTGGAGAGAGGCTGCAGTTTCTGCTGAAATGAGTAAGGATTGGCAGTGGGATGACCAGTTATATGAGGATGGCTACAATTATGGAGTAGCCATGGTTACTGTGATTGTCACACCTGGGTGGTTAGGCCTGTTGGGCTCTGAGCCAAAGAATCAATGGAGCTTGTTTGGCTTCTGCTCAGGTTGGTGCGGGAAAGAATTTTTCCTTCCTCCTCCTCCCCTCGTCTTCTCACTGTGATCGTTGGCTTGCCGACTTGGAACAGGGGTGGGGAGATTTGTTATTTGGATTGGTCATGGTAGCTGTGGCTGATAAATAAAGTATAATTCCAAAGATTTATGCAGTGTCTAGTGTCATGATTGGTGGGATGGGGTGGTATTTGTGTTTGCAGGCGCAGAGGTCATGGAGCTCTAGTTCAGTCATGGCCAGTGTGGCCTTTCCATGGCTCCCCTGATTGTAATGATTGTAATGTAACTCTAGACACAGATCAGTAACATCCCCATTATAATGTTGATTCTGAGCAGCGGCTTGCGAGTGTTTCCATATTGTGACTCCCTCACCTCTGCAATGCTCTTTGCTCCCCTGTACAGTGCAGCAGAGTCAGACATTCTAGGTGTGCCTCTCATGTCTCCACCCAATAGGGTCAGGATAAGGTGACATCACGAAACCTGGTGGTGATATATCTCCTCTGCTGGTGTTTTCACAGCTGATTCTAATTTTAGAGACAATATTAATGATGATGACAAGTTCACTAAGCACAAATCATAGTAATATGTCAGGGTACTATGGCTACACTTAAACATGGATGTAAGTGATAATATGAGAATTTACTGTATGTTACATAAACACATAGTAAAGGGAATACAGTTTATGCATACCTCTCAACTGTCCCTCATTTGGAGGGAAGGTCCATATTTTGAGTCCATGTCCCCCCGTCCCAAGTTGCTTTCAATTGTCTCTCTTTCGGGTTGAACATGCAGATGACTTATTCGCCTATTTAAAGTTTTCTATTTTTACATCTCACCTTAAATGTATATGATGTTAAAGTGGAACATCCACCTCTTTGGGTTGGGGAAGCCCTCCCGCCTGTAGCAATAAGTCAAGGCAAGTTAGCGGTATTATTCCTAAAGTGCACCAAAACCGTGATTTTTGACTGGGTTTTGGTCCTTGCCCCATGGCATCCCATTTTGGTCCTAGCTCCATGGCACCCCAATCCGGGATGCCCCGTTGTGTGAAACCCCCCAGGTCGCCCAATTTAACTCACCTATAAACGTGTGCAGCCTAAGAATCGGCTAAGATCGTTTAGCCGAGTTTGACAGTTGTCTGACTTGGCTTTCTGTATTGTGATTGTGGGAGTATAACCAGTAAGCCTGAATCATAGCCTCGCCCATATGTATTCGCGCATTCGGAAATGCTTAAAATTCACGGTTTGGCCTTTTTTCTGGCTCATTTTTTTACCAAGTTTGCTGTTTTCCAGGACTTTTTGGTTTGCGTACACCAAAAATGAGTATTTAACATATTAATACGTATGACCAAGTTTGCACTTTCATAATTTTATGACTCTAGCCTGCATTTGTACTTTATTCTGAGCCCAGGGCTTTTTGAGGGGCAATAAAAATGAGAAGTTGCCGGTCCCATATTCTGCCCTCTTTTTGCTTGCGGGATTGCTGACGGATGCGTGTGATAGAGCCTCTCGACGAGTTCCTGGAAGAATATGAGCTTCTGCAGTGCGTTTTGCTGCTTGATTGGATGTCCGATCAACTGGTGTTCCATTTGACCCGACTGGGCCGCCTTTCTCTTGAGAAGCTTTAGTCAGAGGTGCCGGCCATGGTTGGCCCCTGCCACAAGAAGGGGCATACGATTGACTGTATGGCCAAATTGATTGGCTGCCTTCTAGGGGCTAGGGACATTTCCCGGTCTTCGCTAAACCCTGGCTAAATTTCTTGATGGCATGGTTGCTTTACTGGCGAAGTGCTCCAGTACAAGGCCAAGAAGGTGGTAAAGATTATAATTGCATGCATTGCCCTCCACAATTATTCCTTGCTGGCTTATCTGGGAAAGCCAACCCCTGCCACTGCTCCAGAGGTGCCTGGCCATCTTTAGTATGGCACCCAGAGCTGTGCTCGCCTTTGGTTAGATTGTGTCTGCTTTGTTTTTGTTTTGCTTTGTTTTGTTTATTATATAGCTGCTTTACACCCTTTTTGTTTTGTGGTGACTAGCATACAAAAAAAATAGGTTTTTATTGTCATTTATGTGTGGAGCTACTACACTGCCCCCCCCCCCCCCAAATAGTGCTCACAACGGGCAACAAGCAAACATTTGTATAAAATCAAAATAGTTGGGACCCCAGGCCTGTCTGGCCTTGGGTAGGGCCAGCATTCGTTCAAGGCTTGTGTTCTGGTGGTCAATTTGGGCAATAAATGCCTCGAAGTTGGTATTGAGACACTGCTGCTCCACCACCCCACTACAGCCAGGTCCTCGTGGAGCAGACTGGCAGTTCTCTGCAACACTTTAAAGTAACGAGTTTAGTTCCGGCAGAAGGTCGAGCTGTTGGCCCGACAGTCTGCCTTCATCATTTGGCAACGCCATGCCATTGAAAGGTGGCATCAGGCTGCAGTTTATGGCTGGCTGCCTCCTGGGCACTGGGTGCATTCAGAGGAGCTGGAATCCTGCCCATGGTCCGGGGCCTTGGAGATGGGAGATGACCTGAGTTCCCCAGATTGCAGGACTTGGTGTTGGGATCCGCAGCAGACTGGGAGATAGCTGCTGGTCAGCTGGTCCTGGGACTCCACCATATCCTGTAGTGCTTCCAGAAGGGGTAGGTCTCTGTGGTTAAGTGTAAACATTAGTGTTGGTTTTGGGCCAGGGTCCTGATGGGTGCTGCAAGACAAGGGAAAAACAGAGTAAGATAAATACTTTCCTTAGCAGCACTCCTTAAGCTACTCAACGTGGGGTACACATTGGGCACCACAGGGAAGTGTGGCCAACACATCTTTGCAAGGAATTTTAATGCTGTGGGGTTTGCAGTTGTAGGTAACCCCTATCTGTGCGCTTGCTTGGTAAACATATGTGTCCCAGGCAAGCACTCATAGTTGTTGCGTGCGTCTGGCCACTCATGTTTGTGCCAACTGTTTGTGGTTCTGGTCCTCCCTCCTCCTGATGCACATGGGGGAGATGTGAGATACAGGTATTTAAATGGGAAGGTTAGTGTGCATGTGGACCTAAATTAGAACAATACATGGATTACAGTAAAGTGAAATTTTTATTGTGTTTTCACATTGAAGGCTTTTATGACCCAGCCTTATGGCTTCAAGCACATTACCTACACCAAAAAGACGTTGGCACACCCGAATGCTCGTGCTGAACAGTGTGACTGAATTGTGCTTCTCTTCTAGCACTGGAGTTCTGGCAGAGAATAAAGCTCACCTGGAGCAGAACGGTCTGACCAGTGTTGTGCCAAAGATTGCCAGCATCTTCCTCTTCAGACTTCCCAACACCAGAATCAGCCAAAGAGGAGGAGGCTCAGGTGTTGGGCTTGGAGTCACATCCAGTGCCAGAGAACTCAGGTAAGACAGCAGAAAAAAAAAACACAGCTCCAGGCAAGGAACTCCCAATGACATGTATGCCAAGTGCTGGTGTTTTATGCTTCTCTTTCCTGACAGACTCCTCGGACCAGGAAGAGTATGCAGCTATGGGGCCACCCAAGGCCGGACCCTTCCACGACTCAGGTGGGTTCCTGAGAAATCAAGCTGACACCTGCAGGAGCAGACCCAACATCCCACATGTGCCTAGGTTTCATGTCCTTATAGTTCTCCACGAAGGCATGGCACCTAGGAGGGGGGTGGCTCCCTAAAATGGCCAACAACAGGGATGCAGTTAGTACTGAGCATTTGGTAGGGAGAACTGGCACACATGTTGAAGCAGATGTTGACATATGACTTTATGGGCCCCATGCAGTCGCACCCCCTCAAGTTATTCCCCTGAATGAGGGGGACTAGGGGAGTAAAAATGCTGCACCATAGCCCCGAATAGTTCCTCAAGGGATTCAGGGAACCCCCTTCAGTGTTCCACGTGTCCAGCATGGGGACACTTGGGGGTTAATGTGATATACTGCACTATAAAGCAGGGCAGCGCAGTGATCTCACACTGACACCAGGAGACTCTTGAATAGCCTCATGTACCTCACCAGGCTTGACAGAGGGGCCATCCTCCCCTGTTCTTTCACCATTTTGGGAGGACAACAACCTATCAGGGCCCTATGACTCTGGAAAAAAATGTTCATTCCTTAACCTATGTTGCCCTCTAGTGGTGTAACCATGTAACTACACCTATGTCTGAAATCAGCTGAAAATCTATATACATTTTTCACCTACAACAGACCTAGCTATTTTAACGGAGGTGATGGCTACCCCATCTGCCTTTTACACATGGCCAAATACTTTCAGACCATAGTAAGGCTGGTAGCCCTTAGGGGCACTCTACATGATTTCTTTGCACTTTAGCTTTTGGTCTGGGTCCCATACAGGTCTTACTTCTGTACCACCCTGATGGGTGACCTGCTTCCCTGGTTCTTAGCTATCTTTTCGCCTTTTTTCAACCTTGCTTCAGGTACATTGTTTTATTGCTGGTATCAGAAACACAGAAGCTGCTGAACTACAGACATAGAAAACCATGAAGCTATTGAGAGGTAGTAGTGAAACATGTCATAGTGCTAATCACAATTTTAACCCTTAACAATCTGTAAATATTGTTTTACTTATTTGTTTTTCATCATATTCTGTCAGTGTAGGTAGTTTTACATAGAAAAGGTCCATGGAGGGTAAGGAGGTGTTGATGGAGACCTCATAGTATGACCTGCACAGAGGTGAAGATGGATTCCTGGTTGTATGTTTTGACCTATTATTTTTACACAGTGATACATTCTATTCAGAATGTTTAAGAAGCAGCAGACATCTCCTGTCTTCTTTTCTCTATGATCCTGTGATCTTGCCTTGCTGAGCAGGGATGTCATCTCGGGGCAACCAGCGACCCGGCCACCTGCAGAACCCTCTTAAAGCCATCCATTCATCCCACACACGCCGCTCAAATTTCACCTTAAACTGTATTTAGTTTCTGCCCGAAAAGCAGTGGCGTCTCTTGGTAATATTAATACCACATTGCAAAAGCAGAGCAGAGGTGAAGGAAAACAATAAGGAGATGTTTTGGGAGAGGTAGGAGTGGGAACAGTCAGGAGACCCTGAATGAGATGCTTTGATAGAGGACTTAAATGTAGCTTCTAGATCGCTTCTTAAGTCCTTCAAAAGTCATTAAATCTCATAGTTCTGTGTTCTGAGAAATTCTCACCTGCCAGCTGCACTCAGGGAGTGACTGATACAAAAGATAGCATGCAGGGATGAAGACTACCTAGGGATGTGTACAATAGATGGTAGGTCATGGCTGCCATCACTAGCTGTCTGAAACAGTAGCCATGTAGCATTTTGGATTTCCCCAGATAAAAACTTGTCAGGTCAAGTCCATATTGTTCTGATTAGTGATGAGCAACACTTCTAAGGTGCCTTTAGGATTTGATTATGTTTGGTCTCAATATTTTATTACCTAATGAGAACTTGTATATGCTGTATATGCAACCACAACATTTATATCTAAAAAACTATTATAACAAAATAGAAACAGATGTTGTTTGGTAAACAAAAAATGTCTTTTACCCGTCAACCTAAATTAATACCTACAATAAAAATTCATAGAATTATGGCAATACCTTTTTAAGACTAAATGGGTAAGCATTCAAGAATACTTAGTTCTCTTCATCAGGCATGTATAATAAAAAAAAAAATATTCAAAAGCCTCTGCTGTGTGTAACCCTTGGGATCACCCAAGAGCTCATGCGTGGGCCACTCAGCCAGTCAGCAGCTCGCATTTGATTCAGAAGCTGAATGGACTGTGCGCAGCTGGCTGCACCCCTGCTCTTCCACATGCCAGTGACAGCCATTGAGAAACACCTTCTGTGAGCTAAACATATAGTGGGGATGTGGCATGGGATTTTTTAAGCGAGGTGAGTGTACTAGAATGGCCCATAAATAGGGAGACTACCGGCCCTAGAGTATTATAGACTCTAGGAAGTTGGTTGTGCCTCTTTAAAAGGTATCACCTTAATTCTTCGCTTTCTACTTTTTTCAATGGCTAACACAGTACACACATTATTGTTAATGTTTCAAAAAATGTAAAGAATTTTAGATCAAATACAATTTGTTCATAGAGATGAACTGTCAAAATTTTTTGGTGCAAATATGCAGATTTGTACCTACAATTTGCTTTGGGGTATACTGGCCTCATTAATATCTTGGTAATGTGGAGGGACCAATTCTAGTTATGGGCAATGCTTTATTTCATACAGTGACACCTAACTCCTATATTAAACCTGATGTGCAATATGTGGGCAGGAGCCAGGAGATAACAGGTTCTGTTTGATGCCAACGATTAAATAATTAGTTAAAAATGTCTCAGAATCAATCAAAATAGGATTTCCCACTGGTGGTACTCAAGCTTCCCTCTGATGATAATTTAAGGGTAAGTCCACTGTCAATTGAATTTTTGAAGTATTTAAATAATAAAATGTACCTGGTCAACAATCTGCAAGCAAGGAGCATCTTGCGATAAAGACATTGCTGGCAAATGAGCTTTGCTTTGGGACCAGTAGGAGAACATATAGTTCTTTTAAGTGGCTCTCCACTCTCCTTTAAGGCAAGTATGGCTAGTAGTAATGTGGCAATTGAGATCTGGAAAAAGGTAAATGGTTCTCTATGAAAAAATGTTGGGAAATCCTGATCTAAAACAAATCCCTAAAGTTTCATGTTTATTTTAGACTCCAAATTGTCAGATAATACCAAAATTGGTAGAATGCGGATGCATGGCTGACTGATATGAGGTTTGGTCTACTTTAAGGAGGTGCAATTTATGTATATGAGTTTGGTTCTCTTTAATCCTTTAAATGCGAAGCATAACGTTTCTATGCGTTCGCTTCTCTGACAGAAGAATCTACGTGCTTGCCATTTTCCCTGTCACTGTCAAATTAATAATAATAAAAAACTCACCTCTGACCTGGATCAAAAGCTGAGGTTCTCCTCTTCCTCTGGGGGGCATTCGTCCCCACCCCGGGGTCTCCCAGCTTCAGGAGGGTGTCCCCGAAACAGGGCCCCCCTGGTCTGCCAACCCACTGACAATTGCGGATGTAAGAAAAATAAAAAACTCCTCGTCCGATCCCACTGGTTGGTCTTCTCTTCACCAGGGAGGCTCCGATCACCCCCAGGTTCCGCAGACTTCAGATGCCCCCCGGATCAAACCCCCCCACCAATTCTGATGGTCGTTGCCTCTAGCCACTCCTTTTGTGGGAGGAGCATCCTGATCATTGTAGTTTCCAGATCGGCTCCGGCTCTGACAGGCCGGTAGTAGCAATGCAGAGTGGGTGGGAGGCAAGGGGGCTATGATCTCCTGAACCCCCAACCGCCGTGCTCCTATCACCATCAGCATCTGGCATCTGTCACTAGCAGCTGTCAATGGAGTGGGACAGCAACAGGGCAAACCGAATCCGAGGTGAGCACAGAAAAAAAAAACAATCATTCTTTTCTCTGTGTCTGTGCTAGCGGGTGACTTGCTATTAACCCCCATCCTCCCCAAAGCTCGGGGGGCAGAAGGTCCCAGCACCACAGAAGCTTTACAAGTTTGTAGCCTGCACGGTGGGCGGCCACCAAAGCTGGCCCCTGCGCCCTGTTCTACAAGCTCTGCATAGCTGGTCCCCGGGCTGGTTAGGCTGGGTAGGGGGGACTCCACATCATTTTCTTTTGGACTTTTAAGGGTTTAAACCCTTAAAATTACCCCTTTATGTCCCAATCACTCAGCAGGTATAAAAGGCTTCCAGCATCAGCAGGAGAGAGTGATTGGCAGCCTGGGATACTGTATTCAGGGATGGATCCATGGGAGGTAAGTATTAAAAAACATAATCAAATATTTTTTCTACCTGTGTGGTGTCTTTTTACATTTAACCCTCTGTGAACTGCTAAGGGATCCATGAGAACCCTATAACAGTTCACATGACTTGGGGGGCTGGCAAGTCCCCTGCAGCTAGCAGGTGACTTGCTATTAACCTGCCTCCCCAGGTAATGAGAACCCTATGTCATTTTTTTAAATGAACCCTTTATGTCCCATCACTCAGCAGGTATAAAGGGCTTCCAGCATCAGCAGGAAAGCTAGAAGCCAGATTGTTTGGCATGGGACACAGTGCTCGGGATGGAGGTAAAAATTAAATACTTAAATATTGTTTTTACCTGTGTGCATGTCTTTTTTACAGTTAACCCTTTGTGAGCTGGTAAGGGATCCATGAGACCCCTATACCAGTTCACAAGGCTCGGGGTCTGTCAAGTCACCTGTGGCTAAAGGGGGACTTGTCATTAACCTCCAGCCCCCCTTATTACCCATCTCCCCAAAGCTCGGGGGGCAGAAGCCTATGTGGGCTTGTAGAGTTCATGGCCGGGGCCGAAGCTTGCCTCTTTTTTACCCTTTATAGTGTGGATAGTAGTTGTATTTTATTTGTAAATGTTATAAAGTGCTCTTTTCAGTTTGGGGGGTCTCCTGGGAAGGAACCAGGGGGCTACCAATACATGGTATCATTGTAATAGGGAGGAATAGGGCTTTCACAGGATTTTCTTGAATAAAATATTTTTAAAATACAATTTTAAAAAGACTATAAAATATATATATATATATTTTTTTTTTTTTTTTTTTTTTTTTTTTTTTTACATAGCGCAAAATGGTGAAAAAATCATCTGTCGACAGAGGGTGTCTCAAGTAGGGTACAAGTTAAAAGCTTAATGTAAAGGGTTGTTTTGGTTGAAAAAGTGCAAGGTGCACACTTTGTCTGCAGAGCTGAAATTTTCAAGCAAAAAAAACACGCATGCTTTACTTTTGGGTGTTTGACAACTCTTCCTTTGACAGTAGCTATGCATGTTGGGTATTGTTCTGTTAGAGGGACCTAGCTTTTTCAGATTTAATTTGTTTTTTTTGTTTGCATATTGCATATTTTATTAGGAAAATGAGGCTTTGATTCTGCTTTTTTATTCTTTTTTTTAAGGAAACCAAAGAATTAAATGAGGGATAACTTCCAGAAAACTGGGCCCACGTCAACAAGTCTGGTACACCTAGAAAGCTTGAGGTGTGTACTTCCAGAGAATATATAGTTTGTGGGGGTATTTCAAGTGTAAAGGGTTGTTTTTCTTGAATAACTGCAAGGTGCTCATAGCGCATAGCATAGTTGCAATTTATCTGAAAATCTCCTAAAGCGCTGTTTCAGTTTGCGGGAGTCTTCTAGGCAGGAAAGGGTGTCTATCAATATATATGTGGTACCGTTGGAACCAGGAGAAATGGACTTTTACAAGTGATAAGATTTTATTGACAAAATTACATTTTTTATTACAAGAGAACACTACAAATTGTAAAAAATAGATTTTTGCACAACTTTCACCCAAAAATATTAAGAATACACTTAAAAAATGACAAACAAGACTTCATGTTAAAGCCCATGCTCCGCTGATAAAAACAATATATATATTTTTGGGGGAAATCCCTGGAAATCACAGTTGAACGGGTGTGGGACAAAATAGAGAAAATGGTCTGGCAACAAAGGGCGATAAACTCTAGGTAGGCTTGCACTTAAAGGGTTAAAGGTGATTCACACTGCTTCCCTGTAAAGTGGCCAGTGTATCAGTGCCCTCCCTACAGCGTTGATCCTCTATTACCACATTCAGGACTGTGCAAGTACCTTGCCTGAGGTAGAGAGTAGGGATGTGCGAACCCGCTTTTTGGGTTCGACAAGTTTGTTGTACTTTACAGGGGAAGCAGTGTGAATCACCTTTAACCCTTTAAGTGCCAGGTAATACATAGATACATAAATGAAAAAACGAAATATTATTTTGTTTATGGGGGTTGGAGGACAAATTGGAGAGGCACCTTGGCGATTGCCCTGCACAAAATGAACCAGGGAAAGTACTCAAAACAAAAAACAAAACAATTAAGAAATACATAGATACATAAACAAATTAATCAATATATGCATAAATTAGTAAATAAAAAATTAATGCCATCAATAAATAAATATATACATAAATAAATACAGAAATAAATTAATGAAAATAATACATTTTTTACAGGTGTCAGGGTGAGAAGGATGTGTTGGAGGTGAATGTAAACAGAAAAGATGAAGGAGGTGGATGTGGCAGTGGCGGAGGATGTAGCAAACACTTTATGCACTCACTCAGGTGCTGGCACAGCCAAGTCCCATGGGATCCATGCCTTGTTCGTCTTAAGGAATGTAAGCATGTTCATGTTGGCTGTGGATAGGTGGATCCTCCTGTCGGTGATGACACTCCCTGCAGTGCTGAGCACACATTCTGATAGGACAACAGCCGCAGGGCAGGCCAGCACCTCCAAGGCATAGAGGGCAAGCTCTGGTCACTTGTCCAATTTTGCGACCCAGAAATTGAACAGACAGGAGCCATCGCTCAATACCAGGAGAGGCATGGACTAAATAATTTAAATGTGAATAAGACTCCAGGACCAGATGGACTTTACCCAAGAGTTTTTTTAAGAACTCAGCTCAGTTATTTCATCACTTCTGCTGCTGATTTTTAAAGACTCACTAACAACTGGTATAGTACCAAGGGATTGGCGCAAGACAGGTGTGACTTGTCTGGGTTTTTTGACAGACCTGTAAGCTTAACATCAATTGTGGGAAAATTGCTTGAGGAACTCCTAAGGGACTACATATAGGATTATGACAAGGTTATGATTAGGATAATATTTAGGGTTAGGTGAACCTACTTTGTGTTAATGCCCATTTACAATAACAGTTCAAGGCAACTCTGTGTTAGTGCCCACTTATAGTAACAGTTCAAGCCAACTCTGTGAAAATGCCTATTTGCAGTAACTGTTCAAGGCAACTCTGTGTTAGTGCCCATTTGCAGTAACAGTTCAAGGCAACTCTGTGTTACTGCCTTTTTATAGTAACAGTAACAAGTCCAGACTCTGCTGAAAAAACAATATATAATTGTCCTAGCAAAACTCATAAAAAAAAAACTCAAAAATCATAGTTGAACATGTATAGTGCACAATATTGAAAATAGTCTGGCAACAGAGGGTGACAAAATCTGAAGGTAGGCTTGCAGTTAAAGGGTTAAAAGAGCCATGGAATAAAGACACAGAGATGTAATACTGACTCTTTACAAGGCATTGGTGTGTCCAAACCTGGAATATGCCCTCCAGTTCTGGGCACCAGTTCATAGAAAGGATGCCCTGGCTTTGGAAAGGGTGCAGAGGAGAGCCACTAAACTATTAAGGAGAATGAAGGATCTTCGATATAATTAGTAATTAGAGGGTCGGTTGAAGTTTGGGTCCCCAAACTCAAACTTCATTGAAGTCAATGGGAACCTGAACTTGGGGGGCCCAAAATGGCTGTAAAATGGGGTAGCAAGAGCTAGAGGGCAGCAAATCAAGGGGAACACCAGGGCAGTTGCCCTGAACATACACAAATAGGCTAGGGAAAACACTAAACAATATCAGAAAACAAAAATATTAAAGAAATACACAAATAAAAATATAAATAATAAAAAATTTGGGGGTAACACCAGGGCGGTTGCCCTGCACAAAATGAGCTAGGGGGAGTACTCAAAATAATCACAGAAATCCAAACCAAAAATATACATATGTACATAAATCAATAAATTAAAATATTGCATTTTTTACAGGGGTCCGGGGGTGGGGTGGGGGGGTGGGAAATGGAGGTGGATGTGGCGGTTTCAAACATAAGTGGCATAGGAGGTAGCAAACATTTAAACCAGTAACTCAGGTGCTGGCACAGCCAAGTCCTATGGGATCCATGCCTGGAATGTAAGGATGTCCACACTGGCTGTCCACGCTGGCATATCCTCTTGTCAGGTAATGATGCCCCCTTCAGTGCTGAACACACGTTCTGAAAAGGCAGGCCAGCACCTCCAAGGCATAGAGGGTAAGCTCTGACCAGGAGACGCATGGACAGTCATAGTCATAGTATCTGATGGTGGTGGATGAGGCCATGGAAGCTGAATGCTTCCTTGGGATGATGTGGACCGACTTGGTGGTGGTGCTGCTGGTCCTGGGTTCCCACATTCTCCCTTTGACAGGTGACAGGAGACACCTGACAGGAGACAGGTGGCCTTGTTGTTGGGGGTGTGGAGCTGAGGGCTGGGACAGAGGGAGACTTGGATGCAGAGATGATTAGGAGTTTCCCCTCACTTCAGTGACTGTTGGCACAGCTTGTAAATTACCTGTGTCATGTTCACTGTGGACTGCTTGATGCGCTCAGTCCCTTGAGTGTGCAGTCTGCAACTGGAGCAGGCACATGGCCCATGGTATTCCAGCCAGGCGTGTCATAATAGAGCATTAGTGACTCCTTGACTTCTTGCTGGGACGGCCTTGCAGATTTTACAGGGGGGAGAGGGGGTGAAATTATTTCTTAATTTCCCAAGAGGGTCCTATGTGCCCCAAACCAGTGTATACTCCACTAACAATATGTATGGAAGAACACGCAAGTGCCCTGAACAATTATTATTAAAGTGTGGTTTACCCCAGTGCTTGCAGGATGTTGTGGGAAAAGAGTAAGCACAAACCCCAGTGCTTATAGCTTCTTGTGGAATGATGGGATATTCCCCAGTGCTTAAAGGAAGATGTGGGTTATGGCCACACAAACACCAGTGCTTAAATAAAAAGGTGGGTTAATGGGGCACTCAAACTCCAATGCTTAAAGTGGACCAACACCCAGGATTTTGACTATCCTGGGTGTTGGTCCACTTAGGTGGGGCACCCCGATCGGGGGTGCCCCGCTGTGTGAAACCCCCCCGATCGCCGCAAAAACTCACCTCTCCCCGCTCCCACGTGACCTCGTCCGGCCAATGACAGCGCTCAGAGCCGCTCTGGTATGCGCGTCCAAAGCCGCTTGGACGCGCATACCAGAGCGCTGTCATTGGCTGCGTCTCTCGCTTCCCTCTAACAGGGAGCGCGCCTGCGCCGGCCATTCACAAAACGGCCGGCGCGGGAGCGCGCCCTGCTAAAGGGAGGCGAGAGACGCGGCCGCGTCTCGCGCATGCGCCGTTGGATCGCCGGTAAGGTAAGGATTGTGGGCCTCCTGGGGGGTTCCTCCCCGCGGGACATCCCGATTTCGGATGCCCCGCGGGGAGGGATCTGATCGGTCCGGGAATCTTATAGATTCCCGGGCCGATCCCCCCTGGGTTAAAGGGGGGTTAAAGGGGCACCCAAACCCCGGTGGTTAAATGAAAAGGTGGGTTAAGGCCGCACAAAAACCCAAGCTCCTAAATAAATAGATGGGTTAACCCTTTTACTGTCAACCACGTAAAATTTACGTGGCTGCCTCTCTAACGTTAACCGCCAGCCATGTAAATTTTACGTGCCTGACTTTCCCCCCCTGCAAGTACCCAAAAAATTTTTAAAAGGACACTTACCTGACCCCTCAATCAATCTGGCCGGGTCTCCTCTTCACCCAGAGGGCCTCCGATCTACCCCAGACTCCTCCAGCTTCGGAAAAGGGCCCGCGATAGGGCCCCCCGCTTCAGCGGCCATCGGCATTTCCTTGTAAAATTCGCCAGATCGCCTCTTCACCGTGGGGGGGGGGGGGGACTCCGATGCTCCCAGGGGCTATTCAGTCTTCAGGAGAGGGTTGTTTTCGTTGAAAAAGCACAAGATGCGCATTTTGTCCGTAGAGCTGAAATTTTCCAGTAAAATTACCATTACGTACATGCTTTACTTGCCTCCCTATGGTTTGTGGAGGGTATTTCAAATGTAAGGGGTTGTTTTTTAAGAAAAAACTGCAAGGTGCGCAAAGCATTTTATCTGAAAAGCTCCTAAAGCGCTGTTTCAGTTTGGGGAAATCTCCTGGGCAGGAAAAGGTGTCTACCAATACATATGTGGTTCAGGTGTACCGTGAGAAATAGGGCTTTTACATGCAATAAGATTTAATTGAAAAACTTACATATTTTATTACAAAAAAGACACATTGTAAAACAGATTTTTTCCCACATATTTTGGAATACACTTATATTTTGAGAATACACATAACAAAAGACAAACAAGACATTTTATGTTAAAGCCCAGACTCTGCTGAAAAAAACAATATACCATTTTCCCAGGAAAACTCTGGAAATCCCTTTAAAAGTTCACATGAACATGTGTAGTGCAAAATAGTGGAAAATGGCCTGGCAACAGAGGGTGACAAAAACTCTAGGTAGGCTGGCAGTTAAAGGGTCAAGGGGACACCCAAACTCAAGTGCTTAAATGAAAAGGTGGGTTGAGGGGTCACCCAAGCCCCAGTGTTGACATGAAAAGGTGGCTTAAGGTGGCACCCAAACTCCAATGCTTAATGGAAGAAGTGGGATAAGGGTGCACCCAAACCCCAGTAGTGACAAGCCAGTGGTATTATTGCAGTAGTGGTGAGTAATAGTAGTGAGTCCAACCCTACTCTAGCCCTCACTCTAGCCACTGACTATAGTTTGCCTTGAAAAGGGTTGTTTTTTAACAATGGAGCCTATCTGTTCCTAAAACGCTGTAGCAGGAACCTTTCCCTATCTAAATCAGAGCCGGGACATGTGACCCTGCCTTTTATATGGTGGGTCATGTGTCCCGCCTGGCCTGTCACAGCCATGCCCAGAATGGGGCACTCCCTCTGTCTGGAAAAAAAGATGCAACTCCAGAGGTGAGAATAATTTTTACCATAAGAACTATAAATCTGTGGAATAGCTTCCCACAGAAGCATGACAGCTTCAAAAAAGGATTAGATGCATTTCTAGCAGATAGTAATATCAACAGTTACTATTAGCTTTTATCAGTAAAAATAAAAAAAAACTCTCCCCGACCCTTGGTTGAATTTACTGGACCCCTAATTGGTCTGAACAACTGGTATGACAGAGTACTGACACTTAGGTACCATTACAGAGTACTGACACCCAAGTGTTGTTACAGAATACTGACACTCAAGTGCTATTACAGAGTACTGACACTCTGGTGCTAATTCAAAGTACTGACACTCTTGTGCTATTACTGATATTTAGGTGCTTTTACTCACCCTATCTAGCCCTCACTCCAGCCACTTTTCCCGACTAAATGTCCTGATAAGGACAATAGCCTGCTTAAACACCTATTTAGCCGTGACCTCAGAAGCTTTCCCTATATAAATGTCTTTACATGGGCAGTTGTAGTAAAAAAATAAAGCCCTAACTGTCCCGCAGCAGCAGCACCTCTCCCTGTAGTAGTGAGTAGTAGTAGTGAGTACAACCCTACTGTAGCCCTCACTCCAGATACTATCCCTGACTATAGTTTGCCCTGAAAAGGCTGTTTTTTACCAATAGAGCCTATCTGTCCCTAAACCTCTGCAGCGGAACCTCTCCCTATCTAAATCAGTGCTGCAATGGCGTCAGGACACATGGCCCTACCTTTTATATGGTGGGTCACGTGTCCTGTCCAATCAGAGCCATGCAAGGAAGGAGACTGATTGGCTGCTTTATACGAGGTCACTTATCCCACTGGGCCAATGGTGGGGAGGGAAGGAAGAAGGCTCATTGGCTGCACAGCTTACAGATGCAGGCTGAGTGACAAACATATGCACGGATTTCAATTTGAAATCCATGCTCAGGTTCAGCGACCCGCAAACTAGAAAATTTGGTTATAGATTGCAATAGTGCAATCCCTCTCGCTGCCATCCATAATGACGTCAATTAGCAATTAGGTAGTCATTTGTAACCAATACTTCCTGTTTGTAATGGTGGATATTATTTTTCCTTTTACTGACGTTCTTTGCAACTTAACCTTAAATGAGTCAATTTTCACCCACACCAATTCAACACACATTATTGACTTCATAGACATAAAATCTTCTACAAGAGGAAGCACCTTCAAAGTTAAAGAGGACCTCTAGTCTTTAAACATCCCAACAGTCCCTCGGATTGAGAAAAAATGACTTGTAGAATTAGAAAAAAATACTCACCTAGGCTTCAATTTAGTAACTTGCCATTTTAACAAAAATACGGTCTGTTTCTGGCTTTAGTTAAAAATAAGACACAGGATAAATTAAAGTGGAAGGCCCAGGCTCAGGGTATCCCCTATGTGTTTGCTCATGTCTGCCAATTCAGATGAGTGGGGAAGTTGCTCTGTGCTTTCTCCACAAAATGGCAGCACCCAGGATCCTGGACCATTGTGATAATGGTGCTGGACCATGGTTGAGGTAAGGTTTTTTTCTTCATAATCCTCGCTCTGCTGGACAAGGGGGGCAGGGCCCAGAGCATGAACTTCTGCTTTAAGGTGTGATTCAGAAGGATGTTAAAGCATGGTTTTACAAATTCTACATTTATTTGATTTTAATACCCATAAGCATCTAGGTTAAATAGGGTGGATCAGGGTGGAAAATACCATTCTACAGTAATCCCATGAAAACCAGCAGATGTCAGTTATCAGTAGACACAAGCACATGGTTGAACTAGACTTGAAAAAAAAATACTTATTTTCCCCTCTTCCTCAGGGCATCCTGATTTGAGATGCCCTATTGTATGAAATCCCTTGTATTGCCCTTATATAATTGTAGGCTGGTAGTTGTTCTTTAAAAAGCACCAAAACATGTCCAGTTACCTGTTCCTGGGGCATCCCAGTTTAAATGAAACCCTGCAGTCAGCCTGTAATCCTACCTCTCATACAATTTCGCATTGCATTCGCAGACCAGGTTCACAGCAAGGGGATGCTTGTGAGTCCCGCCCATGCACCATGGGATCAAGGATTTCAGTGCTGGTGGCACCCAATGGGCTGCCTTCGATATGATCTGAGTTAAACAAGAAGAGCTACATTGTCTGTTTCTGCTTATTTAATGTCACCCACACTGCTTGTTAAGGTTCGGTGCGATAAAAGATACTCATCTAGGAGTTTCAGACCCAGTCTTACTGTGTACATATTGAAGTTCCATGGCAAGAGCATCCATTGCTTCTGTTGTCTTAGTTTATAGGTAGCACAGCTCCACACACTGTGTGCTGGGCAGGGGCAGCTGCAGGAAGAACAGGGGTGAATCTTTAAAGCGAAACAGTTGGAATGAATGCCTCACTGTGTGTACCCCCATGGATTGCCTGTAAACTCCCACATGGGGTGTTCAGTCATTTAGCAGCACTTGTTCCATTCAGATTTTCTTTGTAGCACAGTGAACACCGCCAGCCACATCCCTGCCTCGGCCTCTAGCTGCACGTGCACGGCACCGACCTAAAAAAAGTTCTGACACGGGCGTGCCTACAAATAGAAGTATGCCAGGGATCCAACCTCTTCCCAGATATGCAGTGCAGACACGTAGGAGCGGTGAGTTGGATAATCTGGGGAGTTTCACACATAGGTGAATCTTAATAAGGGATAAAGAAATAAAGCAACCCCCCAAAGAGACTTATAGACATGAAGGTGGCATTGCTCCTCTTTTAGACAGGTAAATTTTACAGGACCAGACCAGGACAAATCAACATTGAAGGGGACTGAGTTGAGTATCTTATTTTTCCCTACAGATGCCTTTTGAGGTTGTTGGTCTACTTTACATTCAGAGGGTTTTTCACTAAAATGTAGATATCCCCTACACACAAGATTTATTAAATGAGCGATATCGTGAAAAATGGCCAAATGATTAAAAATATCCCTATAAATATGTTGGTTGGTGGACGGAGGACGTTTTAACCTCAAAAAACAAACTGGTATAAGCAAAAAATGACACAAACAAGTTTTGCACTTTGTGAGGTTGAGAAGCCTTCTGTTCCACGAAGGTGGAATGGGCTCTCCATATTTTACCAAGTAACCTGCCAATACACAGTGTCACATAATTGCAACTATAAGTGTAAATCAAAGATCCAGATTGCCCAATTCTCCCCATCTTAGCACCTAGATATTGGCTTTGCAGAGTCCCAGATAATTTATGGTAGACTCAAAGCTGTCCAAAACCCTTTAAGCTTGATCCTTGTGGGATACCCAGCTGTTTGAAACCCTAATGCTTGCCCAATATACATACTGCACTGGCAATCCAACAGAGCAGGCATGGCTGTGCTCCAATCACATTCTTTGGCCGGCATTTTTAAAAGTTGCCATTATTGTGTACCATAATTGCTGGACTGTTGCAGGGTGTGAGTGCTGGGTGCAGCAGAGTCATACCATTTAGTGGTATAACAGGTACTGGCAGCAACATGAATGCAGTAAGAAAATGTCACCTTGCATGGTGCATAACAAAAGAAAAGAAAGGTATCATAGAGCAACTGAATACACAGGAAATACAACACACCAATAACAGGCATAGAAAAACCACAGTTAAGTATTGGTAAACTGCAGTAAATCTAACAAAATCACTCCAGCAATAGACTAAGCTAGAAGTCTGATGTATCTCCATCACCCCATCTCAACAGCTGAGGCTTAGTCTGTGAAACCCATCTTGAAACTCAGTAGCCTTAGCCATATAACTTCTTGGATTCCCGGCGCTGCTGCAATGTACTTTGCTTTAGTAGATGATAGTGTAACAGAGAGCTGCTTTCTGCTAGTCCAAACTGACCGCCCCACCTGATACAACAAACATCAGTCACAGGTCGGTTTTCTGTTGCTGGTGTCTCCGGTCCAATCGACATCCATGTATCCTGCCAGAATGCTTTCATCACTTGCTGAAAACTTTAGCTTGTAGTGTAAAGTCCCTTTAAGATAGACTTGGCATTAAATCCTTTCTGCATAGGATTCCAATAGCTAGTCTTGTAGCAGTGGTAAGTGGTAGTGGCGTATCTTGGCTGTTTATCCCCTTCAGGTAGTTGGTTGGTAGTTGCTTCCATTCTAAATGTTTCAATTATTTCTTGTATTTTGTGCTTTTAGTTCAGAAAAAAAGCTTCCAACTTGTTCTCTCTCAATCAGAATGCATTGTGTGGTGCATGCAATCTGAATGCTTGAAGTAATTATTTCAAAATCTTTGGTCTCAAAGTGCTGATTCAGTGGTTGTAGTATTTCTGCTTCATCCCCTTCTTGCTCAAAACAAATCAGGATATAGTCCACATAAATGAACACATAGATCTATCTGTTGATTTGTGTATTAGCAGGGAGTCTGCTTTACTCCTCATGTGTAAGCATTTTTCATATTGCATGCTCCGGTGGCTTGTTTTAGACTTTATATACTCATCTGAAGTTTGCATACTAGGTCTGTCCTTTGTTCAGCTTTGGACCCTGATGATTGTTCCATGTAGATGTCTTCAGTTAACTTGCCACATAGAAACAGATCACATCAAAGTGTTTAACTTGCATTTTCCTTTTGGTTGCTACTGTCAGCAAAGTCCTTATTTTAGCATGTTTAACTACTGGAGCAAGTCTCATCATAGTCCTCTCCATATTTTTGAGAATATGCCTTGGCTACGAGTCTTGCTTTGTATCGCTCCATTGTACCATCTGCATTGTACTTCACATTAAAAGTCCATTTACAACCTATGGTTTTCCTTCCAGGTGGTATTTCTGTTATTGTCCATGTTTTAGTGTCATGCATGGATTTTATAACTTCCTTTGCAGCCTTTATCCATTTACTGTCTTCTCCTTCTAGAAGCTGAGATATGTCTTTACCAAATTGCAGATTCTTTGGTACTGGCAGTGCTTGCCTTGCATGAAAGAAGTACGGGTGCATTACATCTGTTTTCTCTTGTTGATCGTCTTGGTTTTGTGTCTATGCTTGCTTGTGTCTGCTTTTCAGACCTAGTAGGTTCTGCGCTCACTGTCCAGAAGTTACAGATGATGGCTGATCAGTGTTTTTTCTTCTGTTCTTACTTCCTCAGTTGTCACCACATTGTCTCTGAGATCTTCAACAAAAGCTATGCTGTTGCTAATGGTAACCTTGTCTGTTTTGGGATTTAGGATTCTGTAATCCTTAACATTGTCACTGTATTTAACAAAGTCTCCTTCAAATGCTCTGTTTAGTGCGTTTGTCCATCTGCAATCTCCACTGTTCTAGAAAAAGTGGCTGTCATTGCTGCCTCACCCGAGTATTTTTGTGGTAGTCCAGAGTCTGTCAGCATACATCTGATCTTTCTTTCAGCTACCCCATTTTGCTCTGGTATGTATGGGACTGTCTTTTGGTGCTCTCTTCCATTCAGCTTTAAGCACTCTTGTATTTTGTGTCCTGTGAATTTGCCTCCATTATCACTTCGAAGTATGAGAGGTTTACTCTGAAAATGTGTTACTTGCCTTTACTACATAGTCCTTGAATTTGTCAAAAACTTTGCTAGGTAAGTGATTGTGTAACTTGAATAGTCATCTATGAAAGTCACTATGTACCTGGCTTTGGATTTGATGCAACATTCACACTTAACCATAACTGGACAAGGGGATACCGTCAGATCCTTTGTCAGATTCTTCTTTTAAAGTTCTTGTATGCATTCTGGATGTCTGTGACCTAAATGTCTGTGCCATATGTGGAAACATGCATTGTGCGTATGAGTGCATAGACTTTTTCTTTTTTGTGTTAAGGTGATATAGATGGTCATCCAGCTTGGCACTCTCAATGCAGGATAGAACATTTGTCACCTTGAAATTATACAGTGAGTTATTTGGCTGTCAGACTCTTCACAGATAATAGTCCTCCTTCAAGATCAGGAACATAAGGCACATTCTTCACTAGTATGGCTAAATTGTGTCCCTCATCATTGGGGCATACAAGGGTTCCATACCTTCACCTTCCACCTTCAAGGTAAATAGTCTCTTTGTTATTCAGATCAAGTTCTGTGAAAAAGCTTTTATAACTTGTCCCCCCCCCCCCCGAGTCAATGCACCAGCCTTGGTGTGTATGGTAGCATGTCCCTTGAAATGTGGCATTCCAGTTCCCCTCACATCGATCAGAGATTGTGGATTTGACTTTCTGCTTAGTATAAGAGGGATGCTGTCTAATTTTCTCTGCTTTCCTTATTACAGACTCTCTTTACGTGTCACACTCTGGTTTCCTTCTTGTGTATCTTTGTGTCTGTAGCTGTTTTGAGTTGTGCGATCCCTTCCAGCATGGCATTTATGTGCAAAAAAAAGCAAAAATGTCCAGCTCACCCAAGCCACTAAAGAAGCCAGGAAAGAGGGGTGCCATCAGCAGTCCTCCTCAAACTGAAGTAGTAGCAGGGAAGTATCCAGCTTCTCCCTTACGTAACCTTTATTTGAAAATGGTTAAATGGTAGCCCAAGTGTGAAAACATAGCAGTGAATAGAAGAAATAGAACTCCTTCTGTAAGTGTAATGCATTTCAGGCCCTAAGATGGCCCTTACCCCTTTAAGTGCCAGCCTACCTAGCGTTTTTGTCACCCTTTGTTGCCAGACCATGTTTCACTATTTTACGCTACACATGTTGAACTGTAATTTTTGAAGGGATTTCCCAGGAAAATGATATGTTTTTTTCAGCAGAGTCTGTGCTTTAACATGTCTGGGCTTCAACAAATGTCCCGTTTGGCCTTTTTTTTGTGTATTCACAAAACTTTCGGGTGAAATATGTGCAAAAAATTAAAAAAATCTATTTTTTACAATTTGTAGTGTAATTTTTTGTAATAAAAAATGTAAGTTTGTCAATAAAATCTTATTGCGTGTGAAATCCCAATTTCTCCCGGGATTGGGATTGGTAGACACCCTTTCCTGCCCAGGAGACTCAAACTGAAACAGTGCTCTCTCAGGCGTATCAGGCTTGTTCACGTGGGTGTAGTTTTCTGGAAGTAATCCCTCAATTAATTCTTTGGTTGCACAAAGTTTCCCTAAAAAAGAAGAATCAAAGCCACATTTTCCTAAAAGAACTACCGTATTTTTCGCCCTATAAGACGCACTTATTTTTCCCCAAAAGTGGGGAAAAATGTCAGTGCGCCTTATCGGGCGAATGTAAAAAAAAAAAAAAAACTCACCCGTCCCCGGCGCTCCCGCGTTGTCTGCCACACTGCGAGAGGCCAGAGGAGCGGCGGGGGCTCTGTCCCGGCCCCGCCGCTGCAATCACTGTCTTTTCAGGCAGCGATGACAACGGCGGGGCCAGAGACAGAGCCCCTGCCGCTCCTCCATCTGCTGCCGGGCTCAGAGCACACGCGAGCACGAAGGTCCCGGCAGTGGGTGGGCGTGGCCTGCACCGGCGCAGGCCATGCCCACCCGCTGCCCGGACCTTCGTGCTTGCATGTGCCCAGAACAACAGCAGATGGAGGAGCGGCAGGGCCTCTGTCTCTGGCCCCGCCGCTGTCATCGCTGCCTGAAAAGACAGCGATCGCAGCGGCGGGGCCGGGACAGAGCCAGCTCGTGAATGGGGTGGGCGTGGCCTGCGTCGACGCTGCAGCGCAGGCCACGCCCACCCCATTCACGGAGCCGGCCGCTCAGCGCAGCGGTGTCAGCGGACAGGTGAGTTTAACCTTTTTTTTTTTTTAATATGGCGCCTGCCTATACTAATGGGGGGAGGGGGGTAGGAATGGGGGGAGAGGGGCCACACTGCCTATGGGAATGGGGGGATGGGGATGCCACACAGCCTTTGGGAATGGGCGGAGGGGTATGCCACACAGCCTATGGGAATGGGGGGAGGGGGATGCCACACAGCCTATGGGAATGGGGGGATGGGGATGCCACACAGCCTATGGGAATGGGGGGAGGGGGATGCCACACAGTCTTTGGGAATGGGGGGAGGGGGATGCCACACAGCCTATGGGAATGGGGGGATGGGGATGCCACACAGCCTATAGGAATGGGGGGAGGGGGATGCCACACAGCCTATGGGAATGGGGGGAGGGGGATGCCACACAGCCTTTGGGAATGGGGGGAGGGGGATGCCACACAGCCTTTGGGAATGGGGGGAGGGGGATGCCACACAGCCTATGGGAATGGGGGGAGGGGGATGCCACACAGCCTATGGGAATGGGAGGATGGGGATGCCACACAGCCTTTGGGAATGGGGGGAGGGGTATGCCACACAGCCTATGGGAATGGGGGGAGGGGGATGTCACACAGCCTATGGGAATGGGGGGAGTGGGATGCCACACAGCCTATGGGAATGGGGGGATGGGGATGCCACACAGCCTTTGGGAATTGGGGGAGGGGTATGCCACACATCCTATAGGAATGGGGGGAGGGGGATGCCACACAGCCTATGGGAATGGGGGGATGGGGATGCCACACAGCCTTTGGGAATGGGGGGAGGGGTATGCCACACAGCCTATGGGAATGGGGGGAGGGGGATGTCACACAGCCTATGGGAATGGGGGGAGTGGGATGCCACACAGCCTATGGGAATGGGGGGATGGGGATGCCACACAGCCTTTGGGAATTGGGGGAGGGGTATGCCACACAGCCTATGGGAATGGGGGGAGGGGGATGCCACACAGCCTATGGGAATGGGGGGAGGGGGATGCCACACAGCCTATGGGAATGGGGATGCCACACAGCCTATGGGAATGGGGGGAGGGGGATGCCACACAGCCTATGGGAATGGGGAGAGGGGGATGCCACACAGCCTATGGGAATGGGGGAGGGGGTGGCCACACAGCCTATAATAATGGGGGAGGGGGATGCCACACAGCCAATGGGAATGGGGGGAGAGGGATGCCACACAGCCTATGGGAATGTGGGGAGAGGGGGATGCCACACAGCCTATACTAATGGGGGGAGAGGGGGATGCCACACAGCCAATGGGTATATTGGGAATGGGAGGGGGGATGCCACACTGGATATACGGGGAATGGGATGGGGGCATGCTACACTGTCTATGGAATAGGGGCATCCCACACTGCCTATGGGAATTGGATAGGGGAATGCCACACTGTCTGTAATGGTGCGTTTTTGGTTTAAAATTTTTTTTTCTTATTTTCTTCCCCCAAATCCTAGGTGCGTCTTATGGGCAGGTGCGTCTTATAGGACGAAAAATACGGTATATGCAAACAAGAAAAAACAAGTTAAATATGAAAAAGCAACATCCCCTGAACAGAACAATACCCAACATGCATAGGTACTGTCAAGGGAAGATTTGGACCCCAAAGTAAAGCATGTCCTTAATGGTAATTTTACTTGAAAATTTCAGCTCTGCAGACAAAGTGCACACCTTCCCTGAAAGTACACATGTTAAGCTTTATAAGCATACCCAGCTTTTTGTAGTGGGCTCATCTTCCTGGAAGTAAACCCTTCGAAGACTTCTTACGTTATGCAGGAAAAAGCAGAATAAAAAACATGTTTTCCTGAAATATCAATATGCAAATAAGAAAAAACAAGCTAAATCTGAAAGCGCAAGGTCCCCCGAGCAGAACAATACCCAACATGCATAGCTACTTTTAACCCTTTGCCCGCCTACTTGAAGTTTTGTCACCCTCTGTTGACAGGTAATTTTTCACCATTGTGCATATTTTTTGCAGCAGAGTTTCGACTTTAACATGAAGACACTTCAACATGAAGTGTCTTGTTTGTAATTTTACTGTTGGGGTAAAAAAACAAAAAAAAAGAAAAAAATATTTTTTAGAAAATTGTTTCCTTTATTTTAAACAAAACATTTGCATGTGATGTATTGGTAGCCCCCCATTCTTGCCCAGGAGACCCCCCAAACTGAAAAGAGCACTTTATAACATTTACAAATAAAATATAACTACTATCCACACTATAAAGGGTTAAAAAAAATGGCAGTCCCTTTCTCGGGGGCCAGCTTTGGTGGTAAATGCCAGGCCCGGGAATTTTATGTGTCGTAGTTGGAGAGGCAACCACGTAAGATTCACGTGCTTGGCACTTAAAGGGTTAATCATATTGTGATTGCAGCCCTTCTGACTGATTTACTAAACAATTCACTTTCAGCTGATGAGGTTCCAGATGATTGGAGAATGGCCAACGTCATATCAATCCATAGGGGGGGGGGGGGGGAGTAGAGAGGAAGCCAGTAATTATGGGACAGTTAGTTTAAGATCTATAGTGGTAAAACTAATGGAAACCTGTTGGACCCACAACAGCATGAATTTTCTGCTGGCAGATCATGTCAGACCAATCTCATTGATTTCTTTGACAGATTGCCTGAATCTAAATTTTAGCAAAGCCTTTGACACTGTACCACATGAAGAGCTCATAGGTGATCAAGAGCAATGTTAGAAAATATTATTTTACGGAAAGAGTAGTAGATGCTTGGAACAAACTTCCAGCAGAGGTAGTTGAATGCCTGGGATAAGCACACATCTATCCTAAGATAAAGAATACATACAGTATACACATAAGGGCAGACTTGATGGACCATATGGTCTCCTTCTGCCATCAAAGTTCTATGCTTCTATATGTTTTAATGAATAGAGTGGGCCCGGTTAGTCACCTTAACTGATGTGAGGGGATGGTAGGGACGGTTTTTATACAGGGGTGTTAGGGGCCAAATTGGGGGGAGGGGGGACACCTGGGCGATTGCCCTGCACAAAATTGGCTAGGGAAAGTACTCAAAATAATAACAGAAAACTAAAAATAAATAAATAATAATAATAAATATATACATAAATAAATATTAACATTAATAAATATATACCTAAATATATACCTAAATACATAAATAAACTAATAAAAATCATACTTTTTTTTACAGGTGTCAGAGGCCGGAAGGGGCTTGTGGAGGAGGTATTGGAGGTTGATGTGGCGGTGTAAGCAGAAGAGATGGAGGAGGTGGATGTGGCAGATGATAAGGAGGTAGCAAACACTTTAACCACTCACTCAAGTGCTGGCACAGCCAAGTCCCATGGGATTCACGCCTTGTTCATCTTATAGAATGTAAGGATGTCTATGTTGGGTGTGGATAGGGGGATCCTCCTTGTCAGTGATAACACCCCCTGTGGTGCTGAACACGCCTTCGATAGGAAACTTGCTGCAGGGTAGGCCAGCATCTCCAAGGCATAAAGGGCAAGCTCTGGCCACATGTTCAGTTTAGCAACCCAGAAATTAATGGGGAGGACCCATCGCTCAGAACCAGGGGACGCATGGACCAATATTCATCCACAATGCAAGTCAAAGTCTGCTTCCTGATACTATGGCCCATATCCGATGATGGTACATGTGGCAGACAATAGAATAAGTTGTTCCACATTGTGGCCATGCTCACCCTTCCCTGTGAGGTGGTGTTGGTGCAGGTTAAACTGTAGTGACACACACTTGCCCTGAACCAGCAGATGCTCCACTAACAATTGGTATTAAAGAGTAGTGACACCCAAGTAGTTTGAGCAAGTGGTATTAAAGAGTACTGAAACACAAGTGGTTTGAGCAAATGGTATCAAACAGTACTGACACCCAACCTGTCTAGCCCTCACTGTAGCCACTTTCCCTAAAAAAATGTCCTTACAAGGACAGTTTTTGTAAAAAAATAAAGCAATATCTGTCCCTCAGCAGCCTTTTATATGGTGGGGTCACATGTCCCATCTGGCCAATGGTTGCTAGCACAGTAATAAGGCTGATTGGCTGCTGTGGCCATCCAATCAAAATTCCAGTAAGTCCCTATTCAAGGAACATCTAGGTGGGCTTCCAGACTTTTTTCTATTTTCTTGATAATGAGTCTCAAAAATCATATACATGAGGAAAGAAATTGAGAGAGCAAAGGGGAATTCATAATCTCCCAGGCATAACCCACTCCTACCCATGACTATTACCTTATTTCCTATTTTCTTTACATATAGATTCATTACCAAGCATGTGTCCAAGCAAATAAGATGTATTAATTATTAAATATATTAAAACATTTCTATATAAATCACATTAATCACTCCACACTCTTCTTTTAGACAATTAGGACTCCAATAAATGTCTCTTAAGTTGCTCCACAAAGCAGGGGAGTTGGCTAATAGAGATGAGCAAACTTTTAAAAAATTCGATTTGGCCGATTCGCAGACTTTTCCGGAAAAATTTGTTTCGGTCCGAATTTATTCACAACGAATCGCTATTAAAAACGTCTATTTCTGGGCTTCTGAGAGCCTCCATAGGGTTGCAGAACGTTTTGCTTTGCTTTAACATGAATAGGATGCATGCTGGGTTAGTGAAATAATATTGTAAAGAAGTATGACATGCAGATGGCGTCACTATTAGATTCGCTGTCACAGAGCGGCACAATTAGAGAGCCTTGAGGTGGCATCAGCATGATGAGCCCATATATTGCCTGAAAAACACACCCTGGAGTTGGCAGCAGCATAGGGAACCCATATATTGCCTGAATAAGACACTGGAGTTGGCAGCAGCATAAGAAACCCTGAAAGACACACTCTGGACTTGGCAGCAGCTTAGGGAGCCCATATATTGCCTAAAAAACATACCTTGGAGTTGGCAGCAGTATAGGGCAGTATAGGGAGCCCATATAGTGCCTGAAAAACACATTGGAGTTGGCAGCAGCATTAGGTGCCCAAATATTGCCTGAAAAACACATTGGAGTTGGCAGCAGCATAGGGAGCCCATATATTGCCTGAAAAACACACTCTGGAGTTGGCAGCAGCATAGGGAGCCCATATATTGCCTGAATAACACACCGTGGAGTTGGCAGCAGCATAGGGAGCTCATATATTGCCTGAAAGACACACCCAGGAGTTGGCAGCAGCATTAGGAGTCCATATATTGCCTGAAAAACACACCCAGGAGTTGGCAGCAGCATTAGGAGCCCATATATTGCCTGAAAAACACATTGGAGTTGGCAGCAGTATTAGGAGCTCATATATTGCCTGAAAAACACATTGGAGTTGGTAGCAGCATTAGGAGCCCATATATTGCCTGAAAGACACACAGTGGAGTTGGCAGCAGCATAGGGAGCCCATATATTGCCTGAAAAACACATTGGAGTTGGCAGCAATATTAGGAGCTCATATATTGCCTGGAAGACACACCCTGAAGTTGGCAGCAGCAGCAGCATTAGGGGCCCATATATTGCCTGAAAGACACACCCAGGAGTTGGCAGCAACAGAAGGAGCTCATATATTGCCTGAAAGACACACCCAGGAGTTGGCAGCAGCATTAGGAGCCCATATATTGCCTGAAAGACACACCCTGGAGTTGGCAGCAGCAGAAGGAGCTACCATGCATCAGTTATTGGTGGGTGGAAATCCTGGCTGATCCATGCCTGATTCATCTCCACAAAGGTGAGTCTCTCCACATTTTTCGTGGACAGACGAGTTCTCCTTGGCGTAACTATGGCCCCCGCAGCACTAAAGACCCGCTCAGATTACACACTACTGGCCACAAGTCAAGTTTGGCTGCCCAGAAGTCCAGCGGATCCTCAAGGTGCGTTGGCATGGTCATTTCAAGCTATGACATGCTCCAGGTCTTCCTGCTGCTCATGAGTAGCCTCACTATGCAGGTGCAGAAAGCTACTCATTAGTGACTGAAGACTGGGGCTGCTGCTGATGGAGCTGCTGCTGCTCCTGCCACCCCCCCCCCCGGCAGAATTAGGAGCTCATATATTGCCTGAAAAACACATTGGAGTTGGCAGCAGCATTAGGAGCCCATATATTGCCTGAAAGACACACAGTGGAGTTGGCAGCAGTATAGGGAGCCCATATATTGCCTGAATAACACATTGGAGTTGGCAGCAGTATTAGGAGCTCATATATTGCCTGAAAGACACACCCAGGAGTTGGCAGCAGCAGAAGGAGCTCATATATTGCCTGAAAGACACACACAGGAGTTGGCAGCAGCATTAGGAGCCCATATATTGCCTGAAAGACACATCCTGGAGTTGGCAGCAGCAGAAGGAGCTACCATGCATCAGCTACTCACATGCATCAGCTATTGGTGGGTGGAAATCCTGGCTGATCCATGCCTGATTCATCTTCACAAAGGTGAGTCTCTTCACATTTTTCGTGGACAGACGAGTTTTCCTTGGCGTAACTATGGCCCCCGCAGCACTAAAGACCAGCTCAGATGACGCACTACTGGCCGGGCAGGACAGCTTTCCCAGGGCAAACTCTGCCAGTTGCGGTCACAAGTCAAGCTTGGCTGCCCAGAAGTCCATTGGATCCTCAAGGTGCGTTGACATGGTCAATTTAAGGTATGACATGACCTGCCTGTTCAGGCCCTGCTCCAGGTCTTCCTGCTGCTCATGAGTAGCCTCACTATGCAGGTGCAGAAAGCTACTTATTAGCGACTGAAGACTGAGGCTGCTGCTGATGGAGCTGCTGCTGCTCCTGCCCCCCCGGCAGCCATGGCAGTGGAAGGTGAGCGCAGAGGTCCCCCCGAGTCAGACCTGCGAGAGTATGGACCATGGCGCAGATAGGCATCGGCCAACTGACTACGTAGAATGTCTTTGTAGTAGGCCAGTTTGTCCTCCCTCTCAGTGGGTGAAACAATTCCCCCATTTTGTGCCGGTAGTGAGGGTCCAATAAGGTGGAGAGCCAGAAGTAATCCCGCAGAAAAATGGAGACTATTCTGCGGTCACTACGCAAGCACGTGAGCATGCATCGTGCCATTTGTGCAAGTGACTCGGAGGGACTACCTGTCTCCATCTCCACTGCATACTGCCACGGTGTGTCTGGTTCCTCTGTCTCGCCTTCCTCACAACCCTCTAGCTCCACTGGCTGCTCCTGCTCCTCCTCTCCCGTCAGATGACTAGATAAACCGCCCATTTTGCCAAAACTAAACTGTGCTTCACTGTGCTCCTCCTTCTCCTCAGCTCCCACGGGGTTTATGTGGTCGTGAAATGTATGCACCATTTCTCCAGTGCCCTGACTAGCCATGGTTTCCAACATGTGTTGTATTACATGAAACAGCGGAATCACGTCGTTCATGCCGTAATCCTGGCGACTAGAGATGAGCGAACTTTTGAAAAATTCGATTCGACTGATTCGCCGAATTTTCCGACAAAAATCGTTTCGACCCGAATAAATTCGCGACGAATCGCTATTAAAAACGGCTATTTCTGAGCCTCCTAGAGCCTCAATAGGGTTGTAAACCATTCAGCCTTGCTGTAACACGCACAGGATGCGTGCTGGGTTAGTTAAATAATACTTTGAAGAAATATCACATGCAGATCAGAGGCATCGCTAATAGAATCGCAGAGCGGCACAATTGCAGAGAGTTGAAGTGGCATCACTATGAGGGGCAGAAGGAGCCCAAATATACACTGGAGTTGGCCTCAGGAGCCCAAAAATTGGATGAATCACACCCTGGAGTTGGCAGAAGTTGGCAGCAGCAGCAGCAGGAGCCCAAATATACACTGGAGTTGGCTTCAGGAGCCCAAAAATTGGATGAATCACACCCTGGAGTTGGCAGGAGTTGGCAGCAGCAGCAGCAGGAGCCCAAATATACACTGGAGTTGGCTTCAGGAGCCCAAAAATTGGATGAATCACACCCTGGAGTTGGCAGGAGTTGACAGCAGCAGCAGCAGGAGCCCAAATATACACTGGAGTTGGCTTCAGGAGCCCAAAAATTGGATGAATCACACCCTGGAGTTGGCAGGAGTTGACAGTAGCAGCAGCAGGAGCCCAAATATACACTGGAGTTGGCCTCAGGAGCCCAAAAATTGGATGAATCACACCCTGGAGTTGGCAGGAGTTGACAGCAGCAGCAGCAGGAGCCCAAATATACACTGGAGTTGGCCTCAGGAGCCCAAAAATTGGATGAATCACACCCTGGAGTTGGCAGGAGTTGACAGTAGCAGCAGCAGGAGCCCAAATATACACTGGAGTTGGCCTCAGGAGCCCAAAAATTGGATGAATCACACCCTGGAGTTGGCAGGAGTTGACAGTAGCAGCAGCAGGAGCCCAAATATACACTGGAGTTGGCCTCAGGAGCCCAAAAATTGGATGAATCACACCCTGGAGTTGGCAGGAGTTGACAGTAGCAGCAGCAGGAGCCCAAATATACACTGGAGTTGGCTTCAGGAGCCCAAAAATTGGATGAATCACACCCTGGAGTTGGCAGCAGCAGCAGCAGGAGCCCAAATATACACTGGAGTTGGCTTCAGGAGCCCAAAAATTGGATGAATCACACCCTGGAGTTGGCAGCAGCAGCAGCAGGAGCCCAAATATACACTGGAGTTGGCCTCAGGAGCCCAAAAATTGGATGAATCACACCCTGGAGTTGGCAGGAGTTGACAGTAGCAGCAGCAGGAGCCCAAATATACACTGGAGTTGGCCTCAGGAGCCCAAAAATTGGATGAATCACACCCTGGAGTTGGCAGGAGTTGACAGTAGCAGCAGCAGGAGCCCAAATATACACTGGAGTTGGCCTCAGGAGCCCAAAAATTGGATGAATCACACCCTGGAGTTGGCAGGAGTTGACAGTAGCAGCAGCAGGAGCCCAAATATACACTGGAGTTGGCCTCAGGAGCCCAAAAATTGGATGAATCACACCCTGGAGTTGGCAGCAGCAGCAGCAGGAGCCCAAATATACACTGGAGTTGGCTTCAGGAGCCCAAAAATTGGATGAATCACACCCTGGAGTTGGCAGCAGCAGCAGCAGGAGCCCAAATATACACTGGAGTTGGCCTCAGGAGCCCAAAAATTGGATGAATCACACCCTGGAGTTGGCAGGAGTTGACAGTAGCAGCAGCAGGAGCCCAAATATACACTGGAGTTGGCCTCAGGAGCCCAAAAATTGGATGAATCACACCCTGGAGTTGGCAGGAGTTGACAGTAGCAGCAGCAGGAGCCCAAATATACACTGGAGTTGGCTTCAGGAGCCCAAAAATTGGATGAATCACACCCTGGAGTTGGCAGGAGTTGACAGTAGCAGCAGCAGGAGCCCAAATATACACTGGAGTTGGCCTCAGGAGCCCAAAAATTGGATGAATCACACCCTGGAGTTGGCAGGAGTTGACAGTAGCAGCAGCAGGAGCCCAAATATACACTGGAGTTGGCTTCAGGAGCCCAAAAATTGGATGAATCACACCCTGGAGTTGGCAGAAGTTGGCAGCAGCAGCAGCAGGAGCCCAAACATTACTTTAAACAGACCCTGGGGTTGGCCTCAGGAGCCCAAAAATTGGATGAATCACACCCTGTGGAGAGTCATGTGGAGAAAAAGTAGCTTAGTTAGTAATATCTACATAAAATTATGAATAAACAAATGCAAAAGTTTGCCAAAGTGAAGTTTTGTTTGAGGGTGTGTTTCCACCTTTTAATTAAATCAGAAACAAGAAGGTGTCATTGCCTCTGACTAATTAGCCCTCAAAAATTCTTGGAATTTTTAATCTGGAATCATGTCTGATCCGTCTTATCCGAAGAATATTAATAAAAAGTAAGAGTAACGTAAAGGATTTTTTATCAATACTTACTTGTGGTCCGATGCGGAGGAATGTCTGTAACTTGAGAGCAGCGCCTTAAATCTGTTTTGCACGATCCATCTTTCTTGGTCTGGCCCCGTCATCAATCTACTGGAATACATCAGGCATTGTTGGGAGGAAAGCTTGGCTGATCCATGCGCCATTCATTTCCACGCAGGGCAGTCTCTGGAAAAAAAAAGTCTGTATAAACCAGGGTCTTTTTCATATAAAAACAAATGGTTATTCTTGCTTTTCAACCATATGTTCCACAGCTTTACCAGTCATTGTGTCAGCCAATGAAGCAACTTTGTCTGGAAGTGCTGCAAAAGCAGTCCACTGCATCACAAGTGGCATCTGACACCCCCAGTCAACTGTCTGCCTGTTATGCTTTGGGTTCAGCTCCACTATCCATTGATCTGATATCCAAGATCTGATAATCATAAAATTCAGCAGCTACTGCCCAGCCAAGAAGTGGAGGAGACACTCGCCTCTTCTTCCACTATCCGGCAACTAGTGATGAGGAGAGTGTCGTGGGAGGAGGTGTTGCAAGCCGAGGTAGTGGAAGAGGGTCCCTGGAGTCTGCGGCGGTGGCGGCGGCAGCAGCAGCGAATTATTGCGGACTGTTGGTAGGAAAAATCAGCTACTCAGCGATGTGGCAGTGTTCCATGCAGCATCCTGTGGAGAAAAAGTAGGTTAGTTAGTGTATATACATAAAATTATGAATAGACAAATGCAATAGTATTGCGAAAGTGAAGTTTTGTTTGAGGGTGTGTTTCCACCTTGCAATTAAATCAGAAACAACTAGCTATCATTTGCCTCTGAATAATTAGCCCTCAAAAATTCTTGGAATTTTTAATCTTGATGTCTGAGGGATTTCTCCTCTCAGACAGCGTCACCATAAGTCCAGCCTGCTGCATTACCCAGTGGTGGACCTTTCAGAGAACTGATGGCTTGTGCCGAGCCGAGGTGGAGAGTCACATGGCATGGTTGTTGAACAGAAGGTGGGCCAGTCCTTTAGCCTGTCAGTGTGTACCAAAGTGCACAGTGTTGTCTACGCCTGGAGCTGTAACTATAGACTCATGGTGGACAATATATATCCTTTTAGGCCCCCTTGGTGATTGTGGTTTCACGCTGTTCTTCACATGGTTTTCCTTGACCATCAGAGTCACACATGGGAGGAACTAATAAAAATGAGAACTCAATCCATGAAAGCATTGCTTAATCCACGAAAACTGCAAATTTGGACCCATGGTGACTGACACTTGGAAGAACATCTTGTTTGCGCTGCGACAAGGAAGCCAGAGTCATGCGTCCTGACATGGCACACGTGTTCAGTCTAGTTTTGAAGTCTTGCCCCCATCTGAAAGACATCCGAACAACAGGAAAGAAAGTTAGCATGCACTTCTGGCACTCCTACACCACCAAGCACAACCTTATTGAGCCTCAGCGTCACAAAGGTGTACCCCACCATAGTCTGATTTGCGATGTTTCCACCCGTTGGAATTCCACCCTCCATATGCAGGATCCACTATAGCAGTGGTCCCCAACCCTGTCCTCAAGGCCCACCAACAGGCCAGGCTTTGCAGATCTCCACAAAGATGCTCAGGTGGAGTAATTAGTGCAGCTGCAGAGCAATAGAGCTGGCTATTTGGAGATCCAAAAAACATGACATGTTGGTGGGCCTTGAGGACAGGGTTGAGGACCACTGCACTATAGGAACAGAGAAAAGCCATCACGGATTTCTGGATGATCCAAACGGATAGGGGGACACCCCTGTGTAAATTCAATGTAAACCATTGGCAGCTCATACGTGACACCGACCGTTTGTTTAGGCCCTTTGAGGAAGCTACATTATTAGTCAGTTGCCAGGACTATGAGATGAACGATGAGATTCCACTGCTTCATGTACTACAACACATGTTGGAAAGCATGGCTGGTCAGGGCACTGGAGACATGGCACATACATTTCACAGCCACATGAAGCCTGTGGGGGCTGAAGTGGAGGAGGAGGAGGGGGTGGGGCACAGCAAACCACAGTTTAGGTTTCACAAAATGACCATTTTATCTAGTCATCTGACAGGAGAGGAGGTGCAGCCACAGGAGCTAGAGGGTTGTGAGTAAGGCGAGACAGAGGACCCAGACACACCATGGCAGTTTACAGTGGAGATGGAGACAGGTAGTCCCTCCGAGTCACTTGCACAAATGGCACGATGCATGCTCACATGCATGCGTACTAGTGAGCGCAGAATTGTCTCCATTTGTCAGCGGGAAGACTTCTGGCTCTCCAACTTATTGGACCCTCGCTTCCGGCACAAAATGGGGGCATTTTTTACGCCCACTGAGAGGGAGGAAAAACTGACCTACTACAGAGACATCCCACGTAGTCAGTTGGGCGATGTCTATTTGCGCCATGGCCCATACTCCCGCAGGTCTGACTCTAGGGGAACTTTGCGATCACCTTCCACTGCCATGGCTGCTGGGGGGGTGGAAGGAGCAGCAGCAGCTCCATCAGCAGCAACCTCAGTCTTCAGTCGCTAGTGAGTAGCTTTCTACACCCGCATAGTGAGTCTACTCATGAGAAGCAGGAAGACCTGGAGCTGGACCTCAAACAGCAGGTCATGTCATACCTTGACATGACCATGCCAACACACCTTCAAGATCCACTGGATTTGCTGGGAAGCCAAACTTGACTTGTGCCCGCAACTAGCAGAGTTTGCCCTGGAAAAGCTGTACTGGCCGGACAGTAGTTGATTTAGATGGCAACTGGGCTGCTCTATATAACGAAGCAAAATGGCAAATTTACCTCACTATATAAGCTATTGCCCCTCAGATTTACACAGGGGCTGCTCTATATTATGCTGCAAAATGGCAAATTAACCTCACAATATAAGCCATTGCAGCTCTATATAAATAAAAATAAATAAATAAAAAAAGGGCCTGTAGAAGCTTATTTAGTATAACAGATAGGGTGACATGTGCTGGTTTGGGATGCCCATATGGGCTAGTGTTTTGGCAGCAGTACAAAAACCAATGCAAAATGCAATAGCTTAATAAAGCTGATGCTGATCAACGCTTATTTAGTATAACAGATGGGGTGCAACATGCAGGTTTGGGATGCCCTGCGGCCTGGTGTATTTAAAGCAGACCAAAACCAATTCAAAATGCAATAACTTAATAAAGCTGAGGCTGTAGATGCTTATTTAGTATAAACAGGTAGGGTGCAAGGTGCAGCTTTGGGGTGCCCTGCGGCCTGGTTAAATGAAAGCAGTCAAAAAGGAAGTGCAAACTGAAGTAGCTTAATGAAGCTGATGCTGATCAACGCTTATGTTGTATACCAGATAGGGTGCAAGGTGCAGCTTTGGGGTGCCCTGCGGCCTGGTTTATTAAAATCAGTCAAAAACAAGTGCAAACTGAAGTAGCCTGATCAACGCTTATGTTGTATAACAGATAGGTTTAAAATAGCATGTGCCTTGGGATGCCCGTGTGGCCTGTTATATTTCAAGCTGAACAAAAAGTAACAATAATCCAAGTATGAGACATCATTTTGACCTTCTTCACAGCGCCATACTTTGAAAAAAAAAAATTAATTTCATGCCGATCAATCCAAAGGTCAATGCCCCTAACAAAAATAGTGTTCGGCATAAGTTTTCCTTCTGGAAGGACGTAACCTTTAGTTTACATGGTTGGGGTAGGTTATCTTACAAATTGGGATACCCCAGGCAGCAGTGTCATTGAAAGAGACAGATTGTAATGCAGGCCATACGCAAGCAGAGAAACTCAGGCTGCAACAGGCCTATTTAGTTTACATGGTTGGGGTAGGTTATCTTACAAATTGGGATACCCCACTGTATATGAAACCGAATATAAATGCACACCCAAAAGTGGACACTCAGCCTCCAAGAGGCCTGCTTAGTTTAAATAAGAGAGCTGCTTAGTATGGTAGGTAGGTTATGTTATGTTACAGAATGGGATGCCCCAAGCAGACTTGAGATCAGTATATATGCACACAGCAGCAGTGTGTTAGCAGGCTCATACAGGCCAAATTTCTTTAAATAAATGTGCAGCTTACAGTAAATGCAGAGGCTAATGGTATGTTACAGAATGGGATGCCCCAAAGCTGACTTGAGATCAGTATATATGCACACAGCAGCAGTGTGTTAGCAGGCTCATACAGGCCAAATTTCTTTAAATAACTGTGCAGCTTACAGTAAATGCAGAGGCTAATGGTATGTTACAGAATGGGATGCCCCAGAGCTGACTTGAGATCAGTATATATGCACACAGCAGCAGTGTGTTAGCAGGCTCATACAGGCCAAATTTCTTTAAATAAATGTGCAGCTTACAGTTAATGCAGAGGCTAATGGTATGTTACAGAATGGGATGCCCCAAGCAGACTTGAGATCAGTATATATGCACACAGCAGCAGTGTGTTAGCAGGCTCATACAGGCCAAATTTCTTTAAATAAATGTGCAGCTTACAGTAAATGCAAAGGCTAATGGTATGTTACAGAATGGGATGCCCCAAAGCTGACTTGAGATCAGTATATATGCACACAGCAGCAGTGTGTTAGCAGGCTCATACAGGCCAAATTTCTTTAAATAACTGTGCAGCTTACAGTAAATGCAGAGGCTAATGGTATGTTACAGAATGGGATGTCCCAAAAACCAGAGAGCACCTGGCAGGCAGCAGTAAGACTATGCACAGCAAAAGTGTCTTTATCATGCCTAATTTCAATTAGAATAGGTGCAAATGGTTAGGTTCTTAAATAGAGGCTGGTGTAGTCACAGAATGGGATGCCCTAAAAACCAGCAGTAAGTACACCTGGCAGGGACAAGTAGTGCTATGCCCAGCAAAAGTGTCTTTATCAGGCTAATTTCAAATATGATAAGAGCAAATGCTTATATGGTCTTAAACAGAGGCTGCTTTAGTCACAGAATGGGATGCCCCGGGCAGGAATCGAGCTGCCAGGGTACAGTAGTGCTTTGGCCAGCAAAAGTGTCTTTATCAGGCCTAATTTCAAATATGATTAGAGCAAATGCTTATATGGTCTTAAACAGAGGCTGCTTTAGTCACAGAATGGGATGCCCCGGGCAGGAATCGAGCTGCCAGGGTACAGTAGTGCTTTGGCCAGCAAAAGTGTCTTTATCAGGCCTAATTTCAAATATGATTAGAGCAAATGCTTATATGGTCTTAAACAGAGGCTGCTTTAGTCACAGAATGGGATGCCCCGGGCAGGAATCGAGCTGCCAGGGTACAGTAGTGCTTTGGCCAGCAAAAGTGTCTTTATCAGGCCTAATTTCAAATATGATTAGAGCAAATGCTTATATGGTCTTAAACAGAGGCTGCTTTAGTCACAGAATGGGATGCCCCGGGCAGGAATCGAGCTGCCAGGGTACAGTAGTGCTTTGGCCAGCAAAAGTGTCTTTATCAGGCCTAATTTCAAATATGATTAGAGCAAATGCTTATATGGTCTTAAACAGAGGCTGCTTTAGTCACAGAATGGGATGCCCCGGGCAGGAATCGAGCTGCCAGGGTACAGTAGTGCTTTGGCCAGCAAAAGTGTCTTTATCAGGCCTAATTTCAAATATGATTAGAGCAAATGCTTATATGGTCTTAAACAGAGGCTGCTTTAGTCACAGAATGGGATGCCCCGGGCAGGAATCGAGCTGCCAGGGTACAGTAGTGCTTTGGCCAGCAAAAGTGTCTTTATCAGGCCTAATTTCAAATATGATTAGAGCAAATGCTTATATGGTCTTAAACAGAGGCTGCTTTAGTCACAGAATGGGATGCCCCGGGCAGGAATCGAGCTGCCAGGGTACAGTAGTGCTTTGGCCAGCAAAAGTGTCTTTATCAGGCCTAATTTCAAATATGATTAGAGCAAATGCTTATATGGTCTTAAACAGAGGCTGCTTTAGTCACAGAATGGGATGCCCCGGGCAGGAATCGAGCTGCCAGGGTACAGTAGTGCTTTGGCCAGCAAAAGTGTCTTTATCAGGCCTAATTTCAAATATGATTAGAGCAAATGCTTATATGGTCTTAAACAGAGGCTGCTTTAGTCACAGAATGGGATGCCCCGGGCAGGAATCGAGCTGCCAGGGTACAGTAGTGCTTTGGCCAGCAAAAGTGTCTTTATCAGGCCTAATTTCAAATATGATTAGAGCAAATGCTTATATGGTCTTAAACAGAGGCTGCTTTAGTCACAGAATGGGATGCCCCGGGCAGGAATCGAGCTGCCAGGGTACAGTAGTGCTTTGGCCAGCAAAAGTGTCTTTATCAGGCCTAATTTCAAATATGATTAGAGCAAATGCTTATATGGTCTTAAACAGAGGCTGCTTTAGTCACAGAATGGGATGCCCCGGGCAGGAATCGAGCTGCCAGGGTACAGTAGTGCTTTGGCCAGCAAAAGTGTCTTTATCAGGCCTAATTTCAAATATGATTAGAGCAAATGCTTATATGGTCTTAAACAGAGGCTGCTTTAGTCACAGAATGGGATGCCCCGGGCAGGAATCGAGCTGCCAGGGTACAGTAGTGCTTTGGCCAGCAAAAGTGTCTTTATCAGGCCTAATTTCAAATATGATTAGAGCAAATGCTTATATGGTCTTAAACAGAGGCTGCTTTAGTCACAGAATGGGATGCCCCGGGCAGGAATCGAGCTGCCAGGGTACAGTAGTGCTTTGGCCAGCAAAAGTGTCTTTATCAGGCCTAATTTCA
Organism: Gastrophryne carolinensis; assembly: GCA_027917425.1. NCBI lineage: Eukaryota > Metazoa > Chordata > Amphibia > Anura > Microhylidae > Gastrophryne > Gastrophryne carolinensis. The sequence goes on from CM051235.1 coordinate 398,800,619, forward strand.
AATATGATTAGAGCAAATGCTTATATGGTCTTAAACAGAGGCTGCTTTAGTCACAGAATGGGATGCCCCGGGCAGGAATCGAGCTGCCAGGGTACAGTAGTGCTTTGGCCAGCAAAAGTGTCTTTATCAGGCCTAATTTCAAATATGATTAGAGCAAATGCTTATATGGTCTTAAACAGAGGCTGCTTTAGTCACAGAATGGGATGCCCCGGGCAGGAATCGAGCTGCCAGGGTACAGTAGTGCTTTGGCCAGCAAAAGTGTCTTTATCAGGCCTAATTTCAAATATGATTAGAGCAAATGCTTATATGGTCTTAAACAGAGGCTGCTTTAGTCACAGAATGGGATGCCCCGGGCAGGAATCGAGCTGCCAGGGTACAGTAGTGCTTTGGCCAGCAAAAGTGTCTTTATCAGGCCTAATTTCAAATATGATTAGAGCAAATGCTTATATGGTCTTAAACAGAGGCTGCTTTAGTCACAGAATGGGATGCCCCGGGCAGGAATCGAGCTGCCAGGGTACAGTAGTGCTTTGGCCAGCAAAAGTGTCTTTATCAGGCCTAATTTCAAATATGATTAGAGCAAATGCTTATATGGTCTTAAACAGAGGCTGCTTTAGTCACAGAATGGGATGCCCCGGGCAGGAATCGAGCTGCCAGGGTACAGTAGTGCTTTGGCCAGCAAAAGTGTCTTTATCAGGCCTAATTTCAAATATGATTAGAGCAAATGCTTATATGGTCTTAAACAGAGGCTGCTTTAGTCACAGAATGGGATGCCTCACAGCAGACTTAAGATCAGTTCAGTATATATGCACAGTTAGTTACTATAAGCAGCCTGAAAACGCTAACAAAGGCTGGATGAAAAAAAAAAAATCTCCCTGTCAGCCAGCTCCGTTTTTCCTACCTTTCCCTGGCTTTCTGTCTGTCTCCTGTCTGTCTCCTGCCTGTCTCCTGCCTGTCTCCAGCCTGTCCCTGTCTGTCCCTGTCTCCAGCCTGTCTCCAGCCTGTCTAACTGCCTCAGCTACACAGCGTTCTGTCTGTCTGTCACGAATGCAATAGAGAAATGAGGAAAAGCAAGATGGCCGCCGTTAAATACCGCTGTGTGACGTCACCGGGCTTGCTGGCTGCTGATAGGCTGCATGTGACTGCCCCAGCTTGCACTGGCGCGGGATACATGTCCAGACATGTCCCGCCCGCCATCTTAGAATGCCTGTAATGTAAATGAATGGATGTTAAAGGAAAACTTCGAGTGATCGAATCGCGGGGAAATTCGGATTCGATCCGAATCGAATTTTTCCTGAAATTCGGATCGAATCCGGGTTCGTCCGGATCGATTCGCTCATCCCTACTGGCGACTGACAAATAAAGTGGCTTCCTCAAAGGGCCTGAGCAAGCGGCAGGTGTCACGTATGAGCTGCCACTGGTTCACATTAAAGTTACACAGGGGAGTCCCCCTATCTGCTTGGATCATCAAGAAATCATTGATGGCTTTTCTCTGTTCGTATAGTCGTTCTAACATATGTAGGGTGGAATTCCAACGGGTGGAAACATCGCAAATCAGACTATGTTGGGGGATAACGTTCTGACGCTGTAGCTCAAGAAGGGTGTGCTTGGCGGTGTAGGAGTGGCTGAAGTGCATACAAAGTTTCCTTCCCGTTGTTAGAATGTCTTGCAGATGGGGGGAAGAAAATGCTTGACAACTAGGGCAAACACGTGTGCCATACAGGGCGCATGGCTCAGGCTTCCTTGTCGCAGTGCAGACAAGATGTTACTCCCATTGTCAGTCACCATGGTTCCCATTTCCAAATTTCGCGGAGTAAGCCATGTTTTGATTTCTTGAAGAATGAATTTCAGGAGCTCCTCCCCTTTGTGACTGCACACATGGTAGGCTGAAGGGGTATTGAGAATTGACCGTATAGTGGAGGAGATGGTGGCGAAGTCTCACACTGTGACAGGCAAAACGACCTGGGAGCGTGGGAGCGTGGAGGTCGAAGCAGTGTGACCTGTCCAAGTTGCTGTGCAGGAACCACATTCACCCTGTGGGCTGTAAAGAAAATGTATTGTCCCTGACTGTAGTTACAGCTCCAGATGTCGGCACTGCCGTGCACTTTGGTGCACACCGACAGGCTCAAGGACTGGCCCACCTTCTGCTCAACAAATTTGTGCAAGGCTGGTACTGCCTTCTTTGCAAAGAAATGACAGCTTGGGACTCTCCACCTCGGCTTGGCACTAGCCATCAGCTCTCTGAAAGGTGCAGAGTCCACCACCGTAAAAGGGAGAGACTGCAGCACCAGCAACTTGGACAGGAGCACATTTAGCTTCTGCGCCGTAGGATGAGTGGGCGCATACTGTTGTCTCTTGGACATGGCTTCGCTGATGGATTGCTGGCGGGACGACTGACTTTTAGTAGGAGGAGCAGGAGCATCTGGAGTGGCAGAGGATGGGTATGACGCACAGCTAACTTGGGCTGAGGTGCTGGAGCCTTGGCTGGGTGAAGCGGCATGGCACTGGCTGACGCAGCAGGCTGGACCCCCACTTCGGATCCTCGGTTCTCCCAGGCCGCTTTATGGTGACGCTGCATGTGTAAGAGCAGGTGTGTAGAAAAGTTAGATCAAACTAGGCAGACACTGTAGCTAAAAGCTAATGCAAAAAGACACTGTCAGATGGTCTTACACATGATGCCCCTGGTCAGAGTTAAATGCACCACAGGCAGTTTTAAAAAGTGTTTTTTGTTCAAAATGTAAAAAAGGTAAAGATGCAGGTACTCTTGAAAGATAAGTGCTAGTATTCGGGATGCCCCCACGGTGAAAGGCAATGGGTGCTTTAAACTTGTAAACCAGACTTTTTTATACAAAAGGCAAAAGGTTAGTAGGCAGGTACTCTTAAAAGATAAGCGGAAGGTAGCACTGACAATGGCCCCCGGTGAAAGGCAATGGGTGCTTTAAACTTGAAACCAGACTTTTTTATACAAAAGGCAAAAGGTAAGTCGGACGGTACTCTTAAAAGATAAGTGGTAGCACTGACAATGGCCCCCAGTGAAAGGCAATGGGTTCTTTAAACTTGAAAACCAGACTTTTTTTTAAAAAAAAGCAAAAGGTTAGTAGGCAGGTACTCTTAAAAGCTAAGTGCTAGTATTCGGGATGCCCCCCCCCCCCCCCCCCGGTGAAAGGCAATGGGTACTTTAAACTTGAAAACCAGACTTTTTTTTTTAAAAAGGCAAAAGGTTATCAGGCAGGTACACTTAAAAGATAAGTGGTAGCACTGACAATGGCCCCCAGTGAAAGGCAATGAGTGCTTTAAACTTGAAAACCAGATCTTTTTATACAAAGGCAAAACGTAAGTCGGCCGGTACTCTTAAATTATAAGTGGTAGCACTGACAATGGCCCCCGGTGAAAGGCAATGGGTGCTTTAGACTTGAAAACCAGACTTTTTTATACAAAAGGCAAAAGGTTAGTAGGCAGGTACTCTTAAAAAATAAGTGGTAGCACTGACAATGGCCCCCGGTGAAAGGCAATGGGTTCTTTATACTTGTAAACCAGACGTTTTTATACAAAAGGCAAAAGGTTAGTAGGCAGGTACTCTTAAAAGATAAGTGCTAGTATTCGGGGTGCCCCCCTGGTGAAAGGCAATGGGTGCTTTAAACTTGAAAACCAGACTTTTTTATACAAAAGTTAAAACGTAAGTCGGACGGTACTCTTAAAAGGTAAGTGGTAATACTGACAATGGCCCCCGGTGAAAGGCAATGGGTGCTTTAAACTTGAAAACCAGACTTTTTTTTTAAAAAAAGGCAAAAGGTTAGTAGGCAGGTACTCTTAAAAGATAAGTACTAGCACTGACAGTGGCCGCCAGTGAAAGGCAATAGGTGCTTTAGACTTGTAAACCAGACGTTTTTATACAAAAGGCTAGTAGGCAGGTACTCTTAAAAGATAAGTGCTAGTATTCGGGATGCCCCCCTGGTGAAAGGCAATGGGTGCTTTAAACTTGAAAACCAGACTTTTTTTTATACAAAAGGCAAAACGTAAGTCAGCCTGTACTCTTAAAAGATAAGTGGTAGCACTGACAATGGCCCCCGGTGAAAGGCAATGGGTGCTTTAAACTTGAAAACCAAACTTTTTTATACAAAAGGCAAAAGGTTTGTAGGCAGGTACTCTTAAAAGATAATTGGTAGCACTGACAATGGCCCCCGGTGAAAGGCAATGGGTGCTTTAAACTTGTAAACCAGACTTTTTTATACAAAAGTCAAAAGGTTAGTAGGCAGGTACTCTTAAAAGATAAGTGGAAGGTAGCACTGACAATGGCCCCCGGTGAAAGGCAATGGGTGCTTTAAACTTGAAAACCAGACGTTTTTTTTTAAAAAGGCAAAAGGTTAGTAGGCAGGTACTCTTAAAAGATAAGTACTAGCACTGACAGTGGCCGCCAGTGAAAGGCAATAGGTGCTTTAGACTTGTAAACCAGACGTTTTTATACAAAAGGCTAGTAGGCAGGTACTCTTAAAAGATAAGTGCTAGTATTCGGGATGCCCCCCTGGTGAAAGGCAATGGGTGCTTTAAACTTGAAAACCAGACTTTTTTTTAAAAAAAGGCAAAACGCAAGTCGGTCGGTACTCTTAAAAGATAAGTGGTAGCACTGACAATGGCCCCCAGTGAAAGGTAATGGGTTCTTTAAACTTGAAAATCAGGCTTTTTTTTATACAAAAGGCAAAACGTAAGTCGGCCTGTACTCTTAAAAGATAAGTGGTAGCACTGACAATGGCCCCCGGTGAAAGGCAATGGGTGCTTTAAACTTGAAAACCAAACTTTTTTATACAAAAGGCAAAAGGTTTGTAGGCAGGTACTCTTAAAAGATAATTGGTAGCACTGACAATGGCCCCCGGTGAAAGGCAATGGGTGCTTTAAACTTGTAAACCAGACTTTTTTATACAAAAGGCAAAAGGTTAGTAGGCAGGTACTCTTAAAAGATAAGTGGAAGGTAGCACTGACAATGGCCCCCGGTGAAAGGCAATGGGTGCTTTAAACTTGAAAACCAGACGTTTTTTTTTAAAAAGGCAAAAAGTTAGTAGGCAGGTACTCTTAAAAGATAAGTACTAGCACTGACAGTGGCCGCCAGTGAAAGGCAATAGGTGCTTTAAACTTGTAAACCAGGCGTTTTTATACAAAAGGCAAAAGGTTAGTAGGCAGGTACTCTTAAAAGATAAGTGCTAGTATTCGGGATGCCCCCCCCCCCCGGTGAAAGGCAATGGGTGCTTTAAACTTGGAAACCAGACTTTTTTTATACAAAAGGCAAAATGTAAGTCGGACGGTACTCTTAAAAAATAAGTGGTAGCACTGACAATGGCCCCTGGTGAAAGGCAATGGGTGCTTTAAACTTGAAAACCAGACTTTTTTTTAAAAAAAGGCAAAAGGTTAGTAGGCAGGTACTCTTAAAAGATAAGTGCTAGTATTCAGGATGCCCCTCCGATAATAGGCAATGGGTGCTTTAAACTTGTAAACCAGACTTTTTGATACAAAAGGCAAAAGGTAAGTAGGCAGGTACTCTTAAAAGACACGTGCTAGTATTTGGGATGCCCCCCCCCCCCCCCCCCCCCCGGCGAAAGGCAAAGTTTGCTTAAAAAGTTACTTTGATTACAAAATGCAACCGGTTAGTAGACAGGTAGTCTTGAAATATTTATGCTAGTGTTTGGGATGACCCCTCTTCAAATACCCAGGTTGGCTTCTTTGATAGTGGAAAAGTGACTTTGATTACAAAATGCAACCAGTTAATATACAGATACTCTTGAAATATTTATGCTAGTGTTTGGGATGCCCCCTCTTCAAATACAGAGGTTGGCTCCTTTTATAGTGGAAACGTGATTTTGATTACAAAATGCAACCAGTTAATAGACAGGTACTCTTGAAATATTTATGCTAGTGTTTGGAATGCCCCCTCTTCAAATATAGAGGTTGGCTCCTTTGATAGTGGAAAAGTGACTTTGATTTGAAAATGCAACCAGTTAATAGACAGGTATTCTTGAAATATTTATGCTAGTGTTTGGGATGCCCCCTCTTCAAATACAGAGGTTGGCTCCTTTGATAGTGGAAAAGTGACTTTGATTACAAAATGCAACCAGTTAATAGACAGGCAGACTTGGAATATCTATGCTAGTGTTTGGGATGCCCCCTCTTCAAATACAGAGGTTGGCTCCTTTTATAGTGGAAAAGTGACTTTGATTACAAAATGCAACCAGTTAATAGACAGGTATTCTTGAAATATTTATGCTAGTGTTTGGGATGCCCCCTCTTCAAATACAGAGGTTGGCTCCTTTGATAGTGGAAAAGTGACTTTGATTACAAAATGCAACCAGTTAATAGACAGGTACTCTTGAAATATTTATGCTAGTGTTTGGGATGCCCCCTCTTCAAATACACAGGTTGGCTGCTTTGATAGTGGAAAAGTGACTTTGTTTACAAAATGCAACCAGTTAGTAGACAGGTAGTCTTGCAATATTTATGCCAGTGTTTGGGATGCCCCCTCTTCAAATACAGAGGTTGGCTCCTTTGATAGTGGAAAAGTGAATTGGTTTACAAAATGCAACCAGGTAATAGACAGGTAGTCTTGAAATATTAATGCTAGAATGCTTTTAAAAGAATGACACCAGGAAAAGGAAAAGCTAAGAGGCTGATTCATCATTAGCGGCAGGCAGCGACAGATGAGCGTCTGTAGCAGGCATTTTCAGAGCACCCGCTAGTAGTCGCAGTGCTCAGCCGTGGGTTGCTACTTTATAGCGACTCAGTCGCTGTTCAGTAATGTTGAATACATTGTGAGGAGTCGCTATTTGACCAGTACAGCGCTGTATGGGAGCGCATGTTAGCGACTGCTCATAGCGACCGACTCACATCTTATTCAGGAAAAAAACAGCCTCACAAATCTCTGGCGCTGAAAAATACTTGTTTGTAGCTCATAGCGCAGGAGGCGGTGTGTTTAAAGTCTGTTTTCAAGCATCTATCAACTAGTAACAAAGCGAAACATATGGAATTACATTGTATCAACATTGTAACATGAACAGACCTGTAATGTCATTTCTGAAGAAATATTTAAAAAATGTTAAAAATTTGAAAAAACAACTTTTTCAATGCGAAAAGAGGTCACAGAATTATTTGTGATTTTTGGGGAAAAAAAAAAAAAAAAAACCTGTTTAAAGTGAAGAAAAGGTTCGTCCATTGAAATGTATGGGGGAGCGACAGGTAGCGAGAGGTCATACCTGGCGCTGTGCAAGGCTGAACGCTGGTGCTGTTCGCAGAGGCTTTGAAAATGATGAATCAGACGCTACATGCCGCTATCCCAGTCGCTAAGCAGATTCTGCTTGATAAATGTGGAATTGCGTGCCGTGTCTGGCGTTCACCAGCCGCTATCTGTCGCTACCTCTCATTAACCAGGCGCTACCTGACGCTATCCTTTCTTAAATAACCCCCTAAATAGGCAGGTGTGTTATTAACACTAAATAGGCTTGATAGCTAATGCAAACACTTTAAACTTTCCCTGTCTTTCTCTGGCACTGTCACAGCCTCTCTCCTTCTCTATCTGTCCCTCGCTCGGCTTCTGTTCTGTCTATCTATCTATCTATCTATCTATCTATCTCTCCCTCGCTGTATCTATCTACCTATCTGTCTGTCTGTGTGTCTATCTGTCCCTCGCTCTCTCCCTGCCTGATCTGCTCTGGCTGCAATACAGTGTCAGAATGATCTTCCGCAAAATGGCCGCCGTTTATATAGGGCTGTGACATCATCGGTAAGCCTGTCTGCTGTTAGGTAGCATGTGACACCTACCCAGGATTCCTTGCCCCATGGGACATGTCCTGACATGTGGGTCCACCATTTTAGATGGACTGTATAGCAGTAAATGGAGTTTTAAAGAAGCGATTCGAGCGATCGAATCGCAGTGATATTCGGAATCGTAACAAATCAAATTTTTGCTCAAATTCGTAACGAATTCGGGTTAGTCAGAATCGATTCGTTCATCTCTATTGGCTAACTTATATAAATGGTACAGAAATGCCTATAATAGGTTATACCCACTTTCCCAATGCGTGGAATTCTATAAGAACAGGTGACATTAAATATAGGAGCCTGTTTGTAAATGGTTTAATCAGTGGCGTTGCTAGGGCTGGTGTCACCCGGGGCGGTAGGAAATGGTGTCACCCCCCCCCCAATGGTGTCACCCCCACCCCCCCCCCAATGGTGTCACCCCCACCCCCCCCAATGGTGTCAACCCCCCCCCCCCCCCAAAGAAAACAAACAAAAAAAAAAGCATTTTTGCCGGCATGGTGGGAGCGGGCCGGCCGGTTCCGCGCTGACAGCGGAACCGGCCGGCCCGCTCTGCTGTCAGCGGAACCGGCCGGCGGCCGGCCCGCTCCCACCATGCCGGCATTTTTAAAAAAAGCAAACACTTACCTGCAGGTCCGGAGCATGGAGGCCGGCGCCGCTCTCAGCTGTCATCTGAGGGCGCGTCATCAGAGGCGCCCTCTGATGACGCGCCCTCAGATGACAGCTGAGAGCGGCGCCGGCCTCCACGCTCCGGACCTGCAGGTAAGTGTCTCTATACCGAGGGGTGACCGGCCGAGAGGTGTCACCCTCTAGGTCTGGTGTCACCCGGGGCGGTCCGCCCCCCCCGCCCCCGGGTCGCTACGCCACTGGGTTTAATGTATACATTTTTGTTGATTCTAAACATGTACATTATGATGTCTTTCTACAGAGATAGTGGATATCGATTTTTGGTCCCATTTGGGAATGCGTCCTTACACCAAGAGGTTTGATTCCTACAAAACACAATATATTGATTCCTTTTTGTGGCAAGGTATTCCCAATTCTCAATCAATATTTAAATATTTTTAAATAATGGTAACCCTTGTATCTTAAGCAAAGTTTTTAGTTTCAGTTCTTGTTGTTTATCATTATATTAGGTCATGGTTAGTAGATCCCAATTAGGAAGCAGCAGCTCCCTTTGAGGCTTCAGTTTTTCTGACTGCTAATTGCATATTTATATGGGTCAGTAATTAGTTCCCCCTTTCCTTGGAGTCACCCCCATTATAATCCTTGGGTGGCATTGGTTATGCTATTTGGTGTGACCCTTGTCCATCCCGCTCCTGGTCGTCCCTCCCATAAAGGCGATTAATGTCAGGTGTGGAGTGGCATATCTTATGATACCCTACCCTCCTAGATATCACTGATAGATCGTGCTGCATTGCAGTCTGAGACACCTGCCGCCACCACCCTTTTGAAGCTAAAGCGCATTTCCCAGGAAGACGTTTTCAGTGCATGTCCACTGGACACACCACTATTGTTGTCAGATATCAACCTTCATATAGGGAGAAAAAAGAATGACAGGCAGAAGCTGATGAGCATGACAGCCAGACACAGAAACAGGAAGTATATGCAGGGCAGCCAGCCACTAAGAAACAGAGAGAATAACTTGGCAGCTTTAAGGTAATAAACACAATGCAGAGGAGTGGAGGGCAGGGGGCTATCAACCCCTTAGCCAACCAATGATGACTGGTCTAAACCAGAGGAAAATAAATGTCACTATTGCAGCTGATGCCCTAGACACGGCCTAAGGTAGGTTTACCTAGTTACAAATAGGGCCCTGGAATGATCCCAGTGGCAGTAGAAGATATCTGGGTGTACTGGCATGTGTATAGTTTAATGGCAGACCAGACAAATGCTCTGTGGTATCCATGCATACCTTCCAACTTTTTAGTGCGGGGAAGAGGGACAATTGTTAAATTAAGCCATGCCCCCCTCGCTGAGAGACAGATAGGACATAGGTTGTAACTAGGGATGAGCGAATCGATCCGGACGAACCCGGATTCGATCCGAATTTCAGGAAAAATTCGATTCGGATCGAATCCGAATTTCCCCGCGATTCGATCACTCGAAGTTTTCCTTTAACATCCATTCATTTACATTACAGGCATTCTAAGATGGCGGGCGGGACATGTCTGGACATGTATCCCGCGCCAGTGCAAGCTGGGGCAGTCACATGCAGCCTATCAGCAGCCAGCAAGCCCGGTGACGTCACACAGCGGTATTTAACGGCGGCCATCTTGCTTTTCCTCATTTCTCTATTGCATTCGTGACAGACAGACAGAACGCTGTGTAGCTGAGGCAGTTAGACAGGCTGGAGACAGGCTGGAGACAGGGACAGACAGGGACAGGCTGGAGACAGGCAGGAGACAGGCAGGAGACAGACAGGAGACAGACAGAAAGCCAGGGACAGGTAGGAAAAACGGAGCTGGCTGACAGGGAGATTTTTTTTTTTTCATCCAGCCTTTGTTAGCGTTTTCAGGCTGCTTATAGTAACTAACTGTGCATATATACTGAACTGATCTTAAGTCTGCTGTGAGGCATCCCATTCTGTGACTAAAGCAGCCTCTGTTTAAGACCATATAAGCATTTGCTCTAATCATATTTGAAATTAGGCCTGATAAAGACACTTTTGCTGGCCAAAGCACTACTGTACCCTGGCAGCTCGATTCCTGCCCGGGGCATCCCATTCTGTGACTAAAGCAGCCTCTGTTTAAGACCATATAAGCATTTGCTCTAATCATATTTGAAATTAGGCCTGATAAAGACACTTTTGCTGGCCAAAGCACTACTGTACCCTGGCAGCTCGATTCCTGCCCGGGGCATCCCATTCTGTGACTAAAGCAGCCTCTGTTTAAGACCATATAAGCATTTGCTCTAATCATATTTGAAATTAGGCCTGATAAAGACACTTTTGCTGGCCAAAGCACTACTGTACCCTGGCAGCTCGATTCCTGCCCGGGGCATCCCATTCTGTGACTAAAGCAGCCTCTGTTTAAGACCATATAAGCATTTGCTCTAATCATATTTGAAATTAGGCCTGATAAAGACACTTTTGCTGGCCAAAGCACTACTGTACCCTGGCAGCTCGATTCCTGCCCGGGGCATCCCATTCTGTGACTAAAGCAGCCTCTGTTTAAGACCATATAAGCATTTGCTCTAATCATATTTGAAATTAGGCCTGATAAAGACACTTTTGCTGGCCAAAGCACTACTGTACCCTGGCAGCTCGATTCCTGCCCGGGGCATCCCATTCTGTGACTAAAGCAGCCTCTGTTTAAGACCATATAAGCATTTGCTCTAATCATATTTGAAATTAGGCCTGATAAAGACACTTTTGCTGGCCAAAGCACTACTGTACCCTGGCAGCTCGATTCCTGCCCGGGGCATCCCATTCTGTGACTAAAGCAGCCTCTGTTTAAGACCATATAAGCATTTGCTCTAATCATATTTGAAATTAGGCCTGATAAAGACACTTTTGCTGGCCAAAGCACTACTGTACCCTGGCAGCTCGATTCCTGCCCGGGGCATCCCATTCTGTGACTAAAGCAGCCTCTGTTTAAGACCATATAAGCATTTGCTCTAATCATATTTGAAATTAGGCCTGATAAAGACACTTTTGCTGGCCAAAGCACTACTGTACCCTGGCAGCTCGATTCCTGCCCGGGGCATCCCATTCTGTGACTAAAGCAGCCTCTGTTTAAGACCATATAAGCATTTGCTCTAATCATATTTGAAATTAGGCCTGATAAAGACACTTTTGCTGGCCAAAGCACTACTGTACCCTGGCAGCTCGATTCCTGCCCGGGGCATCCCATTCTGTGACTAAAGCAGCCTCTGTTTAAGACCATATAAGCATTTGCTCTAATCATATTTGAAATTAGGCCTGATAAAGACACTTTTGCTGGCCAAAGCACTACTGTACCCTGGCAGCTCGATTCCTGCCCGGGGCATCCCATTCTGTGACTAAAGCAGCCTCTGTTTAAGACCATATAAGCATTTGCTCTAATCATATTTGAAATTAGGCCTGATAAAGACACTTTTGCTGGCCAAAGCACTACTGTACCCTGGCAGCTCGATTCCTGCCCGGGGCATCCCATTCTGTGACTAAAGCAGCCTCTGTTTAAGACCATATAAGCATTTGCTCTAATCATATTTGAAATTAGGCCTGATAAAGACACTTTTGCTGGCCAAAGCACTACTGTACCCTGGCAGCTCGATTCCTGCCCGGGGCATCCCATTCTGTGACTAAAGCAGCCTCTGTTTAAGACCATATAAGCATTTGCTCTAATCATATTTGAAATTAGGCCTGATAAAGACACTTTTGCTGGCCAAAGCACTACTGTACCCTGGCAGCTCGATTCCTGCCCGGGGCATCCCATTCTGTGACTAAAGCAGCCTCTGTTTAAGACCATATAAGCATTTGCTCTAATCATATTTGAAATTAGGCCTGATAAAGACACTTTTGCTGGCCAAAGCACTACTGTACCCTGGCAGCTCGATTCCTGCCCGGGGCATCCCATTCTGTGACTAAAGCAGCCTCTGTTTAAGACCATATAAGCATTTGCTCTAATCATATTTGAAATTAGGCCTGATAAAGACACTTTTGCTGGCCAAAGCACTACTGTACCCTGGCAGCTCGATTCCTGCCCGGGGCATCCCATTCTGTGACTAAAGCAGCCTCTGTTTAAGACCATATAAGCATTTGCTCTAATCATATTTGAAATTAGGCCTGATAAAGACACTTTTGCTGGCCAAAGCACTACTGTACCCTGGCAGCTCGATTCCTGCCCGGGGCATCCCATTCTGTGACTAAAGCAGCCTCTGTTTAAGACCATATAAGCATTTGCTCTAATCATATTTGAAATTAGGCCTGATAAAGACACTTTTGCTGGCCAAAGCACTACTGTACCCTGGCAGCTCGATTCCTGCCCGGGGCATCCCATTCTGTGACTAAAGCAGCCTCTGTTTAAGACCATATAAGCATTTGCTCTAATCATATTTGAAATTAGGCCTGATAAAGACACTTTTGCTGGCCAAAGCACTACTGTACCCTGGCAGCTCGATTCCTGCCCGGGGCATCCCATTCTGTGACTAAAGCAGCCTCTGTTTAAGACCATATAAGCATTTGCTCTAATCATATTTGAAATTAGGCCTGATAAAGACACTTTTGCTGGCCAAAGCACTACTGTACCCTGGCAGCTCGATTCCTGCCCGGGGCATCCCATTCTGTGACTAAAGCAGCCTCTGTTTAAGACCATATAAGCATTTGCTCTAATCATATTTGAAATTAGGCCTGATAAAGACACTTTTGCTGGCCAAAGCACTACTGTACCCTGGCAGCTCGATTCCTGCCCGGGGCATCCCATTCTGTGACTAAAGCAGCCTCTGTTTAAGACCATATAAGCATTTGCTCTAATCATATTTGAAATTAGGCCTGATAAAGACACTTTTGCTGGCCAAAGCACTACTGTACCCTGGCAGCTCGATTCCTGCCCGGGGCATCCCATTCTGTGACTAAAGCAGCCTCTGTTTAAGACCATATAAGCATTTGCTCTAATCATATTTGAAATTAGGCCTGATAAAGACACTTTTGCTGGCCAAAGCACTACTGTACCCTGGCAGCTCGATTCCTGCCCGGGGCATCCCATTCTGTGACTAAAGCAGCCTCTGTTTAAGACCATATAAGCATTTGCTCTAATCATATTTGAAATTAGGCCTGATAAAGACACTTTTGCTGGCCAAAGCACTACTGTACCCTGGCAGCTCGATTCCTGCCCGGGGCATCCCATTCTGTGACTAAAGCAGCCTCTGTTTAAGACCATATAAGCATTTGCTCTAATCATATTTGAAATTAGGCCTGATAAAGACACTTTTGCTGGCCAAAGCACTACTGTACCCTGGCAGCTCGATTCCTGCCCGGGGCATCCCATTCTGTGACTAAAGCAGCCTCTGTTTAAGACCATATAAGCATTTGCTCTAATCATATTTGAAATTAGGCCTGATAAAGACACTTTTGCTGGCCAAAGCACTACTGTACCCTGGCAGCTCGATTCCTGCCCGGGGCATCCCATTCTGTGACTAAAGCAGCCTCTGTTTAAGACCATATAAGCATTTGCTCTAATCATATTTGAAATTAGGCCTGATAAAGACACTTTTGCTGGCCAAAGCACTACTGTACCCTGGCAGCTCGATTCCTGCCCGGGGCATCCCATTCTGTGACTAAAGCAGCCTCTGTTTAAGACCATATAAGCATTTGCTCTAATCATATTTGAAATTAGGCCTGATAAAGACACTTTTGCTGGCCAAAGCACTACTGTACCCTGGCAGCTCGATTCCTGCCCGGGGCATCCCATTCTGTGACTAAAGCAGCCTCTGTTTAAGACCATATAAGCATTTGCTCTAATCATATTTGAAATTAGGCCTGATAAAGACACTTTTGCTGGCCAAAGCACTACTGTACCCTGGCAGCTCGATTCCTGCCCGGGGCATCCCATTCTGTGACTAAAGCAGCCTCTGTTTAAGACCATATAAGCATTTGCTCTAATCATATTTGAAATTAGGCCTGATAAAGACACTTTTGCTGGCCAAAGCACTACTGTACCCTGGCAGCTCGATTCCTGCCCGGGGCATCCCATTCTGTGACTAAAGCAGCCTCTGTTTAAGACCATATAAGCATTTGCTCTAATCATATTTGAAATTAGGCCTGATAAAGACACTTTTGCTGGCCAAAGCACTACTGTACCCTGGCAGCTCGATTCCTGCCCGGGGCATCCCATTCTGTGACTAAAGCAGCCTCTGTTTAAGACCATATAAGCATTTGCTCTAATCATATTTGAAATTAGGCCTGATAAAGACACTTTTGCTGGCCAAAGCACTACTGTACCCTGGCAGCTCGATTCCTGCCCGGGGCATCCCATTCTGTGACTAAAGCAGCCTCTGTTTAAGACCATATAAGCATTTGCTCTAATCATATTTGAAATTAGGCCTGATAAAGACACTTTTGCTGGCCAAAGCACTACTGTACCCTGGCAGCTCGATTCCTGCCCGGGGCATCCCATTCTGTGACTAAAGCAGCCTCTGTTTAAGACCATATAAGCATTTGCTCTAATCATATTTGAAATTAGGCCTGATAAAGACACTTTTGCTGGCCAAAGCACTACTGTACCCTGGCAGCTCGATTCCTGCCCGGGGCATCCCATTCTGTGACTAAAGCAGCCTCTGTTTAAGACCATATAAGCATTTGCTCTAATCATATTTGAAATTAGGCCTGATAAAGACACTTTTGCTGGCCAAAGCACTACTGTACCCTGGCAGCTCGATTCCTGCCCGGGGCATCCCATTCTGTGACTAAAGCAGCCTCTGTTTAAGACCATATAAGCATTTGCTCTAATCATATTTGAAATTAGGCCTGATAAAGACACTTTTGCTGGCCAAAGCACTACTGTACCCTGGCAGCTCGATTCCTGCCCGGGGCATCCCATTCTGTGACTAAAGCAGCCTCTGTTTAAGACCATATAAGCATTTGCTCTAATCATATTTGAAATTAGGCCTGATAAAGACACTTTTGCTGGCCAAAGCACTACTGTACCCTGGCAGCTCGATTCCTGCCCGGGGCATCCCATTCTGTGACTAAAGCAGCCTCTGTTTAAGACCATATAAGCATTTGCTCTAATCATATTTGAAATTAGGCCTGATAAAGACACTTTTGCTGGCCAAAGCACTACTGTACCCTGGCAGCTCGATTCCTGCCCGGGGCATCCCATTCTGTGACTAAAGCAGCCTCTGTTTAAGACCATATAAGCATTTGCTCTAATCATATTTGAAATTAGGCCTGATAAAGACACTTTTGCTGGCCAAAGCACTACTGTACCCTGGCAGCTCGATTCCTGCCCGGGGCATCCCATTCTGTGACTAAAGCAGCCTCTGTTTAAGACCATATAAGCATTTGCTCTAATCATATTTGAAATTAGGCCTGATAAAGACACTTTTGCTGGCCAAAGCACTACTGTACCCTGGCAGCTCGATTCCTGCCCGGGGCATCCCATTCTGTGACTAAAGCAGCCTCTGTTTAAGACCATATAAGCATTTGCTCTAATCATATTTGAAATTAGGCCTGATAAAGACACTTTTGCTGGCCAAAGCACTACTGTACCCTGGCAGCTCGATTCCTGCCCGGGGCATCCCATTCTGTGACTAAAGCAGCCTCTGTTTAAGACCATATAAGCATTTGCTCTAATCATATTTGAAATTAGGCCTGATAAAGACACTTTTGCTGGCCAAAGCACTACTGTACCCTGGCAGCTCGATTCCTGCCCGGGGCATCCCATTCTGTGACTAAAGCAGCCTCTGTTTAAGACCATATAAGCATTTGCTCTAATCATATTTGAAATTAGGCCTGATAAAGACACTTTTGCTGGCCAAAGCACTACTGTACCCTGGCAGCTCGATTCCTGCCCGGGGCATCCCATTCTGTGACTAAAGCAGCCTCTGTTTAAGACCATATAAGCATTTGCTCTAATCATATTTGAAATTAGGCCTGATAAAGACACTTTTGCTGGCCAAAGCACTACTGTACCCTGGCAGCTCGATTCCTGCCCGGGGCATCCCATTCTGTGACTAAAGCAGCCTCTGTTTAAGACCATATAAGCATTTGCTCTAATCATATTTGAAATTAGGCCTGATAAAGACACTTTTGCTGGCCAAAGCACTACTGTACCCTGGCAGCTCGATTCCTGCCCGGGGCATCCCATTCTGTGACTAAAGCAGCCTCTGTTTAAGACCATATAACCATTTGCTCTAATCATATTTGAAATTAGGCCTGATAAAGACACTTTTGCTGGCCAAAGCACTACTGTACCCTGGCAGCTCGATTCCTGCCCGGGGCATCCCATTCTGTGACTAAAGCAGCCTCTGTTTAAGACCATATAAGCATTTGCTCTAATCATATTTGAAATTAGGCCTGATAAAGACACTTTTGCTGGCCAAAGCACTACTGTACCCTGGCAGCTCGATTCCTGCCCGGGGCATCCCATTCTGTGACTAAAGCAGCCTCTGTTTAAGACCATATAAGCATTTGCTCTAATCATATTTGAAATTAGGCCTGATAAAGACACTTTTGCTGGCCAAAGCACTACTGTACCCTGGCAGCTCGATTCCTGCCCGGGGCATCCCATTCTGTGACTAAAGCAGCCTCTGTTTAAGACCATATAAGCATTTGCTCTAATCATATTTGAAATTAGGCCTGATAAAGACACTTTTGCTGGCCAAAGCACTACTGTACCCTGGCAGCTCGATTCCTGCCCGGGGCATCCCATTCTGTGACTAAAGCAGCCTCTGTTTAAGACCATATAAGCATTTGCTCTAATCATATTTGAAATTAGGCCTGATAAAGACACTTTTGCTGGCCAAAGCACTACTGTACCCTGGCAGCTCGATTCCTGCCCGGGGCATCCCATTCTGTGACTAAAGCAGCCTCTGTTTAAGACCATATAAGCATTTGCTCTAATCATATTTGAAATTAGGCCTGATAAAGACACTTTTGCTGGCCAAAGCACTACTGTACCCTGGCAGCTCGATTCCTGCCCGGGGCATCCCATTCTGTGACTAAAGCAGCCTCTGTTTAAGACCATATAACCATTTGCTCTAATCATATTTGAAATTAGGCCTGATAAAGACACTTTTGCTGGCCAAAGCACTACTGTACCCTGGCAGCTCGATTCCTGCCCGGGGCATCCCATTCTGTGACTAAAGCAGCCTCTGTTTAAGACCATATAAGCATTTGCTCTAATCATATTTGAAATTAGGCCTGATAAAGACACTTTTGCTGGCCAAAGCACTACTGTACCCTGGCAGCTCGATTCCTGCCCGGGGCATCCCATTCTGTGACTAAAGCAGCCTCTGTTTAAGACCATATAAGCATTTGCTCTAATCATATTTGAAATTAGGCCTGATAAAGACACTTTTGCTGGCCAAAGCACTACTGTACCCTGGCAGCTCGATTCCTGCCCGGGGCATCCCATTCTGTGACTAAAGCAGCCTCTGTTTAAGACCATATAAGCATTTGCTCTAATCATATTTGAAATTAGGCCTGATAAAGACACTTTTGCTGGCCAAAGCACTACTGTACCCTGGCAGCTCGATTCCTGCCCGGGGCATCCCATTCTGTGACTAAAGCAGCCTCTGTTTAAGACCATATAAGCATTTGCTCTAATCATATTTGAAATTAGGCCTGATAAAGACACTTTTGCTGGCCAAAGCACTACTGTACCCTGGCAGCTCGATTCCTGCCCGGGGCATCCCATTCTGTGACTAAAGCAGCCTCTGTTTAAGACCATATAAGCATTTGCTCTAATCATATTTGAAATTAGGCCTGATAAAGACACTTTTGCTGGCCAAAGCACTACTGTACCCTGGCAGCTCGATTCCTGCCCGGGGCATCCCATTCTGTGACTAAAGCAGCCTCTGTTTAAGACCATATAACCATTTGCTCTAATCATATTTGAAATTAGGCCTGATAAAGACACTTTTGCTGGCCAAAGCACTACTGTACCCTGGCAGCTCGATTCCTGCCCGGGGCATCCCATTCTGTGACTAAAGCAGCCTCTGTTTAAGACCATATAAGCATTTGCTCTAATCATATTTGAAATTAGGCCTGATAAAGACACTTTTGCTGGCCAAAGCACTACTGTACCCTGGCAGCTCGATTCCTGCCCGGGGCATCCCATTCTGTGACTAAAGCAGCCTCTGTTTAAGACCATATAAGCATTTGCTCTAATCATATTTGAAATTAGGCCTGATAAAGACACTTTTGCTGGCCAAAGCACTACTGTACCCTGGCAGCTCGATTCCTGCCCGGGGCATCCCATTCTGTGACTAAAGCAGCCTCTGTTTAAGACCATATAAGCATTTGCTCTAATCATATTTGAAATTAGGCCTGATAAAGACACTTTTGCTGGCCAAAGCACTACTGTACCCTGGCAGCTCGATTCCTGCCCGGGGCATCCCATTCTGTGACTAAAGCAGCCTCTGTTTAAGACCATATAAGCATTTGCTCTAATCATATTTGAAATTAGGCCTGATAAAGACACTTTTGCTGGCCAAAGCACTACTGTACCCTGGCAGCTCGATTCCTGCCCGGGGCATCCCATTCTGTGACTAAAGCAGCCTCTGTTTAAGACCATATAAGCATTTGCTCTAATCATATTTGAAATTAGGCCTGATAAAGACACTTTTGCTGGCCAAAGCACTACTGTACCCTGCCAGCTCGATTCCTGCCCGGGGCATCCCATTCTGTGACTAAAGCAGCCTCTGTTTAAGACCATATAAGCATTTGCTCTTATTATATTTATATTATAAGACACTTTTGCTGGGCATAGGCTTACTGCTGCCTGCCAGGTGCACTTCTGTTGAGGCATCCCATTCTGTAACATAGCATACCCCTCTTTATTTACACTAAGCAGCTCTCTTATTTACACTAAGCAGGCCTGTTGGAGGCTGAGTGTTACTGCTCACTTTTGGTGTGCATTATATTCTGTTTCATATAGACCCACCGCTGCCCGGGTTTTTTTTAAATATCACCTACTACCACGCCAGTTAGACTATGTCGGGCAGACAAGTGCCTGGAAGTGAAAAGAGGAGTGGCAGAGGCCAAGATTCCGCAGGAAGAGCTCGCATCAGACTGGGGGCCAGTAGCAGCAGGAGTCACGCTGAGAGACCTAATCTGCCAGTATCTGCTAGCGGTCGGGTCTCCACCAGTAACGCATCTGCCGTGGTAGATTGGTTGACGCGCTCATCAACAACATCATCACAACTTACGTCTGAGACCCCCAGTCTAGGGTCGGTAGGTTCCTCTGACACAACCCTGAGTTGGCATGCCCCGAGAGCAGTCCCTGTCCTCCCATTGCCTCTGGCCTACGCCGTTCCCTCCCCCAGCGACGTATCCTATGCTTTGGGTTCAGCTCCACTCTTTAGTGAGGAGGACCATCAGATAGAGGACAGTCAGCAGCTACTGCCCAGCCAAGAAATGGAGGTGGCTTCTTTAGCTAGGCAGACAAATAGTGATGTGGACAGTGTCGTGGGTGCTGCGAGCGTTCCAGCTCCTGCGCCAGACACTGTTGACGAATCCACGAACATCAGTGACGTACAGCCACAACCCGGTGATGATGATGATGATGACGATGAAGCCGATCGCACTTGGGAGCCGGGTGATGAAGGGGCTTCATCGTCATCATCAGGAGAAGAGGGGTGCAGGTTGCCCCGGAGTCAGCAGCTGAGGCAGCAAAGTGGTAGCAGTCAGCATGGGGGCACAATTCCAAAGGCTGGAGCCGGCCGGGGCCGGGGCCGGGGTAGAGCACCTGCTGTGCGGCAGTCTACCTTATCGGGAGGTAGTGGAGCAGGGGTTCCTGGAGTTGGCAACAGCAGCAGTGAATCAGTGAGGCCAGGGGGTGGGAAAAGTAGCTACTCGGCAGTGTGGCAGTTTTTCCTGAGGCATCCGCAGGAGGGTAACATGGCCACATGCAAGATATGTAGGCAAAAGGTGAAGCGTGGCCAGGGTCCAAATGTTGGCACCACGGCCCTGCGTCAACATATGATGCGTCACCATAAAACGACCTGGGAGAACCGAGGCTCCCAAGGGGTGGTCCAGTCTGCTTCCTCACCAAGTGAGCTCCCAATTTCTGCCAGCCAAGGCTCCAGCACCTCAGCCGAAGGCAGCTGTGCGTCATACCCATCCTCTGTCGCTCCTGCTCCTCCTCCTCCTCCTCCAAGTCATGCATCCCGCCAGCAATCCATCAGCGAAGCCATGTCCAAGAGACAGCAGTATGCGCCACACTCATCCTACGGCGCAGAAGCTGAATGTGCTCCTGTCCAAGTTGCTGGTGCTGCAGTCGCTCCCTTTTCAGGTGGTGGAATCTGCACCTTTCAGAGAACTGATGGCTTGTGCCGAGCCGAGGTGGAGAGTCCCAAGCCGTCATTTCTTTGCCAAGAAGGCAGTACCAGCGCTGCACACTTTTGTTGAACAGAAGGTGGGCCAGTCCTTGAGCCTGTCGGTGTGTAGCAAAATACATGGCAGCGCCGACATCTGGAGCTGTAACTACGGTCAGGGGCAGTACATGTCGTTTACGGCCCACTGGGTGAATGTGGTCCCTTTGCAGCAGCAACTTGGACAGGTCACGCCGCTTCGGCCTCCGCGCTCTCTGCCCATTGGGCCTGTGACACCGTGCGACTCGGCCTCCTCATCCTCCGCCATCTCCTCACCCTCCACTGTAGGCTCAAGTCTCAGTGCCCCTCCAGTCTACCATGTGTGCAGGGCACGGAGGTGTCACGCAGTGCTTCACATGGTTTGTCTTGGCGAACGGAGTCACACAGGGGAGGAACTGCTTAAATGTATTCATCAGGAAATCCAAACATGGCTTACTCCGAGAAAACTTAAAATGGGAATCA